>CAVLGL010000089.1:34839693-35169693 GCA_963668995.1 Parnassius mnemosyne
TTGTAATTTCCCGATGTTTCGATTGCTTTACTACATCCATGGTCAGGGCCAGATCGTAAGGTTTATATTATAATATTTTATTTCACATTCTCGTAATCCACCTGAACCTTAGTAAAATAATACACTAATACAAAGAATGCTGAATTTGAATTCGGTTTTATTTTAACTTAATAACACAGAGACAACTAAACACTCATTTTTAACTAGTAACAAAGACAGATAATATGAATCAGCATTATCATTTATTAACTATAAATATTGCCATAAGGAAATTAGATGTAACTTTTTAATAAACTTTAACGTTTTAAATTTAAATAATTTCTTTGGTTTACCCACTTCCAAAACTATAATTTGCTTAGAAGCACTCGATATATCGAAAATAATATTAAAACAAACATAGTATTTTAATACGTTAATTTACATCCAATTACATTAGGAAAATATAAAAACAATAAAACAGAAGTTTTGATGATAGGTAATCATAATTTCAAAATAAATATCTACATCGACTGATTCTGCTAATTCAATATGTCATCGTAAAGGACGCAATAAACGTACATATATCGTCAAAAACTAAATTATACTGAACATTAATTCGCCAGTGGCGTATTTCGTACTAGCTATTTCTATGTACGAGTATATCTGAACACTAAGTAACAATTATCATGATATGTTGACGTTCATAAGTGTTTTTTTAAGTCTACAAGAATAATGATATTTCATTTGACTTGTTAAAATTTTGCTCATAATAAAGATTTAAAATATAGAGACATTATAAAATATAGTTAGATACTTTTTATATTGTATTCATATAATACAGTCTCTTAGAACTTGTGGCCAAGTGCCATGGCCACAACAAACGAAAAATATGATAATGTTTAAAAAAAACTATATAAAAGCAGGGGATGGCACTTTGATGAAGAGTTGTAGCTGGTTACCTGTTCCAGGTCTTTCAGCAGCTGCGCTTGCTGCGGGTGCTGCTGCAGCTGCGCGGCCGCGCGTGTGGCCTCCGCCAGCTCTTCCTCGCGCGCCTGCAGTATCACTAATTGGGTTATATATCTAGAAATTCTAGTAGGCTACTACTAAAATTTCTAAGCCCGGAGTCAGAAAGTTGGCAGTGGTCTTGCGCCTGAATCTCTCCGGTCGTGTCGGATGACCGTCCCATCGGACTATGAGTGTGAGGGAATAGAGAGTGCACCCATGCCAGCGTATACACTCGGCAACTATAACTCGGTCTCGCCCAGATAACTAGTCTCCGTTAAGACTGATCGCCGTGAACGAAATCCGATCTGGAGGATATTATTATTATACACTACTTTTATTGTTCTGAATGTGTTATTTTCATATGAAAAATACCATCGAACATCGCGACAAAACTCACGATACCATCCACATCATCTGGATGCTTGGCGGTCCACCATTGTACGATTTAGTAGGAGTTTACTTCCTCGGAAGATCCTGTAAAATCGTTTACCACCGGCGATTTTTCCGTACCGATACGACTTAGAGTCGTTCGAGACTCGTATTTCGTTTTTTAAAGGCCAATAACCCACCAGTTATTGCAGTTGTTCATGAGCGGCGGTCGACACTTACCATCAGGTGAGCTTTTTTGCCCGCCCCCTATTCTATTTTCTTAAAAGTAATTTCACGATGAAGTTCTGGCGTAGGCCTCGGGAGCTCTCCCGAGGTAGCAACAACCAAAGTCAAAACTTAATCGTGAAATAGAATCACTATATCTATACATCATCATCATCATCATCATCATCATCATCATCATTACAGCCTTTCACAAGTCCACTGCTGAACATAGGCCTCCCCCAAGGAATGCCACAAAGCACGGTCCTGAGCCACCTGCATCCATCGACTTCCTGCATGTCTTACCAGGTCGTCACTCCATCTCGTGGGGGTCGCCCTACACTTCGCCTACCGGTACGAGGCTGCCACTCAAGAACCTTCCTTCCCCATCGGTTGTCGGTTCTTCGAGCTATATGACTGGCCCACTGCCACTTCAGCTTACTAATCCGTTGGGCTATATCGGTTACTCTGGTTCTACTGCGGATATACGGCCAACAGTGAAGGACCACGTCTCAGATCCGTAAGTCATCACTGGCAACACGCACTGGTTTGTACAATTTCGTTTTAAGGTTTTGAGGTATGTCTGACGAGAAGATGTGTCGTAGTTTCCCGAACACTGCCCAGCCGAGTTGAATCCGTCGACTGACCTCTCGGTCGCAGTTGTATATCTATACAAATAAATAAAATTGAAGTGTCTGTTTGTAATGTCGAAATAACAGCTTTTTACTATATGCATATGAAAGTATAACAAAAACACGGTTTTTAAAATTTTTGTCTGTCTGTCTTTCTGTCTGTCTGTCTGTCTGTTTGTTCCGGCTAATCTCCGAAACGGCTGGACCGATTTTGACCGGACTTTCACAGGCGGGTAGCTGATGTTATAGAGAGTAACTTAGGTTACTTTAATTTTAGAAAAATAATAAGGATTCTGCGCCAAAAAAATATATTTATTAAAACCTTAAATTACACGCGGGCGAAGTCGCGGGGAACAGCTAGTCTATACAAATAAATAAAATTGAAGTGTCTGTTTGTAATGTCAAAATTACAGTTTTTTTACTAAATGCATATGAAAGTAAATACGATACCTATAACTAAAATACAATTTTTAAAATTTTTGTCTGTCTGTCTGTTTGTTCCGGGTAATCTCCGAAACGGCTGGAACGGTTTTGACGGGACTTTCACTGGCAGATAGCTGATTTCATAAGGAGTAACTTAGGCTACTTTTATTTTAGAAAAAGAATCAGGGTTCCGCGCAGAAACATAAAAACCCTAACACGCGAACGAAGTCGCGGGGAGCAGCTAGTAGTAAATATATATATATTTTTCTTATGTGGTATATCTGTTTAAATTGTTGTATTTTTTAATTTTGTGTTGATTGATTTACTTATAAGTAATTAAACTTAAATGCCTTATAATGTTTTTCTTTTTATAGGATAAGGGTAACAAACGGGCACACAGTCTACCTGATGGTAAGTAGTTGCTGTGGCTCATAGACATCTACATCAATCCTCGATTACGAATCAAAATTCAGATGCGTTTTCACCCGTGAGGACTAAGATGGAATACCTCGTTTCCAATAAAAAGGGTCTCCGGGTCTCTACACTCACTATACGAAACACAACAGCGTTAAGATGCTATTTTACGCTAGTATTCTGTGAGAACGTGGTCCTTCTCCGATCGTACTGCAACTATACCATTCGTACTGCAACTATACCACTAATATAGCTGCATCATGGCTCTACCACGTAAAAATGTGTATGGAGTGTTTGCAATAAATATTACTTTCTTTCTTTTCTTTATATATTACCCTGTTATAAAGCAACCTAGCCTTCCCAGATCTTGGATAAGCAAATATAATATTAAAAATATATTTTTCAAGATTCTCTTTCTGCACACTTGAAAAGATCCGAGTCCATCTGTGAACTGTTTCGGGAATAAGTGTGATAATAATGACGAGATGCTGTCCACAATATAAACAACATTTCAACACGCCGCCGCGCCGCGTTGAACACGGCGTTCAGTACTAACAAATATGCCAGAAATAAAAAGGACAGGTAAACATTGACATAAAGAATGCATCAATTTAGCTTCTCATAATTTACATTTGAAACTTTCTAAATGTATCTAATGCTCAGCAATATCTATCGTGTACAATAGTACTAAAACGTTAATCCTTTTTTTATAATAAAAATTAATAGCAATGCTATTAACATCACAAATATTCCATTGAACCACTCCTGGTAAGCTTAAAATATTTGTGTTAGGAGTGGCACACAACACTAGTCGAATAGCGTATTCGAACCCAGGATCTATTGAGTTCGCGGACCGCACCCTGCCGCAACATTAGAAACCTAAGGAATGATGTTTATTCGATTTTTATATACCCCCCTCTTAGAAGGGTTGGTAGTTTCTGTACCTCTGCCGCAGTATGTCAAACAATTGAGATGGTTTTTATTCAGCTCTCCTTTCCACAATGATAATATTATACAGTTGATATAATACGTAACAAATTTTTGAACAAAATAATTTAATCATTTAGTTAAATTCTATACATTAGATTTAATCCGTAAAACGTAATTAATGTACTAGTTATTGACAATATGCACATTTGAACAAAACATTTCATTTTTGTCTAAATACAACTGGTTTGCCTAATACTCTGGTCCATATTTGTGTAATAAAGCGTTACCTGTGCTCCCCAAAAATTATGTTTTATACAAGTGACCGATAAAACACTGCCGACTAACATATCGATTTTAATTTTGTCACCCACGACAAATACATTAATAGCAAGATACATTACCTATAGATTTTATCAAAACTTTTCCTGGATAGTACACTTAACACTGGTAATCATGTAGAAAAGGCAGCGAGCGCGCAGCTCTAGCACGGTTCAAGCTCGGACCGACTGAGCGCGCGCGCTGAATTTAATTTCAATTCTCGATTAACTGAACATTACTCGCTCGTCTCATCTTCTCGGACTATGTATTTTAGCGCTTTTAAATTGAGATTGCAACGCGCTTCACGCGGACTTGTGTCAGTTCGGAGGTGGAGCACAAACAGACGATGGGACAGAAATATTTTCATAGCTTCAGAAATAGAGGCGCGATGCTCGCGCGTCATCCCACACAACGCGGATTTAGATTTTTTCCCTTTTACAGCGTATACATACGTGCAAGTTGAATGACTCCATTACACATAATAATGGTTACACAAGAAAAATCTAGAAAAAAAAAATGTTTTTAACAAATCATTCCATACATATGTTTTTCTTATTTTTGTTTATAAAGGTTTGCTATACTTTAGAAATTTTAACATCTTTCTTAAATCATATGAACTTTCGTAGTTCACAGGAACACTTCATTTAGTATAGTGGTATTTTATAATAATAAGAGTTAATGTGTAAAGCTGCCGTTTTAATAGCCACGCGGGATTTTTTTTTTAAATTTAAAGAAGGCACTGAATTGAAATAAGTAGTCCAAGGTTCGTGATCGAATCTTTTATTCGTTAACTTTTAGTCAGTCAGACCTAGCCCCAACCGATTACCATTTTTCCCCCGCAATTCGAAACATTTCCCTGCAAGGAAAAAAATTGTTCTTAGCTAGCGGTACAAAATTCCATCGTAGACTGAAGTCCTGATCCCCAAAGTTCCATAGCAAAATCGTAAATGATCTTTCCCCGAGATGATGATAATATGACTTTAACTGTTATATACCTACCAATGATTTTTACGCAATTTTTTTCTTTTTTAGTCCGCCTTTTAAAGTAGTGTGGTAGGTATAGTTCAGCGAAGATGGATTTAAAAAATAATACTGGCTTCAGACTAATGTTAAGGAACACACAACACAAATAATCGCTGGCAGTTTTATAATCACTGTAGTCAAGGAAAAAGCAGCTCCCGGTCATTCCTCTTACCGACAAGCGCAATGTAATGTGACCATGTACAGATTAGGCAAAAGCAGCCCACAAATATCCAATACATTCCCATGGTGTTGGCATCTATATAACTAACGCAAATACTATCTTCCAAAGAGATGCAATTAATCATATATATTTTAATCTAGTAAACTATTTTCGTAGCGGCTGACTACTGGATTTTAATAGCTGAGGCGCCTTATTTAATTTTATGATACTGACTGATTTAGAGTACTAACAGCAAACGACCCTTGACTGTGCATGATGCGATCCTAAACATTGCAGTGGCATGGCAAGCTATCAAGCCTGAAACCATACAAAATTCTTTCAAGAAATCAGGTTTCCGAAATAACAAAGCTAACGTCGTGTTGGAAGAAGAACCCGCGATACTGCAGGGTTTTCCAGGATATTCTTACATTGATGACAATGTACGAAACCTATTATCTTATTGAAAGTGTGAATAACACGCAAAAAGAGGCCCTAAGCGATGACGATGAAGATAGAGGAGAGTCAATTCCGATTTTATCAAACACAGAGGCATTATTAGCAGTAAACAATTTAAGGCGCTATGTATCTTCTTTCGGGGAAAGTAAAGACGCACTGCAAAAGTTAAGTTATATTGAAAGCATTACTAATTCATCAAAATCTCTTTGTGAAACCAAAATAAGTGATTACTTTAAGTAATGTCCTTATGAATAATAATTAACTGTGATGTAATGTATATACATACATATACATATTATGTATAATATTTCTATCAAATCTACCTTTCTAACAAATTTATAAATATACCTGTAATTCAATACCTATACAAAATTTGTAAATGATGTTTTATTGTCCCTATAATGCATAATACGCTTTCCCGCTTAAGTCACCATTTTGGCTGGGTCCCTGCAAAATCGTCTTAAGCGAGTTTTACTTTATTGTAATCTTGATTCAATAATACAATTTGATTTGAGCCGAATGATCCTTCGATCACGAGTAGAACTCATGAACTCGGTGAGTTTTTCAAATCATGAGCAGAACGACTTTAGAAAATTACCTGCATGATGAAAATTTTTGCAGCAAGCATTGCTCAAAAATATAGCATAACCCTGACAGCTACAGTTTCTAGAGTCCTCTATAATGTCGATGAGCTACAAACCAATAAAATTACAAATCACATATTTAGAATGGTGTAGGTAGTGATTACATTAGGGGGTACAGCGTTTTTGAGACTGGATTGAAAGTTATCGAACAAGGGTTACACTTATTGATGAGATGACCTAGTGGTTCGAGTATTAAGCTGCTATGCCGTGTGTTCTGGGTTAGAAATCAGCCAACCATTAGTAAAAAAAAAACAATGTTGGCTTTGAAGGACGGTTTGCAGAGTGTAGGAGATGCAAGACATTTTTTTTAATATAAATGTCGGCCTCATCACGAGAAATATGAAATTTGTAAAATAAAAAAGAGCACACAGGAAAGAGCCTTGAACAAGTATCGTACTACTCTCCCAAGTTTTGAAGTGGACGTAAAAACCTTTTAAAAACTTTTTAATGTTACAAAATATTGTGTGTTATACATACTCGTAAATGTATTAAATTCATAATTAATATAATAAAATAATAATTACTATTTCATGAATACACTTATGTTTTAGTATTTCAACGTCAAACACAAAAATTTACAAAATCAATCAGTTAACGTTCAGGCGGCAATAGTAAGAGTACGATATGGAATGCTTTCCCGACAAGGAAGTGATACGAAAGTGAAATTGCAGCGTCTGCCCGCGCCAAACAGAACGTTCGAAAATAAAGTCGTGAGCGACAAATCTAATTTACGCATAAGTTACTTTATTGCGTATATCACAAGGTTTAATATCATAAACATCGAGCAATTTTAATCTTACTGTTAAAAAGTAAACACTGCAGCTGGACGTGTAAGGCATAAGGTTGAAAGTACTTTAACATTAGGCAAATTTATTGCTTTTCCATACCCACAGGAAACCTTGCACAACAATATCGAAGTTATGACGTATACAATCAAGTCGATATCGATATGAGTAGTTTACGCCAAAAGGACGAAGCGGAAACTTCAAGCTAATAATATAATAGTGAGAGTGGCGGCGTGACTCACGCGGTCGGCCGCGTATTTCTACGTAGCAATAGCAGTACCGCTACTGATGGTATTAATAACTCTACGTATGAAAACAAACTGCTACGTATTCTGTCTATTTCGGGACATCCAACCATCCAGTAAGTTAATGACATAATTTTATGTTCTTAGTATTTTGTTTGTATTGTTTTGAATTCCTTGTATATCCAAAAATAATAAGCTTGCTGTTGATAGTCTGAACCTGCTACTATATGTACATGTATAATATTGTGCCGTTACCGTTGTCGTTACAGTTTATCGAAAGTCCGTCCACGCCTGGCCGTAGGCATTCCCCTAGATTGCCTCATAGGGGGGATATTGGGCATAGTTGTCAAGCTTGGTAGGCTGGTTTGCAACCTAAGTTTTCTTAGAAGATGCTGCTATCTCCTGGTTTGTGTTTCCCTTTATCGCCTCTAACAATACCGCATCGTACCATCCATATTTGATGTAAAGCCGTAGAATTCTGGTGATAATTATAGGATGTACTACCCACAGTTTACTCACCAACACGCAAGCTATATAAGCAGTAGGTAACCCAAACACATTAATCACCATACAAACTGACCGAAAATCAACAAGGTATTTTGCATTAAGGTAAGGGTAAAGGAACAAACATACCGGGTAAGAAGCTTACTAATATTTTACCGGATCCGGTACCCAGGATCCGGTAAAATATTAGTAAGCTTCACCACTACGAAACTAGCTGCACAGATACAGTTTTCTAGATAAAAACAATTATCTTGATAAATTGTTATTAAATTAGATATAAAATTTCTAGACGGATCTTGACTCTCCTAGTTCTGCTACTCGACACTAGAGGGCGCTAGTGGTAACTAGTGTTGCCATGTACAAGACATTAATATAATTTTCGGCTTACGTAAGTATGACCATGTTTCTCAGTACCGTTCTAAGCTTAAATGGCTTACTATTCGTCAAAGGCGTAGCTCCCGAATTTTACAAGTACCTACTATATTCAATTTTATATGACCCAAATTCTCCTTCTTATCTTAAGGATAACTTTCAGTACCAATATTCTACTCATGATAGAGTTCCCCGTTCCCAAAATAGTCTTAAAATTCGTATTCCACCACATAAGAGTGGCTTCTTTAATTCCTCTTTTACTGTGCAGTACATACTGCTCTGGAATGCCTTACCTGTTCATATCAAAAAAACCAGTAACAAACAATATTTTAAAAGACTAGTTCGAGAACTCTTTAACAGGAATAATACCACCTGATTTATCCGATTTTTGTTTTTCTCCCTCTTTCGCTTTGTAATTGTATTTTGTATAATATGTATTTTAATATGCATCATGTTATTTTATTTTTGTGTTATATTATTTTATATTTATTTAGAGATTTTGTATATATAAGTATATTATATCCGTTTATATATTTACTATTATTTTTTTTTCTTATTACAAAGTAGATAATATTAAGTTTGTATAGTTTAAAAATACTTACTTACTTATCTTCACGCACAATCCCTGACGGGGTAGCCAGAGAGAACAGATCGCCAAGTGTCACGATCCTTACATACCTCTTTCGCTTCTTTCAGATTCATTATCACGTTCATGCATGCACTTCTAAGTATCCGAGTACTTTTGACCCTACCCTCTTCGAACAATTTGCTCACATGGTCTTCGAAAGTTAGTCTCGGTCTACCTCGACACCTTTTAATATTAACTTTCGCGCTATATATTTTCTTCACCATTCGGTCTTCACTCATTCGCTCAACGTGCCCAAACCACCGAAGCACGCCCTTATCAATTTTTGTGATAAGGTCATCTTTCAAACCTGCCATATTGCGAATCTCTTCGTTTCGCTTTCGGTCGGCCATGGTAACGCCGCACATTTTACGAAGAGATCGCATCTCCACTGCATTCAACTTACTTTTATGCTTCTTCTGGCATACCCAGGTTTCGCTGCCATATAACAAAGTCGGTACCAACACTGCGTTATGTATTGCAAGGCGTGCACTCTTCGCTACGCCTTGCCTTTTGACTAACGCAGCCAGGGCACCATTGACTTTGTTCCCGGCAGCGACACGCCTGTCCACATCTAAATCACATCTTCCATCCCGGCTAAAAGCACTCCCCAAGTATACAATTTCATTTACCTGTTCTAGACATTCCTGATTTACCCATATTTCACACTTCGTTCTCTCTTCGCCCCTTTCAAATAGTTTAAAAATATTTTATATATTTGCTTTTTGTTATAAGATATAATGTTTTTACTTATTTATTAATTTATGGAGTGGTGTTGCACCTACCACAGCTTCTCAAATCATCCAGGATTGACTGGTAGAGAATGCCACAAGGTATTAAGTCCGCCCTTTATATCCCTTATTATAAGGTAGATGTAAAAAAGAATAAATAAATAAATAAATAAAAACAAATTAATAGTGACGCGCAACACTTCCCCCTCCTAAGACGTGCTCGTCCCAAGCATTATTGGCCCCATAATAACGCGCTAGTCGATCCACATGCACGATCTTAGGAGTACCTCTGGCACCTTTCTGTATCCGGTAGGTTACGTCATTGATCATTATCACAATCCGGTACGGACCGTCCCATTTAGCTTGAAGCTTAGGAGATTTCCCTTTGCTGCGAACTGGATTGTGTAACCACACTAGTGAACCTTCGTCAAACACTTTGTTCATTTTGCGGTCATACCGTGTTTTCATCTTCTCAGACGTTTGCTGGCCCGTCTGTCTGACGTGCTCATAAATGTCATTCATTTTGTTCCGCAAGTCATTTGCATAATCGGTTATGCTGCGTGGGGCATCAGGTGGTATTCCAGTGATCATGTCTGCAGGCAGCCGTAATTCTCTCCCAAAGTTTGTGAAAGCTGGTGTCACTGATGTACTTTCGTGAACAGCGCTTCGATATGACAACAAAAACGGTTGTATGTGCCTGTCCCAGTCTCGTTGCCGTTTTTCCACAACTTTTGCTAGGTACCTCTCCAATGTCTGATTAAATCGTTCTACCATTCCATCAGATTGTGGGTGGTAAGAAGTTGTTCGTGTTTTATGAGTACCCATAACTCGGCAAGTTTCCTGGAATATTTGAGACTCAAAATTCCTTCCTTGATCGCTGTGAATCTCTAAAGGTACTCCAAAACGACGGAAGACTTCATGAACTAGTTTATCTGCAACTGTTGAAGCTTCTTGATTTGGAATGTCGAAGACTTCTGGCCACTTAGTGAAGTAATCCATCACAACCATGAAATACTTGTTACCACTTTCACTTTCCGGAAACAGCCCCGCAACGTCAATGGCTATCCTCTCCCATGGTGCACCAACATTGTACAATTTCAATGCGCCTCTACTACGAATTTCAGGTCCCTTTACAGCCGCACAACATGTACATTTGCGGCACCAGTCCTCGACATCGTCACGACAGTGGATCCAGTAAAACAGTTCTCGGATCTTCAGTAGAGTTCGTTCAACTCCCAGGTGGCCTCCTGAACAACCACTATGGTACAGCTGTAGAATATCCGGTACTTTAGCCTTACGGACAACCATTTGCAAATGACATCTGTCTCCCCGACCATTTTCCCATTTACGGCACAGGACTCAATCCTGAATCAGCAAGCTGTCCCATTGGTCATTGTCACGAGTTTGTGAGATCGTAATCCTTGGGGCTCTTTTAACATCAGCCAGCACCCGCCAGTTTCCCTGCTGCTGCTGGGCGGAGCTGTTAGCCGCTTAGTGCAGGTGGATCGAAGATGGCCCCTTTCCCCACAGCCGTAGCACCTAGGACTATATCCTTTATTGCGGTCGCGAACTGACGCGATGGGAACGATGATCCTGCCGCACGGCTTCCACCTCCAGTGCATGGGCCAACGCGTCCTTAAGCGTTTAGTGGTGCCCGAGCCTCACAGCAGCTCTAACTTCAAGGTCGCGGATGCCGTCGATGAAATTCTGCACCAGGTTCCCTACAATGAGCGCAGGTACAGACTGGTATGCTTTCCGAACCAGCTTCTTCACCTCAAGAGCCCACTGCTGCAGGTTTTCGTTTCGTTATCTTTAAGCTGCGCACGAAAGACTTGTTCCAGGTGAGCGTCGCCATATCTCGCCTTCAACGCCTCAAGGAGCTGCTCGTAAGCCACTTCCTTACCGAGAGCTTCCAGCACAGTTAAGGCCTGGTCGCGGAAGCCTAGGGTGAGGGCAGTCATGGCCTGACTTTTATTCCAGCCGTTGGCCCTCATGATAGCCTCGAACTGGATTTTGTATGCCGACCAGGAAGAAGTCCCGTTAAACGGTGGCACTGAATCCACGTAGCGAAGGTGTTGTAGCTACCACGGGAGCTGTAATTCCATCCCCAAGTTTGAGGTCGTCCAGCGTTTTCTTCACGTCAGCCATCACGTTGTCAACCCGATTGTTCACTTGGTCGATTCGAGTTTCAGCTTCCGACAGGCGGTTGTCATGTTGAGCGACCCTATCCTTCACCTCCCTTATTTCTTTCACGAAGGTAGCGTGAAGGTCGTTCCTGAGGAGCATCTGCTCTTCCATACCGCGCTGCAGCTGCTCTTTCAACCGACGGGCCTGTTCCTCCTGTCGGCGGACCTGTTCGTCCTGTCGGCGGACCTGCTCCTGCAGCATCATCATCAGAGCACCTAAGTCAGGTGCTGCAGATGCGGGAGTTGCTGACGGGCCGAACTCCGTGGTCGGCAGCTGGCCCTCCGACGTTTGCGGCGATGCATTACCAAATCTTCTCTGATCCGTCTCCAGCTGGCGTTGACTTCGGGTACGGATACCCTCCATGTCGTCCTTTGGTAAAATCGGCATGATTTGATCCCACTTCTGACACCAATTGTTACAAGCTTGGGGTTCGAGACAGTTAAAAACTGTCGATTGAATTACCAAAATTGACACTTTAATTACAGAACACTAATTACAATCTAAATCCAAAGTAATAATAAAACACAATTGTACTACTGATCACTATAGTTCGCAGTTATTTCGCTTCGAAGTATTATTCTCTTGTATCGCCAATTCAATACTGCCTCGGTCGTGGTCTATACCGGCCTTATATAGGGCCTCAGATAGTTTCCAGAACCTTCTACTGTAGCGACATCTAGAATGTTCGAGTACATATCGGTCCCGAAATTTCTAGAAGGATGTTGACTCTCCTAGTTCTGCTACTCGACACTAAAGGGCGCTAGTGGTAACTAGTGTTGCCATGTACAAGATATTAATAGTGGCGCGCAACAATATTATATATATTATTACTCAGTCACTGAGCGGAACAGTAATTAGATAATAGTGTTAACAACATAAATAGATTTAGCTTTGATTGTAAATTACCTCTTTCAATAATAACATACTAATCTATTACTATTGTACGTTTAAAATTTATAGATAAAAAATGTAAAAAAACGAACGCGAGGCCGTTCACTTAAGAAAAGGTTAAGTAACATTTCTTCATTTCATTCATTGTCTTCAGTAACATTTTGTAAGATCGTTGCTCGTAGTGGCTGTTTTAATTTTTTATATTATTATAGTTTCATTTATTTTTAAATGTTCCTCGTAATATGTTTGTATAAATATATTATTATTTTACTATTTATTACACTATTACTTACTTTATTATTTTACTATTATACACTTATTATACGATTTGAAAGTTTTTTTATTTGATTGTGTGGCGGCGCTGTCGTCGCGCCATACGCGAAACATATCGAAGCTTAAATCGCGCTAACAAAGTTTCGAAATTAAAGCTCATATATGGAATAGCTCCGAACTACCAATCGGAGCGTTAGCCGCTCCCCGGGCAGAACACCTTGCCCGGCGGGAGATCTCCCCTTTTCCTTTCACGGCCACAATTGGATATGTTTTCAGCGTAATAAAATATGGTGAAGAATTGATTAATATCTTAGGAGACGATGATGGACGTAACTCCGAGCTCCTCAATTGAAAACAGCTAATTATTTGTGATCATAAATAATGGCTCTAATCTAATAGTTAGAAAGTTAGTTATTACTTTAAAAAAAGTTAAGAAAATTTTGTGACGTGTTTTCAATGTTTTTTAACATTTCAGTTTACAAAAGTCTACTAAAGTCCGTTGCTGAATAGTGTGTGGCTTTCTCAATAGATTGTTTCACAAGAGGAATATTTGCCACACCTGTTGTGTTTGGCAGGCGGGTGGATAGCCGCAGTTTTTTTTATTACATTCAGTTGTTATCAAAAAGATGTGTGTTATCCTTTGTTCCAGTATCTTTAACATCTTAATTAAAATTTCCCATATCTGGCACAGAATTGATTGAGCGATTGCATTTTATTGACAATTATGGTGGTACGGGTTTACGGGTGGTACACGTACGCACAACAAATAAACTGAGACGCAAGCAGCGGGCAGTGGCGCGTGCGCTTTGCTCCCACCACTCCTCAGCACTCCCCACCCCGCCCCACCACGCCACACCCCGCTCGCCTCAGACATGAGCCCGCTACGCATCCCCGCACCGCTCAGCGGCCTAGCACATCCCTGGTGGAAACGCTCACGCCGTTCCACTGCCTCGCTACGCATCCTCGCACCGCTCAGCGGCCTAGCACATCCCTGGTGGAAACGCTCACGCCGTTCCACTGCCTCGCTACGCATCCTCGCACCGCTCAGCGGCCTAGCACATCCCTGGTGGAAACGCTCACGCCGTTCCACTGCCTCGCTACGCATCCTCGCACCGCTCAGCGGCCTAGCACATCCCTGGTGGAAACGCTCACGCCGTTCCACTGCCTCGCTACGCATCCTCGCACCGCTCAGCGGCCTAGCACATCCCTGGTGGAAACGCTCACGCCGTTCCACTGCCTCGCTACGCATCCTCGCACCGCTCAGCGGCCTAGCACATCCCTGGTGGAAACGCTCACGCCGTTCCACTGCCTCGCTACGCATCCTCGCACCGCTCAGCGGCCTAGCACATCCCTGGTGGAAACGCTCACGCCGTTCCACTGCCTCGCTACGCATCCTCGCACCGCTCAGCGGCCTAGCACATCCCTGGTGGAAACGCTCACGCCGTTCCACTGCCTCGCTACGCATCCTCGCACCGCTCAGCTACCTCGCGGTGGAAATGCAGCTTTAATTCTTAATTCGGTAATTTGAGTAAACAATATTACTTTGCTCTCATACTAGTAACTGTTTACTGACCCATTCTATAATTTACTAGCTGTTCCCCGCGACTTCACCAGCGTGGAATTTACTACGATTTTAATGGGTAGTTTTTCTAGCGCGGAATCCTAATTATTTTTCTAAAATAAAAGTACCTATTCAAAGTTACTCCTTATAACATCAGCTATTTCTGCCAGTGAAACTTCATCAAAATCGGTCCAGCCGTTTTGAAGATTATCCGGAACAAAGAGACAGAAAGACAGACAAAAATTTTAAAAATTGTTTTTTTTTGTTATTAGTACCGAATATAATTTCATATGCAGTTGGTAAAAAGAGTTATTTTAACATTACAAACAGATACTTCAATTTTATTTATTTGTATAGATAAGACATGTTTTGTAATTAGTAAACAATGAGGATAAAGGGCATGTAACATTGTGCTCTAGTTGCGTATACGTGTACGTGTAGTTGTAGGTGTGCGTGCGTGCGTGTGTGCGCATACCTTGACGAGGCTGAGCCGTATGGAGAGGCTGGTGTGGTCGGACGGGTTGGCGCTGGTGTTGAGCAGCAGGTCGCGCACGCGCGCCAGGCTGGCGGCGGGCTGCGGCGGCTGCGGGGGCTGCGGGTGCTGCGGGTGCTGCGGGTGCTGCGGCTGCTGCAGCTGCTGCAGGCGGCGGCGTGCAGCAGCGGCGCGCTGCTGCTGCTGCTGCAGCTCGTGCGCCGGCGCGCCGCCGGCCGCCAGCACGCCGCGCGCGCGCTCGGCCGCAGCCTCCAGCGCCGCCTCGCGCTCCTTCATCTGCACCACGAAATATCTCTCTCATACGCTCACACGCACCACAGTAATACCATCCCCGTTCCATAGTCCATACACGCTATAGAAGCGCTATTCGACGCTCATGTATCATGTCATGTGTATTCTATCGATATGCAACCCTCGAGTTTTTCTTAATAATTCCTTACGACAACCTAAACATATTACAATATACTAGTTTCAGGGTCTATTATAATAATATTTTTAGGTACTCTTTTTCATCCATATCCGATTATTCGTGATTCAATTAACGTCCCGACTGAATATCAATCACAGATTATCACTAAGGCGGAATCCTTTTTACATTACACAACAACAAATTTTAATTTGTACTACAAATTCCTATACTTCTTGATGTTGTGTATTGGTCAAATTTCTTCCTTTCTTTTTTCTTTCTTTCTTTCTTTTTTACATGCGTGTTGATATAAATCGTTAACAAGCACATTAACTGCATTTTTAAATAAATATTTGACAAAAAAAATTATCCCTAAAATAAACAAAACAAGAAATTATGTGATTAAAATATCATAAGTACTCGTAATTATGTTTGCACCTAATTTATAATAATTATGTAAATAAAGTATTCAAATAAAACACATGTTGAAAAAAATGATGTGCGTTTATTATTTGTAATGTTAGTGCTGTTAGTTTTTCGGTTTTCAAAATTTGATGTGGCTTAGAGTTCAAGGTTAATTTGTAAACGTCCACTAAATACCTTCTAATAAATTGAAACTTTTCAAATATAAAAACTTTATTACATTACAACCTACAAAAATTTACTGCTGAACATAAGTCTTTCTCATAGATTACTTCTTTAGCATAGTTGCCAGGCCTGGCAGGTGGATTGGCAAAAACAGTTATTTATTATTTTGAGTTTAATTTAAAGTTGCTACTGCCCGTCTAATATAATAGTTTGCTTCAGTCGCCTCTTACGACACGCACGGGACGATATGAAAACACTACCCGGAAATGAAAAGTATAGTTTGTAAAAATAATATAAAGAATGATTAACTAAACAAACATATACATAGGAATGATTGACGATAGTTTAAAGGTGATAGTGAAATTGTATCGATTAGATTTGTAGTGTCACCTGTGCGTCGAGATCGTTAAGGTCGCCGGCATCTGGTGTAACAGTGAGACGGTCGAGCTCTCGCTCCGCGTCATCCAGCCAGCAGCCGGCCGACTCCAGCTCGCGGTACAGCGCCACCCACGTCTCCTGGCACGAACGCCATCTGCCACACACAAATGCCACATATAAGCATTACCATGTAAAAAATTTATTTTAAATTTTAAAAACGTTATTTAAATGATATTCTTTTTTTACATGAAGACATCTTTAAATTTGATTTAAAGTTACAGTCTAATAGAATCCACTGCTGAATAAATAACGTTTGCTTCATAGATTGGATATTTGCTATAGTTGTTACGCATGGCAGGCAGGATGGTAACTGCAGTTTTTTTTAGTGAAATTTAGGTACAAATGCCGCTGCCCATCTCCTGATTTGTTTCCCTTTGTCGCCTTTTCAACACCCACAGGATGATCGAGGGTAGTGTATCATCTTACACGCCATAAAGCTGAATGCACATTTGTCCGCACCTTACGCTTCGTACACGCTGTACGCGCCGGGTTTTACTGATGACCTCGCACATTTACCCGTATGCATCGTCCGAGTCGTACGCAAATCTTTTGTATTACCAACAACTTTTGTAGTTTTTTCCAACCACTGGTGTGAAACGGTACAGTGAAATTAATCGCTCGAAATCACTGTGGAAAGAAATATAGTAATAGTCTGCTTATTGGCAGAGGAAGAATAAAATAAAATTCGAAGAAAAAGAAGATTCTGGATTCATAATATTAATTTAAATGGAATATAAATGGGATATACTTTTTTAAAGACTTCTTAGATGATGAAAGATTTTTTTAGATATTTGCATTTAACATACAAGAAATGTCAAGAATTGCTACATATACTAAAACCATATCTTTCTATGAAGGCCTCAAGATTTAGAAGGCCAATTGAACCAGAAAAAAATCTTGTTCTATGTTTGAGATAAGCATTTTTATTAATAATTAAGTAATCAGGTATAATTGGGTTTGAATAAAACTATTTTTACGGATTTTATCGCGTTTAATTAACTTATTTTATATTCCCGACGTTTCGGTTGCTTACCAGCAACCGTGGTCACGGGGGACTGAGGTGATTGACGTCTCGATGTCAAAGTTAACCCGGAGTACCTTCAGCTTTTTAATTATTAATTTTGGTCCGATCTACGCAGAATGAACTAACTGTGTCTTGAAGTCTTGCAGTGGTATGCTTGGGTTTAGTTTTAATTTTATGAATTACAGGATCCCAAGCAGGTGGTAGTACCCAGCCTCCCTCTCTATTGAAATTAGGATGTTTTTTAATTTCAATAGCCTCACGTATCATCCTTGGCAGGAATCGATGTTCTTTCGCGAGGACTTGTGGTTTATCAAATCTTATGTAATGGCGGGGGCCGTCTAGGATATGATCACAAACTGCAGACTTCCCGGAACGTTGGTGCTTCACGTCAGCTATGTGTTCTTTTACGCGGGTTTTTATTGATCGTTTTGTTTGCCCTATATATGAGAGACCACACTCACAATCAAGCTTGTATACTCCTGCATCTTGTAGAGGAATATTGCACTTGACGGATGGTAAGAACTGACTAATCTTCTTCGGCGGCTTGAAGAATGTTCTAATAGAAGCTCGCTTCAAGATGTAGCCAATCTTGTCTGTGACACCTCTGACATATGGTAGTACAGCAGGCACACGCTCGACTGTGGCCAGCTTCACTCGGTCACTGTGGCGTAGGCGCGGAACCCGAAGCTTGTTGTCGTGCAGAACCTGCTTGACGTGCTGAAGCTCGACGGCCAGGTGTTTGCTGTCACAGATCCCTCGTGCTCTCTGCAACAAAGATTTGCCCACGGTAGCTAACTGTGAAGGGTGATGGTGGGATTCACCGTTTAAGTATCGGTTACTTAAACCGATACTTAAACGGTGAATCCCACCATCACCCTTCACAGTTAGCTACCGTGGGCAAATCTTTGTTGCAGAGAGCACGAGGGATCTGTGACAGCAAACACCTGGCCGCCGAGCTTCAGCACGTCAAGCAGGTTCTGCACGACAACAAGCTTCGGGTTCCGCGCCTACGCCACAGTGACCGAGTGAAGCCGGCCACAGTCGAGCGTGTGCCTGCTGTACTACCATATGTCAGAGGTGTCACAGACAAGATTGGCTACATCTTGAAGCGAGCTTTGTAGTGTTATGCTACTTACTTATCATTTTACATTATTTTAAATTCATTTTTCCATTCTGTTTCGATTTTCTGCATTCACTTCAAAACTGGATATTTTACATCACCTTTATTTCCATAGGATCCTGTAACGATTTTAAACCATAAGAACACAATAACAAATCATTTCTACTTCGTATTTTCACATTATCAGCACTTTTAAATTGGTGTCAATGGAGTCTACCTTTTTTTCGATCTTTTAGTTAGTTTTCCGTAACTCTACAATTTCGGGCTTTGTGTGGGCAGTTGCGCTACCTTTTTTCCTATATCAATAATATCTCATTTTCCACTTAAATCTCGCCGTTGTCTTATTACAAGCCTAAAACTAAAATTTGACATGTTTTGACATTTTTGTTTATTTGGTCTCCATAGTAATTATATTCAAATTTGCTACCGATCTGTTGTTCCTATTTCAATAATTCCACATAAATACTCTTTTCTCTTGACCATTTACAAAAAATTTGCGTTTAATTTAAATAATTTTTCTGTTCTCTCTAGAAAGGTATAAAAGCCGAACAATCGGTGAAGAAAGGAGTCTCGCTTCAGTTCTCGAATTGGAAGCATCTCCTAAAGGCCTTATCCCGGGGCCGCACTGCCCCGGGATCCTGCAAGCCTCCACCTACACGTGAAGTCTTCGGCGAAGCCTTCTTCAAGCGCGGAGCCGCACCACTCCGGAATCCTACAAGCCTCCATCTACCTCGGAAGTCGTCGGCAATCTACTTCAAGCGCGGGGGCCACACTACTCCGGGCGCTACGACTGCTTACTCCAGGCGCCGAGTGCACCTACCGCCGGCGCTACCTTTGGGCGTTGCAACTGCTGACTCTAAGCGTTGAGCGCATCTACTCCAGGCGCTACGTGCGCCGGCTCCGGACGCTGCGTGTGCTGGCTCCAGGCGCTGCGTGCCGTCGCTGCTAAGAAACCTATCTCTACAAGCGCAACCGGCGTGTGCTGGCTTCAGGCGCTGCGTGTCGTCGCTGCTAAGAAACCTACCTCTACAATCGCAACGTGTGTCGCTTCGACTTTTAGGCTTCACTACAACTCTATATTCCCCTATTCTCCTACCTTTATTTTTTTTTTTGTAATCTAATTGTACTCTCACTTCATTCATCATCATCCTCATTTCTTTTTTTTATAAAATTGTAAGTATCTTTGAATTTTAAATATATTTTTGTTTTTGTTGTATTTTTGTTGTTTTGTTGTTCTTAGGTTAGATTATTTTTGTTCTTTATTGTCGCTTCACGACAGCTTTTATTAGAACATTCTTCAAGCCGCCGAAGAAGATTAGTCAGTTCTTACCATCCGTCAAGTGCAATATTCCTCTACAAGATGCAGGAGTATACAAGCTTGATTGTGAGTGTGGTCTCTCATATATAGGGCAAACAAAACGATCAATAAAAACCCGCGTAAAAGAACACATAGCTGACGTGAAGCACCAACGTTCCGGGAAGTCTGCAGTTTGTGATCATATCCTAGACGGCCCCCGCCATTACATTAGATTTGATAAACCACAAGTCCTCGCGAAAGAACATCGATTCCTGCCAAGGATGATACGTGAGGCTATTGAAATTAAAAAACATCCTAATTTCAATAGAGAGGGAGGCTGGGTACTACCACCTGCTTGGGATCCTGTAATTCATAAAATTAAAACTAAACCCAAGCATACCACTGCAAGACTTCAAGACACAGTTAGTTCATTCTGCGTAGATCGGACCAAAATTAATAATTAAAAAGCTGAAGGTACTCCGGGTTAACTTTGACATCGAGACGTCAATCACCTCAGTCCCCCGTGACCACGGTTGCTGGAAAGCAACCGAAACGTCGGGAATATAAAATAAGTTAATTAAACGCGATAAAATCCGTAAAAATAGTTTTATTCAATATGTAGTGTTCGCATAAATATAAGAAATCATTATAATTGGGTTTTTTAATTAAATTTAAAAATTTTTTTAGTAGTTCAGTATTTAAATAATTTATCGCTAAGAATACATCTTGATATTCGTTGCAAAAAAATCATATTATGTATAATTAATTACGAATGAATTAAATTTATAAAAATACAAAAATTATCATGTAAGTCGAAACTACCAGTTATAGTGGAAAATCCACTAAGTTGGCAACATTAGACAACACTGAGTGTACACGCCCCTAGCTGCTCTAAAAAAGGTCAAATATCCCGGGGCCCATCAGCGGTAGATTCGACGGACAACTAAGAGTGGGGCCCAACGGCCTATGGAGACTTATCATTCTACACAATAGATATAAGGCTAGGTAAATAAATAGTACGTACCTGGTTCTGAAGCTAAGACTGCCCCAAGGCTCGGTCAGGCGGTAAGTAGGTGCATCTAAGTAGTGTGTAGTAGTGTTTATACAGGGTCATTTTTAATTTACTGATCTGATGAGATCACTCTTCACAGAATATAATACATTTACGAAAAAACTACTTTTAAGGTTTTGTTGTCATGTCTGACTCCTTTTAAGTCTGTATTTTGTAGTACCTAAACAATGTCAGAATAAATCGTCAAAGAAAATGCCTAAATAAGGCATTTTTACACTTGATACATTATCAAACATTGTGTTGAAATCATTAAACATAATTAAATGAGCACATGACATTCAAACAAAAACCACAAATATTAACATTTATAATAAGTAAGAATGACTGCCGGGCCGGTCGACGCCCGCGCTCAGCTGATTGCGCTGCGAGCTTGCGAGAGCCTACTAAACCATTCATCACTGTGCCTATTGCACCAGGGCGCCACTTTAAATGACTTTACATTAACTTTTCATATACTTCTTTATTTTGCATAAAACCATTTGATGAACTATTTGATTCTTTTATTAATTTCTTTAAGAATTAATAAACATTCTTTAATAGACATTTAGGTAGTTTTTTTACGAATACTGTTTGCTAGCAACTCTGCCTGCATCCAAGAGGCAACGCCTCAACGTCGCACATGCGGCGGCCCAAGGCCAAGCCAACGATATATTATAACGTCGACACAGGTGTCACCGTCATCAAAGGCGCCGCCTGCCCTTTTCGGTTTGCAGGCATCGATTTGGTGAAACAGAAACAGAAACTTTTATTCAATATAGATTATAAATAATACTTATTGAAAGTCACTCTTTTGTTTGATTACCACTGGTTCGGAAAAAACCTCTGTCCTGGAAAGAACCAGCAAGAAACCCAGCGGGACTTTTTTTTTAAATAACAGCTTACAATCATGATGTTACACAAATTAACAACACAACAAATTAGAAATAGCTTGGTAGCGATCACCTCATTTCCAGGGGTTATTATCATCCATAAATTCCTTAATATTATAATAACCCTTTTATACAAACTTAGTTTAATAAAGTTTTTGAACTTTGAGCAGGTCAAACTTTGTATATTTTCTGGAATTTTGTTGTAAAAGCGTATACATCGCCCCAATAATGAATTACTGACTCGATGGAGTCGAGTAACTGGTACTACTAGCTTGTGACTGTTCCTAGTATTTACAGAATGAATATCACTTATTTTTGTAAAACTACTTTTATTTTTGTGTACGTACATTACATTTTCATAAATGTAGTGAGAGGCCAAAGTTAATATATTAATTTCCTTAAATTTTTGTCGCAGCGACTCTTTAGGCTTTAAATCATAAATTGCTCTTATGACCCTCTTCTGTAAAACAAATATAATTTCAGTGTCAGCTACGTGTCCCCATAGCAAAATACCATACGACATTATGCTATGGAAATAGCTGAAGTAAACTAGTCTAGCTGTTTCAACACTGGTTAGACTTCTAATCTTTTTTACAGCATATGCTGCAGAACTAAGTCTGCTTCATCATTATCATTACAGCCCTTCACAAGTCCACTGCTGAACATAGGCCTCCCCCAAAGAATGCCACAAAGCACGGTCCTGAGCCACCTGCATCCATCGACTTCCTGCATGTCTTACCAGGTCGTCACTCCATCTCGTGGGGGGACGCCCTACACTTCGCCTACCGGTACGAGGCTGCCACTCGAGAACCTTTCTTCCCCATCGGTTGTCGGTTCTTCGAGCTATATGGCCGGCCCACTGCCACTTCAGCTTACTAATTCGTTGGGCTATGTCGGTTATTCTGGTTCTACTGCGGATATCCTCATTCCTAAGTTTATCACGCAGAGAAACTGCGAGCATAGCCCTCTCCATAGCTCGCTGAGCGACCTTGAGCTTTCTCATACGGCCAGCAGTGAAGGACCACGTCTCAGTTCCGTAAGTCATCACTGGCAACACGCACTGGTTGTACAATTTCGTTTTAAGGTTTTGAGGTATGTCTGACGAGAAGATGTGTCGTAGCTTCCCGAACGCTGCCCAGCCGAGTTGAATCCGTCGATTGACCTCTCGGTCGAAGTTGGACTTACCTAGTCGGACTATTTGTCCCAGGTAAACATACTCGTCAACAACTTCGAGCTTAGTGCTCCCAACTAAGGTGTGACATGGACATTAAACATAATCTTTGTTTTGTCCATGTTCATCTTAAGACCTATCCGTTGGGAAACACTATTGAGGTCATTGAGCATAGTGCTTAGGCCCTCCAGCGATTCTGCCATAAGGACTATATCGTCGGCAAATCGAAGGTGAGTGATGTACTCGCCATTGATGTTGATACCGTACCCTTTCCATTCCAGAAGCTTGAAAACGTCTTCCAATGCAGCGGTGAAGAGTTTCGGGGATATGACGTCACCCTGTCTTACACCTCTCTGCAATTGGATAGGTTTCGTACTCTGGTTCTGTACTCGGATAGCCATCGTAGCCCTACTGTACAAGCACTTCAACACTTCGATATACCGACAGTCAACTTGGCACCGCTGAAGGGACTGCAGCACCGCCCAAATTTCGACGGAATCAAAGGCTTTCTCATAGTCCACATACGCCAGACATAGTGGCAAATTGTACTTTTCGGACTCCTGTACAATTTGCCGAAGGGTATGTATGTGGTCTATGGTGCTAAAGCCCTTTCGGAAACCGGCTTGTTCGGGAGGCTGGAAGTCGTCAAGTCTGCGCGCGAGACGATTCGTAATGACTCTCGAAAACAGCACGTAGACGCGGCTCAGAAGGGAAATCGGTCTGTAGTTCTTCAAGAGAGCGTTGTCACCTTTCTTGAAGAACAAGACCATCGCACTTCTGCTCCACGCCTCCGGTGTAATGCCACCATGGAGGACGGAATTAAAGAGCTTCTGAAGGACTTCAAGTACCGGTTTTCCACCCGCTTTCAGAAGCTCCGCTGTAATTCCATCCTCGCCTGGGGCCATACCGTTTTTAAGGTGCTGGAGAGCCATTCTAATCTCGCTCAGACTGACGTCCGGGATATCTTCGGAATAGTGTCGGATGAGACTCGCTCTTGGATCGTTACTCACACTTGCGTGTGGTTCCAACGATGACGTGTACAGCTGCCCATAGAACCTCTCAATCTCAGGTGTCCCGGAAACGATGCTGCCACATTCTGTCTTCAGCTTTGACAGTTGGCTCTTTCTGGCAGACAGATCTCTGGCAAAGACTTTGGAGCCTTGGTTCCGCTCGATCGCTTCTTCAATACGAGCTGTATTGAAGTTGCGTAAGTCCCGCCGCATGCATTTGGAGATCTGTCTGTTCAGATGCCTGTATGCTGTCAAGTCTGTTGAAGAATGTAGCTTCATCTCCCGTCTAACAGCCATGAGATTAAGAGTGTGATCGGAGAGTTTTTGTGTTCTTCTGCGGCGGGTCTTGCAGAACTTAGCTCCGACCGCATGGACAGTTTCCACGAGCTTGTCATTCATATCGTCCACTTCATTGCAGTCTTCTAGGCACTGAAAACGGTTTTGTAACTCGAGCTGAAAGGTTTCGGGACTTTGGAACAAAGCACGAGGGGGACGGAGCGTTGACTTCATTAGACGAGACCTCTCCAACTTAACGTTTAGGTTCAGTGTGCCTCTAACCATTCGGTGATCGCTACCAGTTTTAACCCTCGCGATCACGGAGACATCTCTGAACAGTTGTCGTCTGGTCGTCATAATGAAGTCAATCTCATTTTTGTCGAACCGTCGGGGCTCGACCAGGTCCACTTCCTGTGGGGCCGCTTCTGGAAGAAAGAGTTCATCATAAAGAGTCCCTCTTTCTCCATGAAGTCGGCCTGCTGCTGGCCCTTTGGGTTCCGTTGCCCTATTCCAAATTTCCCTACTTTCAGCTCACCGTTCTCTCTTGTGCCTAGTTTTGCATTGAAGTCTCCCATTAACACCGTATATTGTGTTTTGGAGGAATGCATGGCTCTAGAGATATCCTCATACATTTCCTCCACCTCCTGATCGGGGTGTGCCGAGGTTGGTGCGTAAACCTGTATGACCTTCAGCGAATACCGTTTGGTGATTCTGAGTATAAGGTACGCAACCCTCGTCGACACAGTCCCAATCTTTACAACGTTGTTAACGAGAGACTTGTGGACGATAAATCCGACACCTCCTTGGGACAGATGGTCGCCCTCCCGGTGATAGAGCAAGTTGCCGGATTCGAGGATTACCGTGTCCTCCCCCTCTCTTCGGACTTCGGATAATCCTATAATATGCCAGCGCAACTTGTCTATCTCTTCTTCCAGCTCCACGATCTTCTCGTCAGTCCTCAGGGTGCGTGCGTTGTACGTTGCCAGGTCGAGTCGTCTAAGGTGGCAACCGAACCTCCACCGGAGATTCTTAGCACCCCCTGCCCCGCCGTTACCATGGTCGCCACCGTAGCCAGGAATAGCGGGGCCGCCGGGGACTGGGGGCCGTCTGTTTGTTGCTTTAGTCATTGGGGGGTATTTGCCATAGTTGCCACGCTTGGCGAGCGGGTTGGCAACCGCAGTTTTTTTATTATAATTTTGGCTATTATCAGGAAGATGCTGCTGCCCATCTTCTGCCTGTTTCCCTTTGTCGCCTTTTACGACACCCACGGGAGGATATGGGGTAGTGGATATTCTTGACCGCCACTACACGGCAGTCTGCTTGCTAGTTTTGATATATGGGTGCTCCATTGAAGCTTCGCGTCTAGTGTGATTCCAAGAAAAATGGTGGTATCTACAAGACTCAGTTTCTCCCCATTTAAAATTTCATTAGTATTTAATTGTTTGACATTTGGAGCCACGAATTTCATACATTTCGTTTTAGTGCCATTTAAATGCAAATTATTAACATCGAACCAATTTACTAATTTAGATATAGCATTATTTACTTCGTCATATTTTAGTAATTGTCGACTTAATTTGAAAATTAAAGAAATGTCATTGGAAATAATACTATATCATGGTTATCCCCTACTATGTAAGATAAGTCATTAATGTATACAAGAAACAGAAAGGGGCCGAGAATTGAGCCTTGAGGCACGCCCATTTGTACCATCGATCCGGAAGAGCTCATATTGTTAATGACAACTTTTTGCGTTCTCTTACTTAAATATGAAATAATCAATTTAAGAGCATCACTTCTTACACCGTAGTGTTGAAGTTTCCTGATTAATGTTTCATGGTGAACACAATCGAAGGCCTTGGATAGGTCACAAAATATACCCAAAGCATCCTGTAAATTCTCCCATGCATTAAAGATATATTTAATCAGCTCAACACCGGCATCAGTTGTCGAGCGACCCCTTGTGAAACCAAATTGATTTTTATGAAGTAAATTATTTATATTAAAAAAATTTAACATTTGATCAAGAACAATTTTTTCAAAATCTTACTAAGTATTGGTAGTACAGAAATAGGTCTAAAATTGGCGGGGTCTAATGTACTACCAGATTTAAATAAAGGTATTACTTTACTATGCTTCATTAAATCAGGAAACACACCAGATTCGATACTAGTATTAAAAATAATAGCTAAATGAGGCGCGATTGTATCTATTATAGACGCAATATCTTTAACGGAAATCCCCCACAGATCCGCAGTTTTCTTAACATCAATAGTTTTAAAATATTTTACAATATCTTTTGATGACACTTTATGAAATGTAAAATTCTTTGTACACACATTTACATTTTGTATAAGTAATGATTCGGCGACGGCAGGAGAAGAATTCAGTGACTTAGTGATCGATGTTTGCAGCACGTGCAAATTAAATGAGTATTATTAACTATTTTTTATTTAATGTAAGCTGTATTTAAAAAATGGATGCAGGTTAAAATAATTACAAATATTACAATAAAATATTTATAATGATTAAATACAAATTAACAGTAATTGAATAAAGATATTAAGGTATAATGGTTCAATAAAAATATTAAAATACAAATTTAAAAATTAGACTTACCTAGGTACTTGTCCGCAGATGGCGGTGAGTATCGCGCACATAGCGTTCAAAATATCACCTCCACATTCTATGCATAGGTGACACCTAAAACTTAACTGTTCGCCGACACGAGATAATACTTGATGATTCATTTTGATTTGATCGAATGCCCAAATTATTTTTTCTTTCAACATGTCGCGGGTTTCGAATGCTCGACCAGTATACACTAATGTCTTTACATGCCCCCACAAATAAAAATCCATTGGTGTGATATCTGGCGATCTGGGAGGCCATGCACAAGGCCCGTCTCGACCGACCCAGTGAACAGGGTATTCTCTGTTTAAATAATCCTTAACTTGGCGAGCATAGTGTGCCAGCGCCCCGTCAAGTTGGTAATACATATTGCGTAGAGATGCAACGTAGAGATGGTATGTCCTCTAACAACTCTGGCAGCGTGTCGGTGAGAAAACTATGATAGCTTTCACCGTTTAATCTTTCTATGAAGACCGGGCCCAGTAACGTTGTATTAATGACGCCTGCCCACACATTGACACTAAACCGGTGTTGAAAGCTATGCGGTCTTGGTTCATGTGGATTTTCATAGCACCACAAGTGTTCATTGTGCGAATTAAATAGTCCTATTCTGCCAAATGTTGCTTCATCAGTCCATAAAATGTTGGCTCGTTCAGCAGCTAGTAACCAGTTACAAAATGTAACTCGCGCTGGATTTGGTTGGTTTGTCAGCTTCGCTGAGTTCATGAACACGATGCAAGTGGAAAGGGTACTTCCCTTCATTGTGTATGACACTCTATGCGTAGTACTGTGACACGTTGAACTGTCGGGCTGCCTCATAAGTGCTCGCTGCTGGATTTTGTTCAAAAAACTGCAGTATGTCTTCCTGCTCACGTACTGTGCGCCGCGGTGGACGACCACGATCGATTGATACAGGCTGGAATTGCCCGTAATCTCGCAATCGCTGTGTAGTACCTAGCATCGTAGCGTAGCTCGGTGCACGTGAGTTGGGAAATCGCCTTGAATATTCACGGCAGGCTTCACTAACGTTATCATTGCAAATTGCTAAAATTCGCACCATTTCGGTATACTCAATATTTGAGTATCGGTATGCCATTGTAACAACGCGTAACGTTCGCGATATTAATCTCACAACGGAAGGAGAAAAGTCGCGGGCGCACAAAAGGCGACTGACCGACTGACGACACAGATAATTAGGTCAAGTTCAAATGAGCAAGCACCGCCTCCTACACCCCTCCACCCCTACCCCACCACGCGCTTTATTTTGCTATTTAGAACTATTGCCGTTTAGAAGGTCCAATTAAAATATTTTTATTTTTGTATGAAAATAAAAATTGAAGAAATATAATTTCTTTTCTTACAGATGTTGTTGTTATGATGTAAATAATATATTCCCAAAAGGTCTTCAGTAAATTAAAAATTACCCTGTATATGTGACCTGACCTAACTGAGGTGATCGGGAAGCGGCCTGGTCCGATGCTGCCCCACAATTGACAACGGAAGGACGTCACCAATTGACAACTTCTTTCTTCATTTCACTATTTCAGTCTATCAACTTTATTGTACACTATTTCAATCCATCAACTTTATTGTACATTTAATTAACTTCAAACTCAACTAAATTCAACGTTCATCGAAATCAAACACGTGACAACCGACACAAATAACAAACAGTCGTTCAAAGTTCAATATTCAATGTTCGGTTCATTTAGCACCAAATTACAAACAGGGAAGAACGCGATCTCTTCTCGAGTCACAAAGTTCAGCGTTACAAACAACAAACTAAATTCATTCTAAAATCCGCCTAGCTGACACGCAAACTAACTACATAGTCAACACACAAAAGGCACTTAACGCGACGGTACAATTAAACATGAACTTTAACTTTAACTTCCAAAAACAATTAACCGGACCACGCCCTCGAAATGGAATGCGAGCATCAAATTCAAGACCGTATGTCGACTCGGCGTGCGCGCAAGGTTCCACGTCACACAAGTAAGTTAAATATTGCAAAATGCACTTCAACATACAATCACTATACGTGATTGGATGGCGTTTCAAATGCCCACGTTTGGGCCTAAACACTGAGTATCAGCACGCGCCACGTTATATGACGTCATCAGCATTCGTCCTTCAATATCGTATACCTACACCGCATTTTATAAAATTCGGCGCGTACGGTGCGGGTGTAATGTGCGAGGTTTCATATGATTTCATACAACGAATTCTAAATTTCGGCGCGTACGGCGCGTTTAGCTTTACAAGGGAACATAATCATAATAATTAGCATACTGACCGTTCGTAGCGGTCCTGGTATGCGTCTTGCAGCGCGGTCCAGTCGTCCTGCAGCAGGTCCCGCGCGCTCCGCAGCTGCTCCAGCTGCTCGGCGCGGCCGCGGCGCGCCAACCACGAGTACTCCCTCTCCAGCGCTTCCATACTCGCCTTCACCTCCGACATCGACGTTTTTACATTCTGCGAGTAACATGTACATTTATACTCATATTAATGATATACATTTTTTTTTTTATAGGATAAGGGTGACAAACGAGCACACAGTCCACCTGATGGTAAGTGGTTGCTGCGGCCCATAGACATCTACATCTATCCTCGTTTGCGAATCAAAATGCAGATGCGTTGTCACCCGTGAGGACTAAGATGGAATGCGTCATTTCCAGTAAAAAAGGCCTCCGGCCACCTGCACTCACCAAGCGAAACGTAGAGGTAAACCTCTACTTCACGCTGGTATTCTGTGAGGTCGTGGTACCACCCCGGTTCGAGCCGGCCCATGCGTGCGACAGCAAAAGCTGCCGCGTGGCTCTACCACTGTTAAAAATGTAAAATGTATAACATGTATATAATATTATCATTATCATCATCATCATCATTACAGCCCATCACAGGTCCACTGTTGAACATAGGCCAAGGAATGTCACAGAGCACTGTCCTGAGCCATCTACATCCATCGATATCTCGATGAAGTACAAAGAATATTAATAAGTACAGACAACTACACAATGTTATACAAATTTTGATGTTGTGTAATTTGAGTTTCAACTCGTGATGGTTTCTGTATACCGAGCTTAAGTTGAAAGAGTGAGTGCGTGTACGCGCATGTGTGGCGAGGGCATTGGCACGTGTGTGTATGAGCGTGTGTAAGGTATATACGTTCACTGTGTCACCAGGCAATGGTGCAATGCGCACTGTGTGTGTGTGTGTGTGTGTGTGTGTGTGTGTGTGTGTATAAGCACCGCGAGCGCGTCCTCCTGAAGTGGGAACTCATCGCAGTCCGGTCCGGCGAGCGGCGCAGCGCGCAGGCGAGCCGCGGCCGCCGCCACCAACACCCGCGTCTGTGTGTGTGTGAGCGTGTGTGTGTGCATGTGTAAGCACCGCGAGCGCGTCCTCCTGCAGCGGGAACTCGTCGCAGTCCGGTCCGGCGAGCGGCGCGGCGCGCAGGTAAGCCGCGGCCGCCGCCACCAACACCCGCGTCTGTGTGTGTGCGTGTGAGTGTGTGTGTGCGTGTGTACGCACTGCGAGCGCGTCCTCCTGCAGCGGGAACTCGTCGTAGTCCGGTCCGGCGAGCGGCGCGGCGCGCAGGTGAGCCGCGGCCGCCGCCACCAACACCCGCGTCTGTGTGTGTGCGTGTGAGTGTGTGTGTGCGTGTGTACGCACCGCGAGCGCGTCCTCTTGCAGCGGGAACTCGTCGTAGTCCGGTCCGGCGAGCGGCGCGGCGCGCAGGTGAGCCGCGGCCGCCGCCACCAACACCCGCGTCTGTGTGTGTGCGTGTGAGTGTGTGTGTGCGTGTGTACGCACCGCGAGCGCGTCCTCCTGCAGCGGGAACTCGTCGTAGTCCGGTCCGGCGAGCGGCGCGGCGCGCAGGTGAGCCGCGGCCGCCGCCACCAACACCCGCGTCTGTGTGTGTGCGTGTGAGTGTGTGTGTGCGTGTGTACGCACCGCGAGCGCGTCCTCCTGCAGCGGGAACTCGTCGTAGTCCGGTCCGGCGAGCGGCGCGGCGCGCAGGTGAGCCGCGGCCGCCGCCACCAACACCCGCGTCTGTGTGTGTGCGTGTGAGTGTGTGTGTGCGTGTGTACGCACCGCGAGCGCGTCCTCCTGCAGCGGGAACTCGTCGTAGTCCGGTCCGGCGAGCGGCGCGGCGCGCAGGTGAGCCGCGGCCGCCGCCACCAACACCCGCGTCTGTGTGTGTGCGTGTGAGTGTGTGTGTGCGTGTGTACGCACCGCGAGCGCGTCCTCCTGCAGCGGGAACTCGTCGTAGTCCGGTCCGGCGAGCGGCGCGGCGCGCAGGTGAGCCGCGGCCGCCGCCACCAACACCCGCGTCTGTGTGTGTGCGTGTGAGTGTGTGTGTGCGTGTGTACGCACCGCGAGCGCGTCCTCCTGCAGCGGGAACTCGTCGTAGTCCGGTCCGGCGAGCGGCGCGGCGCGCAGGCGAGCCGCGGCCGCCGCCACCAGCTCGCGCGTCTGCTGCACGCGCCGCAACAGCTCGCGTGAATTTGCTTCCGTGCTCTCCTGCACGCACGAACATACATTATAATTAGGTACCCAAGTTTACAAATACGTTTTAATACTTAAACTTATTTGTGGGTAAAGTAGTTCCCTTTGCTGATAAATATAACTATTAAAATGTAAATGAATGGAACGACATCGCTCTGCTACTTGTTTTTGAAAATCATTATAAAACTTACCGTAAAACGGATTAGAATAGAATAATTTTTATTCAATATATATCACAAGTTACATACATGTGATCCTATTATAAGTCATTTTTTACTTTACCACTGGCTCGGAATAGAATAGAATAGAATATTTTTTTATTCAATATAGATTACATGTGTAATTCTTATTTAAAGTCATTTTTTACTTTACCACTGGTGTACGGGCTGCAGCACGTACATTTTTGTAGCGTCAGCAGTTTACGCTATTACGCTACAATGCATTTTGAATCAGTGCGCCAATTGAGCCCAGCAATAGCGGTCGCGCGTGCTCGCAGTATCATTTTCCATCTATCATTAAATTAGATTTAGTTAATTCTATCAATAAACTATCAAATTATCAACTTCCCAGTATTGACTATCATTTACTATCAACTACTGTCAAACTATCAAACGTGGGGGTTCCGTCGCAGCTCTTACATTTTTTTGAACATCCGGCTCGGATGGTCAGAAAAATGATGATACTTCTTAGATTACAGGAAAAAAACATTTTCTTCAAGAATCCCAGTTTTGTTAAAATTCTTTAGTAAGTCTTTCTTCGTAAGTATCTGTCGCGGTGTGAAGTACTGTTGTACCTTTGCAAGAACTTTTGACTTCCTTGCAGTTACTTTGGATTTGGACTTAATGAATGGTTTGAAGTTTTAGTTTTGAGGATATCTTAACTCCCAATAACTTGTATTCCAGTGATTGACAGTGACCTTTTGGAAAGAAGAAGTCAAGGCGAGTTAGCTTTTTTGCGGTGAAGAGATACGTTTTAGTTTTGGAGGCGTTGAATTTCACAAAATTGGCATCGCTCCATTCGGAGATAGACTATGTGGTTCACACGCTCAACCAGTTTTTTTTTTCAGAGTTTTGATTTCGGCTGGCTCGAGTACTTAAATTACTACGATTTGAAATGTCGATTGACGTATTTTTCGGTAAGGTAAGCTGTTTTGAATTGTAATTTAAGCTCAAAAAATAAAAGATTACAACATAGAAGCAAGTAAGATGTTTGTGTGGAGCAGTGAATTAGTATTAAGTTGCGACGTTCGAATTTCGCACGGAACAAGTATTTGTTTGGTGTACAATTGTTCCGGGTTTGGATGTTCGTCTTTGTGTTATTTATGTATGTCCAGCATGTTTCACGATACAGGAGAAAATCTTAGTGACGGAGTAAGGTTTAAAAAAGTAAGGGTAACCGTTTGCGTGGCGTCGGCAGCGTGCGGGGCGTGCGGGTCGTGCAGGTCGGCCAGCGCGCGCAGGCGGCGCGGCGCGGCGGCGGCGGCGGCGGCGCGGCGCTCGGGGAACGCCACGCGCGCGCCGCGCAGCGCGCCCGCCAGCTCCGCCGCGCGCGCCGCGCTCGCCGAGCGCGCCTCCGCCTCCGCGCGCACCTGCACACACCACACACCACGTACCATATACCACATACCACACATCTTCTACACTTTCATCGTCGACTATAAAACTGCTACAGTTGTCACAACCCAAACTAATATAAATAACTAACTGTTTTTTCTTACTTCCACGTTTTAAAAAAATAAATAACTTAATCAGACAATTACTGACCGTTTAGAGGCATTAGAAGAATATCCACTACTCCATATCGTCCCATGGATGTCATAAGAAGCGACAAAAGGAAACTGAGTCAAATGAAAAGCAGCATCTTCCTAATAATGACTAAAAATACAAAAAAACTACGATTACCAACACTCTAACCCAAATTAGCAAATGTGACAAATATCCCCCTATGAGAATCCATAGCAAAAGCCTATGTTCAGCAGTAAACTTTATTACACTAACGATAATCATAAAAATAAATAATAATTAGCACAATTACATAAATAATAACAATAATAAATAGTCAACTGTCGCATTTTCTTTAGTCCCTTCATCTGCAGAACTAACCAGCTGTTAAAATTTGACTATTTCAAATTGAAATACAACGTGATAAGATAACCCTGCGGAACAACCCCCGAACGACTAATAAGTGGATGTTCGATCGTTCGGAATCAAGCCGCCTACATCCGCTAAATTTCCCCGTCTAAACCTCTTCAATAACTATTAGTAGTACTTAAGGTAAATGCACCAGGGTGACCACCGTAATTCAAATTTTCAATATATATATATAAATCACTACTTATTAGTATATTTCATTACGAGTGCGCCTGTCATTACAAAGAGTCCAACAAATGTCTACCCGAACCGAAACGCAACCAAAGGTGAGGGTTGACAGTCGGAACAAGTTGCAATAACGGTTCCGCACGTGTACTGAACAACTATTTTTAATACAGTTGCAAAAAAATGAAGCAATTTAATAAAAAACATTTCTGGAAAATGGCGCCAACCGTAAAAGAATTTTCAATACAGTTGCTCAAAAAGTGGCGTATTGCAGGGACATATAGCGTTCGGGATGTGAGCTATTACTTACATAAATTATGAAATAGTATTTCATTACGAGTGCGGAACGCCTGTCATTGCAAAGAATTCCGACAAATATCTGCCCGAAGAGAGGCGCAACCGAAGGTGAGGGTTGACAGTCGGAACAAGTTGCAATGACGGTTCCGAACTGAACAACTATTTTTAATACAGTTGCGAAAAAATGAAGCAATTTAATAAAGAACATTTTTGGAAAATGGCGCCAACCGTAAAAGAATATAAGCAGAGATTTTTTTGTTCCTTCACCCATTCTAGGTAGGCAAAGGGAACTATGCCCATACAGCCAAGTCTTCAGTAGAATTTTTTTATTGATATGAAATGAAAATTAAATTTAATGAGATGAAATGAAACTTAACCTAACTTATTTAATCAAATCATTAAATCTGATATTGAAACAAATTAGTAGCTTCTTTTTAGAAATATTTGATGAATCATAAAATCTTCTATAAATTTTTTTTAGTAAAAACTTCGTAGTTGGTTTATTTCTTTTTAATAGACATTATTTTAACAGTTGGGAAAGAGAACGCACGAGTTCGGAAAAGGTAAAGAAAAAGCACGAATACGTAATATCACACATCCCGAACGCTATAGGTCCCTGCAATACGCCACTTTTTGAGCAACTGTATTAAAAATATGATTCGCCACCGTAAAGAGTATGTGTTAACAGAATTATTATCATTAAAAGACATAAGAAAATTTGAATTTCACGGTCTACCCTGGCGCTTTCACCTTAAACTATCCATGTATCAATCAAGAATGATTCGTTCATTTGACCCGAGTCACATCAAAATATTGATAATTGCAATTATATTTTTTAAACGTTCCAGATCAAACAACTATCAAGACCTATATAACATGTGACCTATAATTAACTATTTCCACGAATTATGAATTCGCAAATAAGCTTTTTTCTACTTATCATTTAAAATAATTGTGATAATCGCTCCGACCAATCTTTACTAGTATTATAAAGCAGAAACACTTCTAAGTTTGAATTTAAGATCGTCATGAAAAGCACTTGCAACAGACTAATTTTTATATTTCGAACGCATAAGATACAAAAGAATTCATTTATTAAATAGTATACTTTGTTCAAATTATTAAGTCATTTACACACAATAACAGAATAAATAGTAATAATTAACTTCAGAACATTATGCAATAAATAAATAAACAATAAGAAAAATAATTTATTTGTGTTCGATCAATGCTGAATGACCTACGCTCGCGAACCACCACCGACTAACGAGTATAGTAACGTCCAAAGACCAACAGAATGATCGGATTACGAGAAATGAATGAATTACTCGATAATGATTTGTATTCGCGTCGCACTCACCTTCCCCGCCTCCCCCGCTACACGCCCCTCGCACTCCCGCGCCCACTCCAGCAGCCGCTCCGTCAGCGCAGTCAACTCCTTCACGTCATCCTCAGCCTTCATGGCGGCATTTCGCTTCGACTCAATCTCCGCCATCACTGACGACCACTCGCTGCGTAATTCGTCTTGGAAGCGGGTCCGCAAGTACTCCGCCAGCTGCGGGTTCTCCTTGTGCTTGGCATAGACGAGGCTGTCACCGCGGGAGATGAGCGCGGCCGCGTCTGGTGCAACTGCACCCAGTTGATTCTTCAGTATCTGTCGGTGGAGAGTGACATTTATAAAGCGCCCCGGCCAATTATCATGTACAAAGCGCGGAGCATCGATACGTATACGATGTTCGACTAAACTGTACTACAATCCGTATACCTTACTTTAGCGTGATTTCGGCATTCATGCAGTGAGAATTCTAATCATCAAAGTGCGAACCTGAACGTAAATAACAATTCAGTAGTCAAGAAAGCTTAAATAAACTCATATCAATCATTTTCTTTCATTAAAGTTGGTACACATATTTCCAGAAAGTAACGCGTGGTTCATTAATTATCATTTTCTTTTACTTTTCTACTAAACATTTTATTCATTAAACTAATTAATAAATTTTAAAGATACAAAAGTGTGTCACTTCTGCGGTACAAAATCACGATTGAACGAAATGCGTAAGCCCTATGAAATTCCTGGCGCTTACGACAATTGTAAAAACTATACTTTTTAAGCTATCTAGCGCTGCAAGCCTCCTGCTCGGCGCAGATTGTGCAGTGTGCAGTGTGCAGTGTGCAGCGAGCGGTACCTCGAGGCGCTTGGCGGGGTCGCGCTCGCTGGCCACGCCGCGCACGGTGAGCAGCATCACGTGCATGCGCCGCGCCATGCTCAGCGCCTCCTGCTCGGCGCAGATTGTGCAGTGTGCAGTGTGCAGTGTGCAGTGTGCAGCGAGCGGTACCTCGAGGCGCTTGGCGGGGTCGCGCTCGCTGGCCACGCCGCGCACGGTGAGCAGCATCACGTGCATGCGCCGCGCCATGCTCAGCGCCTCCTGCTCGGCGCAGATTGTGCAGTGTGCAGTGTGCAGTGTGCAGTGTGCAGCGAGCGGTACCTCGAGGCGCTTGGCGGGGTCGCGCTCGCTGGCCACGCCGCGCACGGTGAGCAGCATCACGTGCATGCGCCGCGCCATGCTCAGCGCCTCCTGCTCGGCGCAGATTGTGCAGTGTGCAGTGTGCAGTGTGCAGTGTGCAGCGAGCGGTACCTCGAGGCGCTTGGCGGGGTCGCGCTCGCTGGCCACGCCGCGCACGGTGAGCAGCATCACGTGCATGCGCCGCGCCATGCTCAGCGCCTCCTGCTCGGCGCAGATTGTGCAGTGTGCAGTGTGCAGTGTGCAGTGTGCAGCGAGCGGTACCTCGAGGCGCTTGGCGGGGTCGCGCTCGCTGGCCACGCCGCGCACGGTGAGCAGCATCACGTGCATGCGCCGCGCCATGCTCAGCGCCTCCTGCTCGGCGCAGATTGTGCAGTGTGCAGTGTGCAGTGTGCAGTGTGCAGCGAGCGGTACCTCGAGGCGCTTGGCGGGGTCGCGCTCGCTGGCCACGCCGCGCACGGTGAGCAGCATCACGTGCATGCGCCGCGCCATGCTCAGCGCCTCCTGCTCGGCGCAGATTGTGCAGTGTGCAGTGTGCAGTGTGCAGCGAGCGGTACCTCGAGGCGCTTGGCGGGGTCGCGCTCGCTGGCCACGCCGCGCACGGTGAGCAGCATCACGTGCATGCGCCGCGCCATGCTCAGCGCCTCCTGCTCGGCGCAGATTGTGCAGTGTGCAGTGTGCAGTGTGCAGTGTGCAGCGAGCGGTACCTCGAGGCGCTTGGCGGGGTCGCGCTCGCTGGCCACGCCGCGCACGGTGAGCAGCATCACGTGCATGCGCCGCGCCATGCTCAGCGCCTCCTGCTCGGCGCAGATTGTGCAGTGTGCAGTGTGCAGTGTGCAGTGTGCAGCGAGCGGTACCTCGAGGCGCTTGGCGGGGTCGCGCTCGCTGGCCACGCCGCGCACGGTGAGCAGCATCACGTGCATGCGCCGCGCCATGCTCAGCGCCTCCTGCTCGGCGCAGATTGTGCAGTGTGCAGTGTGCAGTGTGCAGCGAGCGGTACCTCGAGGCGCTTGGCTGGGTCGCGCTCGCTGGCCACGCCGCGCACGGTGAGCAGCATCACGTGCATGCGCCGCGCCATGCTCAGCGCCTCCTGCTCGGCGCAGATTGTGCAGTGTGCAGTGTGCAGTGTGCAGTGTGCAGCGAGCGGTACCTCGAGGCGCTTGGCGGGGTCGCGCTCGCTGGCCACGCCGCGCACGGTGAGCAGCATCACGTGCATGCGCCGCGCCATGCTCAGCGCCTCCTGCTCGGCGCAGATTGTGCAGTGTGCAGTGTGCAGTGTGCAGTGTGCAGCGAGCGGTACCTCGAGGCGCTTGGCGGGGTCGCGCTCGCTGGCCACGCCGCGCACGGTGAGCAGCATCACGTGCATGCGCCGCGCCATGCTCAGCGCCTCCTGCTCGGCGCAGATTGTGCAGTGTGCAGTGTGCAGTGTGCAGCGAGCGGTACCTCGAGGCGCTTGGCGGGGTCGCGCTCGCTGGCCACGCCGCGCACGGTGAGCAGCATCACGTGCATGCGCCGCACCATGTTCAGCGCCTCCTGCTCGAACTGCTCCAGCTCGGGGTCGGCGGCGCACGCTTCGGGGAACACACTCCGCAACGATGACGCCGCAGATACTCTCTCCGTACTGTCCATGCTCTCTGTTCTTGATTCCTACAAATAATTCAACAAAGGAGTTTTGGCGGGTTGACCGGCGACGGATTGCTGCTTGCTTGTATTATTGTTTAAATAATGGTTTGAACTTTGAAGTAGATTTTGATATCTAAAAATGGTGCGATATTGTGTATTAAATGTTTGCGCATGTGCACTATCAGTGAAAACGGTGAAACAAGTGCTCTGATGTTAATGTAATTCTCAAGATATGGTGTATGTCTGCTTAGGCGCCTTGAGATACTATCGCCACCTTTCAGCTGTCTGCTGGCTCAAGTTGCTGTCAAAACGCTGAAGCATCAACATATTGTGAAGCAGTGTACTATTAAGGATTGTGGCGGCGCTGTCGTCGCGCCACAAGCGAAACACATCGAAACCTAAATCGCGCTATCAAAGTTCCGAAATTAAAGCAGCATATATAGAATAGCTCCGAACTACCAATCGGAGCGCTGGCCGCTCCCCGGGCAGAACACCTTGACCGGCGGGAGATCTCCCCTTTTCCTTCCACCCACTACAGTGGTGACCAACCGACGTGATATGAACACGCAACGAACAAACCTTCGGAAACTACAACTTTAAACCTTCATCATACTCAAGTACCTATCTGCAGTCTTCACATTCTGCAAGCCTTTAAAAAGGCTTGCAGAATGTGAAGCTTTACAAAGGTTCATCGCAGCACTGGAATAATAATGCTTCCTGTTCCTTCAAGCTACTCTCTGCGCTAGTGTTCGGCACGGCTCTGAGCCTTACTGCTCGCCTCTGCTTCACGGCACTCTCGCAGATTACTTGCCTTCTTCTCGACTCACCGCAGACTTACAAGGCAATTCCCTGGCACTTGCAAATTCGTCGACATCTAGACTGCACTATCGACCTCCGGTCTGAGCAGGGGGGTGATGTGGCGGCGCTGTCGTCGCGCCACAAGCGAAACACATCGAAGCCTAAATCGCACTAACAAAGTTCCGTAGTTAAAGCAGCATATATAGAATAGCTCCGAACTATCCATCGGAGCGTTGGCCGCTCCCCGGGCAGAACACCTTGCCCGGCGGGAGATCTCCCCTTTTCCTTCCACCCGCTACAAGGATAATAAATATACATTCTAGCTTCAGGCTCAGAAGGGCTAGTACCCAGAGCCGTAAAGCCAGACAAATTCCGAATAAAAGAGATAACTATACATTGTTTTTCTGAAGATTTCATTTTTACTGCGTGTGATTTTGATAAAATCGAACAAAACGTTCTGATGTAAATTAATGACGAGAACAACTTTATTTAAGAGAAACTGAACGATAAAACTCAGACTATGAATACCGATTAACAAAAAATCAATCCAAAATTGCTAAACCCAAATATCATGGACCGGTAATGGGAAATAGCGTTCCCAATACAAAGGTGCTACTGTACTGTCTTACGATTGTAAATGTTTGTTTTCGCGCATCTCACATGTCGCATACGTTTACTTTTAACATAACGAACTAAAAAACGATCAATGTATTACCATCAAGAGAAAGAATCACCTCTGATTTCTATTTTTATTCCTAGTTTAATACATTTTATTGCTAATGTCTTTCTCTTTGCACTCAACAAATAAACTGCGGAATGACAACTAAACCGTACAATGTTATTTATCCTTCGAGCCTGATATGAACCAGTACCTGTAAATACCTAGCGGCTCTGCCCTCGCAGCCCGCCTCTTAACTTCGTAAACATTGACAAGAAATCCATGAGATGCACATCGATTACAGATTTGTAAAAAAATCTAAATCCTAAAAAATTCTTCATATTTTGTTTGTATAAAATTGAAGAAAAATCTCTTTGGTTGTACTGTTTGTATCTATCTGGTTTTAATATCAATATATATAGGACATTAAGAAAAAGAAAAGTAAAAAGTAAAAACAACTTTCCCGTCAAGTTTTATTACGAGGTTTTTGGCGGGAGCTTGACCGGCGGCGGTTTGCTGCTCCTGTATTATTGTTTAAATAATAGTTTGAAGTGGACTTTGATATTTAAAAGTGGTGCGATTTTGTGTATTAAGTGTCTACGGATGTGAACTATTAGTGGAAACGGTGAATCAAGTGCTCTAATGGTGATGTGATTGTTTAGGCCAAAAATGGTCATTTTGAGACGGCAGCCAATCACGTTCGACTTAGCAAATCGCCCGATGGTACCAGGTGTCACGCGTGTTGCGGGGAGGGGACAGCGGAATGCAGTTTCTCCGGCGTTTGGCGCTGGCGGGCGAGAGAGCAGTAGCTCCCGGGCAGCGATGCAGTTAATTAGCGTATCTCGGTGGCCGCTGCAGAAGTTTCACGCGACCGATTTTGGGTTATGGTCTAGATTTTTAGAATTTGTGCACGTTACTTCGCTACGTAATTGTGGTTTCGTGAAAACCGCCTCGGTTTAGGTTGTCTAGGTTTTAAGTTCGTGACAAGAGGCTTGTATTGTATTTGACTGATTAAAGTTTTTTTTTATATATATATAGGATAGAGTGACAAACGAGCACACAGTCCACCTGATGGTAAGTGGTTACTGTGACCCATAGACATCTACATCTATCCTCAATAAAGACTCAAGATGCAGATGCGTTGTCACCCGTGAGGACTAAGATGGAATGCCTCTTTGGCAGTAAAAAGGGTCTCCGGTTCTCTACACTCACCATACGAAATACAGCAGCGTTAAGCTGCTATTTTACGCTGGTTTTCTGTGAGAGCGTGGTCCTTCCCCCGTCGAACCGACCCATTCGTGCTACAACTATACTACTAATATAGCTGCAGCATGGCTCTACCACGTAGAGAAGGTAAAGTAATTTCGTTTGAAAGTAATTGCGCCAATTATATAATGATTGCGTGTTGAAGTGCGACTATCGAACGAAGGAGCTTAGTTGTGTTTGTAACGCTGAACAAGGTTTTGTCAAACTTGTTTAGTCGTTGAGAAAATGGAATTGACTCGAGAAAATTCAAGAGCGACGATTTATTATGTATGACTTTCGAAGTGGTTTAACACAAAAACAGTGTGTTGACCGGATGATTTCCGCATTTGGTGATGAAGCCCCATCCAAAACCACAATTTATCGCTGGTTTGCTGAATTTCAACGTGGACGTGTCAAGCTCAGTGATGATCCCCGTCAAGGTCGTCCAAAAACTGCAGTCACCCAAGAAAACGTTGATGCTGTGCGTAAGCTGATTGAGGAAGATCGGCATGTGACATACCGCGAAATTCAGGCAACTTTAGACATTGGCATGAGTCAAATACAAATAATCTTGCATGAACAATTAGGTGTATAAAAGTTGTTTTCCCGATGGATACCGCATTCGCTCTGTGAAGAGCAAAAAGCGGCTCGCGTTACTTGGTGCGTCAGAACTCTCGAAAGATTCCACGCAGGATCCTCAAATACAACATCGTATCAGGTGACGAATCCTGGGTATACGCGTACGAACCCGATACAAAAAACCAGTCACGAGTTTGGGTGTTCGAAAATGAGTTAAAGCCAACAAAAATTGTTCGTTCACGGAGTGTTGCAAAAAAAAAATGGTAGCCACGTTTGTCTCCAAACCGGCCATGTTACGACTATTCCTCTTGAGGGACAAAGAACGGTTTATGCAGAATGGTATGCTAGCATTTGTTTGCCACAGGTCGTTTCTGAACTCCGTAAAGAGAACTGCAACCGCCGCATCATCCTCCATCACGACAATGCGAGTTCTCACACCGCACACAGAACAAAAGAGTTTTTAGAGCAAGAAAACATAGAATTATTAGACCATCCGCCGTACAGCCCCGACCTAAGCCCTAATGATTTCTATACTTTCCCTAAAATAAAGAATAAATTGCGTGGACAGAGATTTTCATCACCTGAAGAAGCTGTGAACGCCTACAAAACGGCCATTTTGGAGACCCCAACTTCCGAATGGAATGGTTGTTTCAATGATTGGTTCCATCGTATGGAATAATGTGTCAAATTTCGAGGAGAATACTTCGAGAAGCAATAAATACATTTTTAAATAGTAATGTTATGTCACTTCCTTGATTCCCGAAATTTTCAGTGCCGCCCTCGTACCAGCGTAAAATAGCAGCTTAACGCTGCTGTGTTTCATATGGTGAGTGTAGAGAACCGGAGACCCTTTTTACTGGAAACGAGGCATTCCATCTTAGTCCTCACGTGTGGCAACGCATCTGCATTTTGAGGATAGATGTAGATGTTAATGGGCCACAGCAACCACTTACCATCAGGTGGTCACCTGTGTGCTCGTTTGTCACCCGTATCCTATAAAAACAAAAATTGTGAAGTAGTGTACTATGACGGATAATTATACATTTGTACTATGAAGAATAATTATATATTGAAAATGGACGACATGGCTGACGCACAAACCGTGCAGGCCAAGAAAAATGCGACTCAAGCTGCGAAACAAATTTGTGACCTTTGCCGTGAAGTAGGTTCAAGCGTTTTCAGTCCGGGGATTTTGATGTCAAAGATGCATCTCACTCTAGTCGTCCCCATACGGTTTATCCGTATGAGGACGACTAGAGCGAGTTCTAATGCCATTTCTTAAAAAGTGAAGCAAGATCGACATATTAGTAGTTATGACATAGGCAAAAATTGAGGATTGAACACAAAACAGTTTTGACACATTTGAAAAATTCTGCATATACATAAAAATTTACTATTTGGGTACTACACAAACTCACTCAAAGAATAAATCGTGTACTCATTTGCGATTCTCTTCCGCCTGTCTTCGAAAAAATTTGAAAAATCATCAACACTCCCAATTATCAAAAAAATCGCGTAATAAACGGCACAAGGGAATATCGCACGCAAACTAAATGCCTTTCATTTATAGGTGAAACAGTTGTGACTCTATAGCAATACCTTAAAGTACGCTGGTGGGTGCTTTAATAAATTGCTTACATTTTTTTTAACTTCTTTTACAATATGGTTATTTATGTTATCGGTTTTTATTATAATACTATTAAAAACTATTGCAACATACTTTAAATAAAACATTATTCATTCATAGAACGAAACTTTGCACGAAAACGATTCACCAATATCACAATTAACTTTTCACAATTTGATCACAAAACGTCATAATTTCTCTACTATCCTCACATATAATTCTTACAAATGTTAAAAAAAGAGATAAAATAATGATGATGGGAAAATGATTAATTAATCTTCATATCTAACATTTAACACTTTACCCCGTATAGTGGCGAGTAAGAATACTCACTACCCCATATCTTCCGTGGGTGTCGTAAGAGGCGACAGAGAGAAACTGTGGCAGAGGATGGGCAGCAGCACCTTTCTGATAACAGCAAAACAACAATAAAGAATCTGCAGTTACCAACCCGCTCGCATAGCGTGGCAACTATGGCAATATACCCCTCATGATAGTAACAAAGAGACGGCCCCCAGACCCCGGCGGCCCTGCTATTCCTGGCTACGGTAGCGACCATGGTAACGGCGGGGCAGGGGGTGTTAAGAATCTCCGGTGGAGGTTCGGTTGCCACCTACGACAACTCGACCTGGTAACTAATAATGCACGCGCCCTGAGGACTGACGAGAAGATCCTGGAGCTGGAAGAAGAGATAGACAAGTTGCGCTGGAATATCATAGTATTATCCAAGGTCCGAAGAGAGGATCCTCTACACGGTAATCCTTGAATCCGGCAACTTTTTCTATCACCGAGAGGGCGACCATCTGTCCCAAGGAGGTGTCAGATTTATTGTCCACAAGTCTCTCGTTAACAACGTTGTAAAGATTGGGAGTGTGTCGACGAGGGTTGCGTATCTTATACTCAGAATCACCATACGGCATTCCCTGAAGGTCATACAGGTTTATGCACCAACCTCGGCACACCCCGATGAGGAGGTGGAGGAAATGTATAAAGATATATACGGCTTTCATAGGTCTTATGCAATATAATGTCATCTTAAATAATAGTAATGAAATACAAGACCTAATTTTTTCAGACTCGTCCGTCACTGTAATTAGATCCAATTTACATATTGTTAAAGAAGACTGTCACTACCCTTCACTCATTATCACTGCGTCAGATTTCCTCATACTTCCAATGAAAACACAATCGCGATCAAAGTATATTTATGAGGGTGCTGACTTTAATATTATTAATGAAATGTTAAATCAACAGGATTGGTCGTTTATATTAGACAATAACACAAATGTTGAGACTATAATAGATGGTTTTTATGCAATTATAAATAACTGCATACAAATATATGTTCCTCAGGTTTACCACTCTAGTGTGCACACTTATCCCATCTGGTATAGCAGGCCGTTAATAATTTAATTAAAGAAAAGTTAAAAGTTCACAAACACTGGAAAAAATTAATAGAATCAGGCGTTACTTTGCGGAAATCCATTATATAAAAGCTTTTAAAAAAAATTACTTCGCAAATATCCGCGTTATAAAATAAAATGATGTGTCTTACCTAGTATGAAGAGCACCTCCCGCCCTCCCTCAATTGCGTGCACTATCCCCGTCACCACTAATCCCAGCACCGCTACTCCCAACACCACTACACTAGGCAAGACACATCACTGACAACAATACGACACGTGTTTCACCTCTACACGAGGCATCCTCAGGTGATATAGACTCTACGGTGGCTAACCGCTAAGTGAGCGGCGAGCCAAAACAACTGCTATTTATACAGACCGCTGACGCAACCGCTGTCTACTTAAGGAGCGAGCGATTGCGTCCCGTTTGTAAAATTAAAAACAAACCGCCGCGCAACGCCCGCCTACTCTCCAACCACGCAACCAATCGCCGATCACCGTGAGGGTGACAAACGACCATATTGCGAGGCTCTCTATTATTAGAGATCAGGCTTATAGATAATTAAGAGAGGTAAGTTAGTAAAATTTGTTTGTTCATTCAGCAGTGCAACGGTACTATTATTACTTTTTAATATCTCTAACTGTTCCAGTACACACAGCCGCAGCCATTTATTACACGTATGTAAGACTTTAAAGGAGTGGTGGTTGGCTAGGTTGTGTCCAGTGTCCAAAAGATGTTTGGCAAAATGGGATTTATCGGGATTGCAATTCCTGTACGCGGCTAAATGCTCTTTATAACGTCCCGGTCGTGCCGACATTGCACAAATTGCCGAAATACAAATCACCGCCGGATTTGTCGCATGTTTTATCGCATGACGCAATCGCTCGCTCCTTACGTAGAGAGCGGTTGCGTCAGCGGTCTGTATAAATAGCAGTTGTTTTGGCCCGCCGCTCACTTAGCGGTTAGCCACCGTAGAGTCTATATCACCTGAGGATGCCTCGTGTAGAGGTGAAACACGTGTCGTATTGTTGTCAGTGATGTGTCTTGCCTAGTGTAGTGGTGTTGGGAGTAGCGGTGCTGGGACTAGTGGTGACGGGGATAGTGCACGCAATTGAGGGAGGGCGGGAGGTGCTCTTCATACTAGGTAAGACACATCATTTTATTTTATAACGTGGATATTTGCGAAGTAGTTTTTTTTTAAATCTTTTATACACTGGAAAAATAAAAAAACCCAAACGACTATGCTCAATTTTCAGATCTAAGATGTAGACAAAAAGAAATGCAGTCCGACTGTTATAATTCCTACATAAAATTTTCACAACAAAAAATTAGAAATAACCCCAAATACTTCCTATGTAATAAATATCCAAGAGAAAAAGTATTTGTAATTATCCTCAACAGATGACGTACAAATAATTCAGTTATCAGTAACAATTTTGACATTTGTTCCGCTTTTAATAAGTTTTTTAAGAGTAATTTTAATGTAAGTAAGTTAAATGAGTAATTTGCAATTGCTGCTATACATGACATTAAAATTACCAAAGAGTATAATATTTTAAAGCTAATTAAAAATATAAAGGGCTGGATACTTGCTAGTAACGTTGCAGTTTTTGTAGACTATGTATCTAATAGTATAGACGGTGGGTCACAAGTAGATGTATATACTAAACTAAGACAGTTTCTAGCAAATATCACTATTCTCAATAATCGCATTCCATTTAAAATAAAGTTAATGTTATATAATGCACTTGGGGACATTAAATACGGGCTAAGTAGCTACGGCTGAACTTACAAAACATATCTTGACCAGATCCATAATTTACAAGCAAGAATACTTAAAATCATAGTTCCAAATAAAATAAAAAATAAATTCCGCGATGACGTCTATGGTCTTTTCAAACATTGTAAAATTTTACCAATACATATACAAGTATTGCACATTTTATTAAAAGAACAATTTTTTAATCAATCGCTAAGAATACCAATCGAGTTGAACAACACTTGAACAATTTCTAAGAACCGTCTCATGTAGCCGCGTGCTTGCAATGCGTATGGTTAGCGGACATGTAGCTACTTAATACCTCGGCTTATCAATAATATGTTGTCGGAATTGGTGGATAATGTTACACTTAACTTACACTTAATGTTACTGTCATAACATTAAGTGCAAGTTAAAGGATCATTTTTTTAAGTTATTATAACGCGTTTTCTGATATTTTTTTTCTCTGAATGTTTTTTACAGTATCTATAGTACAATATTACGCTATTATCTTATAAAATTGTAAACTCTCGATAGCATAGGTATAAACCTTAGTGGATTCTAATATGCTGTTACTATAAATATTTGTAATGCATGTTCATGTGATAAATAAATGAAAAAAAAAATGTAATATGTACGGATTTTGAGAAGGCATTTGATCGTGTTGACCACAGTATCCTTCTGCGTAAACTATGTGAACTGGGTATCCACGGTAATTTGTTGAGATGGTTCGAGTCATATCTGCGCAATCGTTCTCAAGCTGTACTGGTAGGTAGTTCACGCTCTGACTTTTTAGAGATACCATCTGGCGTACCGCAGGGTTCCATCCTGGGAACCTTGTTATATGCCACGTACTTATAGGATGTGGGTAGATGCTTTAAGCATGCAAAATTTTTATTGTATGCTGACAATACAAAAATCTTTATGAAAATTAATGGCCTTACTGATTGTATTAACCTTCAAGCCGATCTAGATAGATTAAACTCTTATTATATTGAAAATCGTACTGGTGTTAATTTAAAGAAATGTTTTCTTGTATCTTTCACTAGAAAAACTAATCCAATTAAATACAATTATAAAATAAATAATTTTACTTTATCTGAGTTGAATATTGTACTTGACCTAGGGGTAAAATGGATTCAAAATTAACATTTTCCGTACATATCGATACAATAGTGGCGAAAGCATACAAAAATTTAGGTTTTGTTTTACGAGTCAGTAAGCCCTTTTCAGACATTGGAGGTTTACGAGTACTATACTTTGCATATGTCAGAAGTATTCTGGATTATTGTAGCATAATATGGAATACTCAATATGTGACGTATATTCAAAAGCTGGAAATTTAAATAGTAAATAGCAGTAATAATATAAATGCAAGAAGGTTTTTACAGCAGGTATTAATTGTATACATAAATATACACTATAATTTACATTCATCATGTTAACATTTATTTATCTATTTATTTTAAAATATCGTTATTTAACTAAGCTTTGTATCACGTTCACACACACACACATTCACTCACTCTCACATACACACACAAACGTACACACTCTTCCGCACTTAAACAAATTTCGAGCGCTTTGTTTACCTTTACCTTTAAATATATTTATATTTCATACTTCTATTTCTAAGTAAGGTGGTGAATACCTTGTGAGGTTTTTAATTAATCATCATAAACTTAATAAGTATATTGTAAATCCGTAATTGGCTTCAAGATCTATCTTATAAGTTTTGAGTGTAAATAGATTGTCACAAGCTGTGGATTTTGTGGATAAATAAAATAAAATAAAATATCTCTAGAGCCATGCATTCCTCCAAAACCTACTATACGGTGTTAATGGGAGACTTCAACGTAAAACTGGGCACAAGAGAGAACGGTGAGCTGAAAGTAGGGAAATTCGGAATAGCGCAACGGTACCCAAGGGGCCAGCAGCTGGCCGACTTCATGGAGAAAGAGGGACTCTTTATGATGAACTCTTTCTTCCAAAAGCGGCCCCACAGAAAGTGGACCTGGTCGAGCCCCCGACAGTTCGACAAAAAATGAGATTGACTTCATTATGACGACCAGACGACAATTGTTCAGTGATGTCTCAGTGATCGCGAGGATGAAAACCGGCAGCGATCACCGAATGGTGAGAGGCACTCTGAACCTTCGATTCACCTTCACCTTCGATTTGCCGACGATATAGTCCTTATGGCAGAATCGCTGGAGGACCTAAGCACTATGCTCAATGACCTCAATAGTGTTTCCCAACGGATAGGTCTTAAGATGAACATGGACAAAACAAAGATTATGTTTAAAGTCCATGTCACACCTATGCCGGTAGTTGTTGGGAGCACTAAGCTCGAACTTGTTGACGAGTATGTTTACCTGGGACAAATAGTCCGACTAGGTAAGTCCAACTTCGAGAGGTCCGAGAGGTCAATCGACGGATTCAACTCGGTTGGGCAGCGTTCGGGAAATTACGGCACATCTTCTCGTCAGGTATACCTCAAAACTTGAAAACGAGATTGTACAATAAGTGCGTGTTGCCAGTGATGACCTATGGAACTGAGACGTGGTCCTTCACTGCTAGCCGGATGAGGATGCTTAAGGTCGCTCAGCGAGTTATGGAGATGGCTATGCTCGGATTTTCTCTGTGTGATAAACTTAGAAATGAGGATATCCGTACAACCAGAGTGACCACCATAGCCCAACGGATTAGTAAGGTGAAGTAGCAATGGGCCGCCCATATAGCTCGAAGAACCGACAACCAATGGGGAAAAAAGGTTCTCGAGTGGCGGCCTCGTACCGGCGGACAAAGTGTAGGGCGTCCCCCCACTATATGGAGTGACAACCTGGTAAGATATGCAGGAAATCGATGGATGCAGGTGGCTCAAGACCGCGCTTTGTGGCATTCCTTGAGGGAGGCCTATGTTCAGCAGAGGACTTGTGAAGGGCTGTAATGATGATGAATGATGATTAACACTTTAAACAATCATACGCAATCAAATCCGTAAAGCGCGACCTTATCTTATACTGTTTGTGAAAATGTATTTGAGTCTTAGATTCAATCAGAAATTACTATTCCGAAGTTAATTTAAATAATCTCATACCTACAGCGGAGAATGCAACAATATTTAACCCTCATTAACCATTATCGTAAGATCGTCTATAAATAAGTTTCGTTTCAGTTACTTGTCGCTAGCTTACGGTGCTATTAGTTAAAATATCAACACAACATACAGCTCTAAGAAAAGAAAAAATACATGAAAATTCATCAAAAATTACCTGATCAAATTCATCATTCTTTTGATACTTCTCATTAGTAATGTTTTTGGATCTGTCTTTGGATACTAGAATATAAGACTTGTTCCCTAGAATTGGGCTAGCGGAAGATCTTGAATCTCTCTTAGGCGGTGGAGTAGAGGGTTCGTCGTTATTCTCGTGCTTAGTTCCAAGCAGTTTGGGCGACATGGCAACCACTTGGACCTGTCTAATTTTGTCGTCTTGTTTGATCGGCGTCGACGTCGATAATGGCTGCTTATCGTCAAATTCAGAGGCTGACGTAACACGTGCCTGAAATACAAAGGCACACAGGTAGGATATAACGTACACACTCTGAAAATATAAAAGATTTAATAACACTAACTGTATCAACCTAAGAATAAAATACTATTGCAAGTGATGCAGTAATTTCTTAAAAATTAACATTTTTCATTTCTTCTTTATTTAATACTTAACAAAGTGAAAAAAATGCATTTTTTATTATCTGTTTTCAAACAGATTTCTTAAATTTACGGGAATACTACACATGGAATACAAATAATTTTACGGATTTTATCGCTGCATACTGTACTGTATGCTGTAAGTTCGTTCTGCGTAGATAGCCTTGCGAAATAAAATAATAATAATAAAAGAAGGTGAAGGTAGCCTTCGTTAACTAATAACATCAGTACGTCAAACATATGAGCATGGGTGCTGTAAAGTGCTCGGAATGTCGGAAATTAAAAAAGTTATAATTAGACGCGATAAAATCCGTAAAATTAATTTTATTTCAGTATGTGTTTTGTTATAAAATAGTGCTATATTATTCAAATTATATTTTAATAAAAGTGGCCTAAGTACTTTTATTATATAATACTTATATTTAAGTCTGAATGCGAAAAATAGAACAACTATTTTTCAGGTAATAAAAATCAGTAGTTAAATAAAAATAGTTATACTATTATTTTCATTCAGATTATAAGTAGGTTAATGGGACCTTTTTGCATTAAATTACCTGTGGTGTGTTGTCCTCCACTTCCGAGTAAATAGCTTCATCTTTTACGATGTCTGCCGACTTCCTCTGGATGCGGTCCAACGCGGAGCCACCGAAACCAACTCCGACCTTTTTTTCCGAATTAGGTTCGGCGTCAAAAACCATTTGATTGCCTTCTAATTTATTGTTAACAAATGTTTCTTCTGTAACAGATGGTTCAGGAAGCGCCGCTTGATCTTTCGGCACTTCATCTAGAATCAGATACTCGTTGACCTCGTCTCGCATCAAATTCTTCTGCGCTTCCTTCTGTCTTACAGCCAGATCATATAATAAGGGACATTCTATATCATCTGCTCCACACATTGGTGTAGGCGGTGGTGTCTTCATAGATACGTCGTCGTCGTTATTATTTTCGACAGTTGATATTAAATCTGGCACATTCATGGTAACTTTCATCGGTTTGGGATTATCATCACCGGGAGTCCTCCGTTTTAAAATGCCCAGAGTTGGCTTCATTCGTTCTTCTAGCTTTGTCACCTCTACGACGAAAGTCTTCGGTTCAGAACCCAAGTCCACTGAAACTCTTTCATCATCATTATCGGAATCGCCAACCGACTCGCCTTCCGTATCGTCGATGATCTCAACTGTTTCAACGGTTTGCGGTATAAACTCGACCACGGTTTCAATGGCTTCAGAAGGGTAAATTTCTCTCAGTTCGACGGGATTAACAGTTGATTTTACAATCTCATGCTCCTTCACTTCAACAACGTGATATGGATCTACCTTAGGTTCAGAATTCTCAGGCATTGGCTTTTTTGTCTCTACTTGATTATTTAATATTTGTGTAAAAAGAGCACTGTCTTTAAGTAGGTTAAAGGTACTACTGTCTTTTTTTGAAATCTCAGGCGTTGACGGTAAAGAGCTCACTAATGTAGCAGACGCTTCGATGGAATCCACCGACATTAAACTACCGATACTGTCGCTAGTAATACTGCCAGACGTGGAACTATCGGCTTTCTTCCTTCTCTCTAAAGAAGAACCCCTACTTCTATTTCCTCCTTCTTTAATCTCTTTTTTAATGGGCAAAGGACTTTTAAGAGCTAATGGTATTTTTGATCTTTTCAGTTCAGGCTTTTCGGTTTCAGGTGTATTGACCGGGCTTTCTAAACGTCTTTTAATAGTGTCAGTTACATTTTCGTACTCAACGACAGCGCTACCGTCTCTGTCACCGTCCCCCTCTTGCGCCTGCAAGCACAAACCTCGGTTGTCTTACGTCTCTTTGTAATGAGTTAATAATATTATATGTACAAGCCACACGGCAGTTATGAGTAGGTTAGTTCATTCCAATCTGGTTTTGTATTTCGCAGCCCGGGTGTTCGAGTAATGATGGCAATAAGGGAAAGAAACCCAAAGCGTCCGTCGTGTATGCTCGATGAGATAGGTTAGGTATGATTCAGAGTGATGTGAGTCCGGCAAAAGCTTGACGTGTGGCTAATATATGATTTGATGCAGTGAGACATAAAGCGTTCAATTCACACCACACAGTATTAACACCAACACCATTTTTACTATTATGTACATGTGTATATTTACAGTAGCAGCGATGTGATTCCAGCGGCACGCGTCCGGTATGCGGGGGCGTGAACTGTTTACTCTCATCTATTAGTACGGCGACACACGACAGGGTGAGAAATTTTAGTTCGGTTACTATATTCATTCAATTTCACAAGGTAATCAAAACACAACAAAACTTAAATCTAGATACCGGTTCACCGCCGGTCGCTTCTACGTGCACCAATGTATAAACAGTGTTCCAAACCAAGCAGAAAATGAATAGAATGTGATGATCATTTCTTCGACGAGCGAGAAGCGAGCGATTATCTCCTTTGAGAATCCACAACTAGATCGTAAAACGATAAACATTTGTGGGTTCCGCCACAATCTGCCAGTCGATTGCTAGTGAAGTGAAAAGCTGAGAAGGAATGTAAGGGAAGGGAATACTTACGAGTTTGTCGAGGGTGGCGAGAGTATCCTGCCAGAGGTCGGCGAGCTGCGGGTCCGTGGCCGCGGCGGCGGAGACCAGCGCCGCCCGCCCCTGCAGCTCGGCGCGCAACGAGCGCAGCCGCGAGGGGGCGGGCGCGGGGCAGGCGGGGGAGGCGGGGGAGGGGGAGGCGGGCGAGGCGGGCAGCTGGCGGCGCACGGCGCGCAGCCAGCGCCGCAGAGCCGCGCCCTCCCCCTCGCCGCCCGCGCCCGCCGCGCCCCCCGCAGCCCCCGCGGCCCCCACGCCGCCTCGCAGCCGCGCCCACCGCGCGTTCACGTCGTCAATCTGCTCGCGCAGCATCGCCAGGTACTCGCGCTCGCAGCACTTGCACAGTTCCGCGTAGTTCGCGTTCAGCTTGTCCTTGATCGCCTCCATCCGAGACATCTCCAGCTCGAGCGCCTGCCGCCCGACGTCGTCCGCGAGCCCGTCCAGCCAGCCCGTCAACGACTGCAGGTCGTTCTGAATCTCGCGTGCCGTCAACAAAGCGCTTTCGAGCCTCGACTTCGACTCTGTGATCTGAGCGCCCAGCTTGTTGTACAGTTCCTTTAGACCGTCGATCCTTTTCGAAAACTCTTGCGGCTCGGGAACCGCCCCCTCCTCGACCATCTTGCGGCCCGTTTTGATTATCGATTCGACTTCAGATTTGATTTCACTAAGCGTGCGGTAGAATTTCTGCGAGTCAATTTGTGAACACATAAATATTAGCATTATATAATCACTCTATCGAATAAAATTTCTCCGCATCGAACACGTGCCTAGTTTCAAGCCCCTAGTCAAAAACACACATACGTCAAATTGTCACACAATAATATTTGAGTATTTCACATTATAATTATAAAAAAAAATAATATGTTTAAAAAAATCTACTTGTACTCGTATATCTTAATGCTGAATATCACGATAATGAAATGAAATTAAAAAAAATGAATGTCGACGGAATTGCATAACTTCAATAGATAGCCTATAATAGATATTCGCATTGAATTATGTGATTGGGATATGCGTGAGGAATCCCTTCAAGTGGCACGCAAGACCGGTGTTACATACAATAATGCAAGTACTACTACAGACCTCCGCAGTCACTGCACTAATCGCAAACTTTCCTATTGTACGACAAATGCAAATCATTGTAGGTACAATTACAAAATATTTGTGGTTTTTTAAAATATAAAGTTTTGTGAGAGCGATGCAATGGAATTTAGGTCATCCCCGTCAGTAAGAATACGGGGAATTTATTAATGTTTTATTAAAGACTAGTAGTAGAAATCAAAACGTATGTGTTTGGAGTGGTTCACGACAGCAGTTTTTTTTTTCGTATTTGAACATATATTTTGGTTAGCTTGCTTCTTAAGAGCGTATATTCAAATATGCGCAAGTCAAACATTACGCGATCGCTCTGGAACGGCGTAATATTGACGTACACTACAATGTTCTTTCTGAGTGCGTGACTGTTCGAACGCCAGACTAGTTGCCCTTAGTTGCACGAATTATTTTGATACTATTGGAGCTAAAAGAATAAAGTGATTTCCACATAATGGCTTATGAGGTCGGTGCTAAGACATAATGTATAGAAGAATTAATATCGGATCTAATATGTGGAAATTATTTTATTATTTTAGTAAAATGAAGACAGCTTTACTTCTTTACCCTATTGAGTAGACTAAGGAATGTCACAAGGTCAAGGTAACAATAACAAGGGGTAAGTAAGATATGTTCGAATTGAAAAATATGTGTACGGTGCAACCGCACACATCGCCCGATCACCATTTTTGCCTCATATACTTATTTCATTGTTCATCGACTCAGTTCACATAGCATCCCCACACAGCGCGTTCTTGTATTCATTATCAGCTAATAGCAGTTCCTAAATATATGAACTATTTTACGTCTAGTAAGGGACTTATAACGTTACTCAAAATAACGTTACGCGTAGTTTCTGTAACGATAATTCGTACCGTTCCACTAGGATCGTAACAAAATTTATTCCTTGGCAATACCAGCAAACGGAACGAAATCTAAAACTATTTAATAACAAGATTAAAAGTTATTCATTATTAATATAATATCATTGTTAATATAACGACATAATATCGTTATTAATCTGTCAAAAATTGTGACAAATACTTTACATATTTTATATAATATGCGGTGTGCACTCTCTCTAACGAACTTAATGGTAATGCTTGAATACAAACGGAGCGGTAAAGTTCTTAAGAATAACTTTACAAGCGAATCTATAAAGTTTCTTTCTCGTATCGATATTATAAGCGGATATAGGTATAACGTTACTGATACCTATAACGTAACGAAAAATATTGTTTTACGAAAATGATATTCTTTAACGCTATTTTTTATAACGTTACTGATAATTTTAGGTTTTAGTATCGTTACAAACTTATAAAGGGCGGGGGTTAGTCTACTCCTAATTTTTCATCTTTTTGACATTATCAGTAGGAATAGATTAACACCTATTCTGCTCTCCTGTCCGGCGATTAGTTTGGCTAATGGCTCTGGGGGAGAGCGCAGGTCATGTTGATGCCCAGGGAAAGGCTGAGGAGTACTTCCTTCACATGGTTGCCGCATGTTATTTGGTCTGGTTCAATACGAAACAGACAGGATAGAAACACTTAGAAGATTCTCATTTTCTTTTCTCTCATCCCACCCTCTTTTAGTTTCCTATCTTACCCCAATCCAAGGTGTTAAGCGTACCGTGCCGATGGATGCGTGGCTGGGGGGAGTTCAGTCGCCAAACGGTGCCTACCCGAGTCCAGGGCGATGCGGGTAGTATTTTGGCCCTTCCCCCGGCATGCAGGGTTCTGTCGGGGTGACCGAATTTTTTCCTCAGCTAATCGTGGAACTAAAATGGACGAAGATCGACATTTGGGCAAAATAAACTCTCCTTTAATGGAACTGACTGTAGGTCCGGAAGAAGCTCTTTTAGCCTCACCAACAGCCTGTAAACTTACGTCCCAACCTGGGACGAGCCGAGAAGTGGAGGGCACATCTGCAGTCAAACCACAGTCAAAGATGAACCAGGGAGGGGAAAAGAAAAAGTTCACTAGACCTTATAAGCTTAGTGGGGCAGCACGGAAGAGATACCGAAGGCTGACAGCAGCTGAGATAGGAGCCGAAGAGGTCCTCTCTGCTAGAAGCCTTGGGACATAATTCCTCTGGCCAAACCTCCCGCAGTTCCGGAGGCCAAAAAATGCAGTCGGTCTGAGGAGGAGTCCCCCCAAAGACAAGCACAGGAAATCTGTGAAGCTGGCAACGGGAGAAAAGAAGCTCAGCTTTAGTGCCGTTGCTGGCTCCGCGCGTGCAGGAATTCGCAATTCGTATCCTATGAGCGTGGACCAACTCCACAGGGCACTAACGCAGCCATCGCTAAGACGGCTTGTGGAGCACAGCTGGGAATAGGACCAAAATTTTCGGGTTTCATCCACAAGCCAGGTTGGATTCTGGTAACGTGCCTGAATAAAGCAAGCCAGGACTGAATTGTGAGTGAGATCGGAAAACTAAAACTCTGGCCGGAGGCAGAGCTCTCGATAATACCCGAGAGTGAACTGCCTAAGCCTTAGCTGGGCATCACCTTACTGCCCCGCAACGAAGCTGCCAAAAATAAGGCACAAAATGAAGGGCTCCATACCGATCTCTGGAAAATTCTGCACCGTGACGACGAGAAAAATGGGTTCCTAGTAACCTTTTCTCTAGACGACCCATCGGCGGAGACTCTCCTGGCGACAGGCGGCAGAGTCGTCCTTGGCTTCAATATGGTAACTTTTAAGGTGAGGGGAGGCTCTGACGCAGCAATGGAGCCTGAACCACCTCAATTCCGATCCCCCCTGCCTTCCACCTCGAGGGGTGAGACTGGAACGTCATCAGCGAGAGTGACTGTGACTCAAGCCACTGATCTCGCCTCGGTCCGAGGGCCTCCGCATGTATCAGCCAGGGGGGTAAGGGGAAGGGAGGTGGGAGCGGTAGACCAAAAGGCACGGCGGATGTCAAGAGCGCCAGTAAAGGAAGTCTTTGTCCTAAGTGAGGCACGCACGGCGTGCGGCGCAGCGCGTGCGTGCGTGCGTGTGCGTGCACTCACCAGACAGCGGCGCAGCGAGGCGCGCACGGCGTCCGGGTCGGCGGGGCGCTGCGCGTGCGTGCACTCACCAGACAGCGGCGCAGCGAGGCGCGCACGGCGTCCGGGTCGGCGGGGCGCTGCGCGTGCGTGCACTCACCAGACAGCGGCGCAGCGAGGCGCGCACGGCGTCCGGGTCGGCGGGGCGCTGCGCGTGCGTGCACTCACCAGACAGCGGCGCAGCGAGGCGCGCACGGCGTCCGGGTCGGCGGGGCGCTGCGCGTGCGTGCACTCACCAGACAGCGGCGCAGCGAGGCGCGCACGGCGTCCGGGTCGGCGGGGCGCTGCGCGTGCGTGCACTCACCAGACAGCGGCGCAGCGAGGCGCGCACGGCGTCCGGGTCGGCGGGGCGCTGCGCGTGCGCGTGCGGCGCGGCGGCGGCGCGCTGCACGTCCGCCAGCACGCCGAGCGCGCGCGCCAGCCGCGCCTCCAGCGCGCCCGCAGACTCGCCCGCGCCCTCCCCCGCACCGCTCCCCTCGCATCCCGCATCGCCCTCGCGCTTCAGACGCTCCTCCACCGCGTCCAGCTTCTCCTGCCACACATACACACACCATCTCGTATCACTCTATACATTAACAATGCGACATTTATGCGATTACATTATTTTTCACCTCCTTCTTGTAAATACACCACGCATTAGAACCAAACGGATTGTTTGTAAAACGTCTCTTACACACAAGCGGCTTGCGGTGGCGGCCAATTGTATTCGCTTACAATGTAAGTAAGTCTGCAAACACTAGCGGTCATGTCGCGACCTACGAGCGGCTGGCCGCAGCCGCATGCCCGCCCCCTCCGCCACCACGTGTGTGTTAGTGAATGTGCAGCCTAGAGGTGGCCACAACGAGGTCAGTAGCAAATTTTTACAAGAGGCCGCGTGCACCGCGTGAAAAATGGCACTAAATAAAGATTTTAATAGAAACAGTACAAAATTATCTAGTACTTTATGATTCTGCACACCGTAATTACAAAAACATTACGATTAAATACAATATATGGGATAATATTGCTGAATATAATAAGACTTCGTCACGGTTAGACATGTTAACTGGCGTCAGATCGTAGCACATTCACCACAGCGATGACGCTTCAAGCAGCCACTGCGACCACTGCGGTGTGTTGTCGCAGCGGCTAGAGCTGCGGCTCGCGGTTAGCCGCCACCGCAAGCCACTTGTATGTGGGAGACGCTTAAGGCGTACAGCAAAAGAGTGGAATAATTTGCCGGCATCTCTTTTTCCATCCGAATACAATCTGGGCGTCTTCAAGGCAAGAATGAGTAAACTTATTACGTATCTTGAGATTCATCATCACTTACCAGAGAGAGTTATTTTCAATCAAATCAAAAAAGTTCTTCAAACTTTGATAATCAATAAACTCCGGATTCGATCGTTTCTTCAATACGAGCAGTATTAAAGTTGCGTAGTAGTATATCGATTTTTTTAATGAGTTTTTAAATGGAAAATTATAACTAAAGCAGTTGCAGCAGCCAAACATCAAGTAAATTTCTTTTGACAATAAAGAAGCAATCTAAAAACGTTAAAAAAAAAAGTTTTGAAAAAGGAAAAAAGCATTTTATAGGAAAAATAAATAAGAATCGAAAAATTGCTCATAATGGTGACTTTTGCGAAAACGATAAATTTGAAGCCAGGCAAAAATCTCAAAAAAAAAATCTCAGTGCTTTGAATTTCTCATGGATTTTCTGGGACATTTTAAAGTTAAAAATTTACCGACAATATCCTTTGGTCATCCATATTATCCAAAGTTATATACCAAGTTATCCAAATATTCGCCGTGTTTGGCACTATAGGTCAGCTGATTGGGACGGGATGCGGTCTTTTTTTGCATCCTACCCTTGGGGGCGGGTTTGCTTCTCGCCGGAAGATCCCAGCGTTGTTGCCGATTCTGTTGCTGATGTGGTACTTCAGGGTATGGAACTTTTTATTCCATCCTCTGTGGTGCCCATCGGAGGCAGATCCCAGCCATGGTTTGGTCGCTCCTGTAAAATAGCATCACGCTATAAGCAGGAGTGCTACCGGGCCTGGGCTGACGCATCAACGTCTCGGGATTTAAACACCAGCGCACTTAAAAAGAAGTATAATTCCGCCTCCAGGTCCTTCAAAAGCATCATTGCCAAGGCAAGGTCTGAGCACATCGGCAGAATTGGCGAGAAGCTAGTTCGCCTTCCTTCGGGAACCCGTGCATTCTGGTCTCTCGCCAAGGCTGTCCAAGGGAATTTCTGTCAGCCATCCCTCCCATCTCTGCACAGAGAGGACGACTCACTGGCCCATGCCGCAAAAGAGAAAGCCGATCTGTTGTGCTCTCTTTTTGCGTCTAACTCGACTCTAGATGACGGGGGGAACACACCGCCGACCATCCCGCGATGTGAGTGCTCCATGCCGGATGTGCGATTTACACAGCGCTCGGTTCGCAAAGCACTCTTCTCCCTGGATGTCAGCAAGTCGAGTGGGCCCGATGGAGTCCCTCCCATTGTGCTGAAGACGTGTGCTCCAGAGTTGGCACCGGTTTTAACGCGTCTTTTCCGGTACTCCTACTCCCAAGGCGTAGTCCCGAATTCATGGAAGACAGCTTTGGTCCACCCGATCCCTAAAAAAGGCGACCGCTCAGACCCGTCCTACTACAGGCCTATCGCCATCACCTCCTTGTTCTCCAAAATAATGGAATCCATTATAAACTGCCAGCTCATGAGTCAGATCAGATCAGTGACCGTCAGTACGGTTTTCGTCGGGGTCGATCAGCAGGTGATCTTCTAGTTTACTTAACTCATAGATGGGCGGAGGCAGTAGAGTCCAAGGGGGAGGCATTGGCCGTTAGTTTGGACATAGCGAAGGCCTTCGATCGGGTCTGGCACAAGGCGCTTCTTTCGAAGCTTCCTTCCTATGGGCTTCCCGAGAAATTGTGCAAATGGATCACCAGTTTCCTTGCTGATCGGAGCATCAAGGTCGTAGTAGACGGTGCATGCTCTGATTACAAGCCTATCAACGCTGGTGTTCCACAAGGCTGCGTGCTATCACCAACGCTGTTTCTCCTGCATATCAATGATATGTTGCTAACTGGTAGCATTCATTGCTATGCAGACGACAGCACTGGGGATGCCTTATATACCGGCCGTGTCAATATTTCTCGGGAAAACGTCGCCGAGTACCGGGACAAACTTGTGTCTGAAGTCGAGTCCTTGCTTAACAAAGTCTCGGATTGGGGCCGACTAAATCTAGTCCAGTTCAATCCCCAGAAGACACAAGTTTGCGCGTTTACCGCTAAAAAGAACCCCTTTGTCGTATCTCCTCAGTATCAAGGCACTCCCCTTGCTGCCTCAGCCAGTATCGGAATCCTTGGCGTCGACATATCGAATAGCGTGCAGTTTCGTGGTCACTTGGAAGGGAAGGCCAAATTGGCCTCTAAAAAGCTTGGCGTGCTCAGCAGAGCGAGACAGTATTTCATGCCGGCACATCGCTTGCAACTTTACAAAGCTCAAGTTCGGCCCCACATGGAATACTGTTCTCATCTCTGGGCCGGGGCACCCCAGTGCCAGCTCCTTCCACTTGACCGCATCCAGCGCAGAGCGATTCGAATCGTCGACGACCTAGTTCTTTCCGATCGGCTCGATACACTGGCACTGCGTAGAGATGTTGCATCTCTTTGCGTATTTTATCGCATCTATCACGGGGAGTGCTCTGAGGAATTGTTCGGACTAATTCCAGCCGCTCAATTTCACCATCGCACGTCGCGACAAAACTCGCGTTACCATCCATACCATCTGGATGATTGGCGGTCCACCACTGTGCGATTTAGAAGAAGTTTTCTCCCTCGCACAACTTCTTTGTGGAATCAATTACCACTAGCGAATTTTCCGAACCGATACGACTTAGGAACCTTCAAGAAAAGAGCTTACACCTTTCTAAAAGGCCGGCAACGCATCTGCAATTCCCCTGGTGTTGCGGTTGTTCATGGGCGGCGGTAGTCACTTACCATCAGGTGAGCCGCATGCTCGTTAGCCCCCTATTCTATAAAAAAAAAATCCTTAAATATACGAATTTTTATTTTTTTTTTACTCAGTTATCGCTTCGAATTTTTTTTGTCAAATAGGGAAATGACACTATCTACGAGGGCGGCACCACTAAAAAGTGAGGTATAATATTTGACAGATTTCATAGCGAGGAAGTTAATTTGTTCGGAAAATGTAAAGGTTAATGTTTCTTTCTATACTATTAACTATATTTTATATTAATAAGATTAAAATTAAATGAACCAAATTACAAATATACATAAAAGTAGATAAATTAAAAAAAGTTTAAAATATGCAAAAAATTAAAGAGCAAACCAGACATGAGGTATTGTTTTGTGCCTCATGTCTTTGGCTCATGTCATTGTTGTATTAACATAATACTCTAGAAACTGATAAACTTTTATTTAATCTGTCAAATTTTTAAAGTATAATCCTACCAACTTATCTGTGAACTGACAGCTGCGGCAAAATTGTGAACTACAGCCGCCATTTAATCAAATGTCACTCGATACGTCATTGTTTTGAGAGTTTATAGAAAAATAAAAAATGCTGAAAACCATTAAAAGTGATGCCCGAAACATTATTTTATAAGTATTAAACTTTTGTGAGCAAGAAGCTCGAGGGTAAGCACCGATAATGTCTTTCAATCAGGTCTTTAAAAGAGTATCAGCTGCTACAAGAAGCAACAAAACATAGCAATACTGACCAGAATTGCTATGTTTTGTTCCTTCCTTTCGTATTTCCGATAAATGGATTGGTTAATGCAATTGATTTCTTTTTCAGATGTTAGTCAAGGATTCTTTTCTAAAATAGTTATAGAACCGGAAACCGCATAAACCACAGGAACGCAAATTACAACTCCCGGTAAAAAAGGCATAAAGGCATGTCATTTAATTAAAGTTTAAATTGTTCAATTATGATATTTTTGTTTCTTCTTGTTCTTGGACATATATCTGTTAAATCTGTGTTCTAGTCTTTTTATTCCGTGACTAATTAATTACCCTAGTATGTGGACTCTATGTAGGAATATAAGACCCTTAGGTGGGAATATTCCCGAACTGGCAACACTTCAGCGCAGAAGCGCCAAGCTGTCAGTTCACAGATAAGTTGGTGGCACTATAAACATGGGGCAGTCAAATGTCATCTTTGTAGAACGCTCCAAAGAGTATGGTAATATTTAGAAAGGACCCCTCAGAACCAAAGAGTATATGATCACTACGCTTAATCAGAACCATAGTTAAGCGTGCTCAGAACAATAATTTTTTAAATGTTATTTATATGAATTATAAAACTAATGTTTTATTAGAATTAGTTTCGTTACTAAATTAGGCTTCTCTAAATTAACAGAATTTATTTCAAATAACGAGTTTCCGTCTTTACGTGTCGCGTTTACGTCACATACTTTAGTGTTATTTCCTTCGCCACGTGAGTGTAAGAGGCAACTTCAAATTAAAAAAAAATTAAGTGGGTACAATAGAAGCTTTTTGTTAGTTTTTATATAAAAGGTAAGTAATTACACTGTCTTTAAAAATTAATTCCTTATATCTTGCTTTGTAACAATTTTATACACTTTATAAAATTAATCGCCAGAATTAACTGAATATTAAAATAAGGTGTGAATTATCACTATAAATCATGTGTTAAAGTTACAGCCTATTTACGTCCCACTGCTGGGCACAGGCCTCCCCTCATTTTTGAGAGGGTTTTAGGGCAAGGGAATGTCCACCACGCTGCCCCAATGCGTGTTGGCGGTGTTGGTTTTTTTCTTATTTATCAGACATGCAGGTTTCCTCACGATGTTTTCCTTCACCGCCGAGCACGTGGTAAATCAGCACTTAAAATTGCAATTAACAATTTCATTGGTGCCGGCGGGGATCGATCCCGGGTTGCTCATCAATCATCACAAATCACAAATCATCAATCATGTGTAATTAACACAAATTTTCATATTCCACAAAGTCCAATGTGCGAAAATTACGTTTTATGTTATAATTTCGATATATAGTGAACATTATGGTGAAGTTGTTTTCAAGAATAATTAAAAATTAAAAATTTTGTTTAGCCGACTTCAATATAAATTATTCAGAATAACATTATTAGTCAGACCTTGATCAAATTTATATGGGACCACATGTGAAGCACCAGCTTTCAAATAAAAAAAAGAATCATCGAAATCAGCTCACCCAGAATGAAGTTATGAGTTAAAACACATAAAAAAACATAGAGTCGACTTGAGTACCTCCCCTTGTTTGAAGGCAGTAGAAAATGGCGTTGATCAAAGATAGCATAATAAAGTATATACCTATGATTAATTTTCTTTTTTGAGGCTCCTACTGAGTATATCGATATAATCTTTGTATATAAAAATTACGTGTCACGTTGTTTGTCCGCGATGAACTCCTAAACTACTGAACTGATTTCAATGAAATTTTGCACACTCTGTGTAGTTTCATCCAACTTGAGAGATAGGATAGGTTTTATCCTGATAAGTGACACTCAATATTTTTTTATTACGAATTTAATAATTTTTATAGGACACAGGGTCGTTGGAGAGGGCAGAACAACGTCTGCCGGGCCAGCTAGTTATATTATATATTTATTTTCTTTATGAAAATCGAGGGTACTACATCCTTGTTTCTTTCTTCACAGTATTTATTTGATTTTAACATATTATGGCGATTCTTTTCAGACAAATGACAAAACCAAACAAGAATTGTTTGGTTTTGTTATTTATTACTGTTCTAACCATTAAACTTGTTTACACAACTTTTGTTTAATAAATTGTTTGATGATGTTTGATGACTTGTTTTTTACACACAAAAATATTTCTTTAAATAATAAAATTAATCCCTGCCTCTCCTTACAGTTTCCTTCCACTGCTGGTCATGGGCCATGGAAATAAAGGGGAGCACAGAATTTTACTGCCACAAATATCACCCACCTTTGCAACGCTGCCCTAAACGCCGAGATTAAATTCAGAAAAAAAAAATCGCCTTTTTTTCCTCCCACATTTTTTTCTTATCACTATTACAACAAACACCGTTACATCCTAAAAAATAACCCCACTGAACATAGACCTCCACTATATTCCTCATAGAGGGTGTTACGGCCCACAGCTGCCCCTGCAAAGGTCAAATATCCCGAGCCCCATGAGCGGAAGATTCAACGGGCAGCCGCGGGTTCGAGCCCAAATGGCCATATGTAAAAATGTCCTATCATACTAAACTGTAGGCAGAAGGCTAGAAAAATATAATACGGACCTGTATCCGAATCTATGACCGCCCCAAGGCTCGGTCAGGCTGTAGGTGGGTGTAAGGTGCATGGAAAGTAGTGTTTAGTGATGTGTGTATGAGACCTGGCCCAGCTGAGGTGACCGGCAGCGGCCGATTTCGATGCTGCCCCACAATGCTGCATCACTCCAGCAGGCTTCCCCGCTGGACCATTTCTTTCTTCATGACACTATTTCAGTCTATTAACTTCATTGTACATTTAACTAACTTAAACTCGCCTAATTCCACATTCATCGTTGAATCGAACGCGTGATACCCGACACAGTAACGGACAATAGTTCAAAGTTCAACATTCAATGTCCCGGATTCACTTATCACCAAATTATAAATAGGGAACTAACGCGATCTCTTCATGAGTCACACGGTTCAGCGTTAAACACAACTAAGTTCCTTCGTTCGATACTAAAAACTACGCCGCGATAAGAATTCAAAATCCGCGTCGTTGACACGTAAAACGAACAAAACAGTCAACACACAAAATAGGGCAATTAACGCGACGGCACAATTGCAATGATGATTTCCAAACAATCAACAGGGAGACGCCCTCGATAAAGGACTGCGCTGTCCGAATCCTAAACCGTATCTCTAATCGGCGCGCGCGCAAAATTCCACGTCACCCTAACAAGTTAAATATTACAAAATGCACTTCAACACGCGTTCACTATCTAATTTGCACAATTACTTTCAAAGAAGTTACTTTAATCAGTCAAACACAATACGAGCCTCTTGTCAAGAACTTAAACCCTAGACAACCTAAAACGAGGCGGTTTTCACGAAACACAATTACGTAGCGAAGTCACGCGCACAAATTCCAAAATTCTAGACCTTAATCCAAAAAAAACCGGTCTCGCGAAACCTCAGCGGCGGGCACCGAAAGACTAATTAACTGCCCAGCCGCCGTCAAGCTACTATCAACTACTGTCTCGCCCGACAGCGCCAAAACGCTGGGTAGCCGCGTTCCGCTGCCCCCTCCCCGCGATGCGCGTGACACCTGGTACCATCGGGTGATTCACTAAATCGAAGGTGATTGGGTGCCGTCTCAAAATGCCCATTTTTGGGCATAAACAGAGGGTATACTTGTCATAGTTGCCACGTTGTTCCACGGTACACGTACCTTGTTACTTGTTACGTGTACCGTGGAACTGAACTGTGGATCAGTCGCCTCTTACGAAACCCACGGAATGATATGTATATTCATACACCGCCACTACACAGTAATTGATAATTTCTCGAAACATTTCATTTATCGACAAATCGTCTTGCAATCGTCGTTACTCTAGCGCTCACTTGACCTTCATACAAATAATTCGATATTTTAATTCTTGATATTTTTTTTATTTTCGGATAAGAACATAGTAATAACTGTAAGTTATATTTATCACCTTTTAAAAAAAATTGTCTTTGGCCTGACCTACTATACTCTTTGGCTTGACCATAGTTCTGACTAAGTATGTCCAATAAAATGTCAAAGTCTGAGAGGTTAAAACTACTTCAATTAAATGACATTGTGTAACAAAAAACTTTAACTCGGTGTCAACTAGCGACATCTGGTGAGCAGAAAATTATTAGCCCTCATTATTTATTTAATTAATCTTTTTTGTTGACACCTTAATAACAAGGGTAACAAAGGGCGGACTTAATGCCTAGCGGCATTCTCTGCCAGTCAACCCGTGGAGTGATGAGATTTTGAGGCAGGTGCAAATACACACATATATACATATATACATACATACACACACACATTCATATATATACATATATACATACACATTCATATATATACATATACATATATATATATATATACATACATATATACATACATACATACATACACATACATACATATACATATACACATACACACATACACATATACATACATACATACTAAGATATGCGTATAATATACAAAAACTTTACATATGTAAATATATAAACAAAATATGTATCATACATAGATATAATATATACGTTACATATAATAATAAAATACATATATTGAAATTACCAATAATAAAACATCTAAATGTGTCAAAATTATCATCACATACACATTATCATGCAGTTTTCCCTCCCAAAACCCTCCTTCAATTTTTTTACGATCATTATTAACAAAGTTATCGATTATTAAAGTTAAAAAGAAGTTTTTTACTTTGATTGAGGATAATTCCGCAGCAAATCATCGTACAGGCTTTTTGATTATGTCACGTACGTACGTCGTTAAAGGGCATTAAATTTTTAAATAATGAAAAAAAATTTTGTGGCCCGTAGACCTTTTTTAAGAGCAAAAATTTGGAAAATTTTTTTTCGGTAGTTTCCTTAGGATCACTCCAGAACCAAACATATTAAAAAAAATTCATGGCCAGATCTGAAAACGAGGCGCTAGAATTTCTTTTTTTTTTTTGCTGTACGACTGTACGTTCATTTTGCTCGGAGTTACGGCTTGTTGAGTACTTGTGTCAAACTTAGTGGTGCCGTCCAAAGAGTGTGGGTGCGGTGTGAGGGTGTGCACGACACGGTACCTGCACGGGCTGCAGCTGCTCCAGCAGGCGCGCGGCCGCCTCGTGGCGGCCCAGCAGCTGCAGGCGCTCCGCCCGAGCGCGCACGTCGCTCAGCAGCGCGCGCTGCGCCGCCAGCTCGCCGCGCAGCGCTGCGCCCCCCGCGCCCGCAGCACCCGCCGCCCCCGCCGCCTCCGCCCACTGCTGCAACTGCTGCAGCGCCGCCTCCCACTGCGCCGCCTCGCGAGCCGCCTCCTCCAGCTCGCGGATGCGCTCCTCCGCCTGCCCGCCCACAACCCACATCAACCTACCTCACTGCACGCTCCTCTACCCTTTCTTACTATATATTATTGCACACAACCCCACAATTTAGAATTTATTAAACCCGCTTTAAATTGCAACTTTAAAATACTGTTTTACAACGTGATCTGCGATGAAAGAAAACTAAATACGTATCTGAAAAACAATAAATATTTCGAGAAAATATAAGATCCGTCAACAAGCATCGAGGCAGCGCGATGAACCAAACTTTAAAGCCCATCATCTATTTCAGACATATAAATAACTGTGCCTCATCATCATCATCATCTTTACAGCCCATCACAAGTCCACTACTGAACACAGACCTCCCCCAAGGATTGCCACAAAGCATGGTCCTGAGCCGCAGGTGGCGTCCTGTCCTGAGTCCTGAGCCATCGACTTCCTGCATGTTTTACAAGGTCATCATTCCATCTAGTGAGGGGTCACCCTACACTGCCCCTCGAGAACCTTTTCCCTATCGGTTGTCGGTTCTTCAAGCTATACGGCCGGCCCATTGCCACTTCAGCGTACTAATACGTTGGGCTATGTCAGTCACTCTGGTTCTACTGCGGATATACTAATTTCTAAGTTTGTCACACAGGGAACTCGGGGTTTCCCTGTGTGACAAACATAGCCCTCTCTGTAGCTCGTAGAGAGTGTTCGCCCTCTCTGTAGCAAGGCCCCAGGTGAGGATGGCCTCACCTGGGGCCTTGCTGTTTTTAAGGTGCTGTAGAGCCATTCAAATCTCATCTAGCTGTGCTTCACAGTGGGATATATGTAAGCAGGTAATTTTTATTAAGTATGTTCTTCACGCATATGAAATTAACCAAATAAAAGGAAAAAAAAGCTTAGCTGAGACATAAAAATTATTGCATAAATATATCGAATAAATTTAAAGAAAATGAGAGCGAGCAAAGTGCAGAGTACCTGTTGTTTGAGCGTGTGCCAGCGGCTAGTTACTGCATCGATCTCGGCCTGGATCCAGTCGGGCATGATGTGTGCGTCGATGAGCTGCCGCCCGATGTCTTCGATGCGCGCCAGCCGCTCGTCACTATGGTTCTGGATGTAGTTCTCTAGATCCTGCGCCGGTTGCAACGGGTCAAGTGCCAGTGCTCACTGGTAGCCGGCGTCATTAGGCTGGATTTAGTGCTCGACCGACGGTCAGCACGTACCGTACGCGCTGACGGTACGTCCTGATCGTCGGTTGAGGCCAAGCGTTTAGTGCTTAACTAACGGTAAGCTTTGTTAGACGTGTACAATTACGAAGAAAAATTAATCCATTTCTTAACTCTACGAGTGTAAGATGTGCCTAATATTTACGCAAACGATTACGGCATAAAAGACAGAGAAGATATCATGTGCACCTAATAATTGTAGACCGTTTAATTGAAGGAAAATTTTGTTCATTGTATTCGAAATTGCGAGAACAATGTTCATGTATCAATGTTCATTTTTGTGCGCGATAATGCGTACGCGCGTATGGTCGGTCGCTTTGTCAGCATCCTACTGAACGCATGCATGTACCACCATAGCGCGTCAGCCAACCGACGTACGTCGGACCAACGAGCTCGACCGACGGTCCTCGTACGCGCGACGTAGCCGTACACGCGTAGTACTTCATCAGCGCTGCACTGTAGCCGTTTATAGGTTTTCATTGATATAGTTACGCTCAACCGATGTCAGCGCTCACCGTCGGTCAAGCACCAAATCCAGCCTTAGCGTGCTTGTTCGAATATTGTAGGAGTGACTTCATGCACTGATGTTCCGACAAGTAATTTCGGTTTACTGGATTAACTATATTATTCACATATTCACTAGACGGCTCCGTGGAGCAGTGGCTTAGCAATTAGTAGTTGCGCTGGGGGGCGTGGGTTCGAATCCCGCACGGAACAAGTATTTGTATGGCCTACATATAATTGTTCCGGCTCTGGATGTTTGTCCTCGTGCAATTTATGTATATAAACTGCCTCCAGGTTACAGGAGAAAATCCTAGTGTGGTGGTAACGTTTTATTTAAAAAAAGACCAGATGAGTGTGAGTACGAGTAAGTATTCGATTTTGTAAGATTGTTAAGTATTTTTTGTATCAATGTAACATTGAAGTGCTAATTTGTTCGTAGAATAGAAAAATTATTAGGAAGAAGGGGTGGTTTTATTGACTTATTGAATTTCAGTTTCCCGAGCAGTCGTTAAATAATTATTAAAGATTCATCTAGTAGAAAAACGCATGAATATTTAGAAAAAAGGATAATTACTGAGATACATTAAATGAGTAATGTATTAGAAAATTTTATTATGTTCCTATGTCAAAAGTAAAAATGACATAATTTAAAAATATTTTCGTTGGAATGTCTATTCAAAGTAAATTGGCAAAAGCCTTTGTACGCTTATTTTATATATACAGGGATATTTTGCAATAACCGGCTAAAATAGCAGAGAAGGTGCAGAATAAGTAATATAGTCAAATGGTGAAGAAAAATTAATTAAAAAAAAATCTCAAACATTCTGTCCTGTTTATCTATTAAATTCAAAATGCGTCGTAATTGTTTTAACTGATTGTCTACTATATAACTACGCACGCACACATACGTAAGGGTCGATCAGTCGGCATAAATATCAGATCTTGCAACCTTAACCACCGCCTCAAAAATACAACCTTAACCACCGCCTCAAAAATACCGCCCCAATGTGGGCAAGCCGGAGGGTCGAACCTCCACTGGATGCCCTTCCTGGACATCGCAGCACCTAAATAAGTCCTGTTACTGGACAGAAGTCCGACGACCTCTTTGAAACACCTATCTGTGCCCCAATGATTCGTTCCGCAATCCGACCGGATCAGGTCTGCAAACAGCGACGCGATACGAAGCGGCCCAGCGTGGCCACCTAAGCTTCAGTGCAGAGAGCACCCACAAGTTCCACATGAACGGCGTCTATGGAGAGCCAAACGAAACGCACAGATAGTCCTTAGTATGAATTTTTCAAGCCAGCAGGCCCAAGCCATCCACCATATAATCATTCACTCAATTGTGCGGCAGCTGATTTCAATCTGATAATCTCACAACTAGATAGCCCTTTCAGACATGTAGTCCTATGCTCATATTTCAACCAAATTTCAATAGCATCCATGTTCAACTACTGAATTAATTCAAACAAATTAATTTACCGATGCGCATATATCAAACTGACAAATTAAACAAAACGATAACGTAAGAGACAGCCCTATTTCTCTTTCCAAATAAATATCTTCGACAGTGCCAACAAAAATGTGAAAACAAAGAGAGGAATGATTCCTATTCCCTTTGGCACAAATAGGGTTATTCTATTTCAATTTTCTTTTCAACAAAGCAAACACAATGATCACATACAATTACAAAAACATATGCACACGCATTCAAAAAGCACATCATTCAATTTCAATTTTCCTTTCAACAAAACAAACACAATGATCAAATACAATTACAAAACATATGTACAAGTATTCAAAGAGCACACTAAATTCGACCTCTTAATCACAACCGCCACAATTATGAAACATTTCGCGGAAAACTCAAAGCATTTTTATTTTTAATTTAAAGCATTATTAATTAAGTGCTCGACCAAAACCAAATCCAATAGTCCCCGACAGCGCGATTCAACGCTCCCGGGGAGCCCTAGTCTTCCCAACAACCGAGCGGAGGCCACACCGTGTTGTGAACCCGAATCCAATAAAGCACGTACCGTTAAACAATCGACGTTCGGGTTGTACACCCTCACTGAGGCCGTCGGCAATAGAACAGTTTGACAAGTGAACTGTTGACGGCTCAAAGAATTAGTGGAGGCGGCCGTGGTGGGAGCTCGAGCGGCAGCTACCTAGCTGGGGCTACCTGCATCGCAGGAGGAACGGTGGTACCAGATGCGGCCACTCAGCTGACGGGGGTGAGAAGGGTCTAGCAGACCGCTGAGTGGCAGTGAAGTCCCTCTCAACATACAGAGGGGGGGAGACGACCCTACGCCCCTGGGGGGACAACCGCCCGACAGGGGGCGCGGCTGAGCGCCCCCACCCGTGGGAGTCAAGGGCCCGGAAGAGCACTGAGAGGAAACGCCGTTCGCACCCAGACACAAAACGGCATGATGATTGCCCTGGCAGCGCGACGGCATCACTTATAAATACAAATTACTACGCGGCTCAAATACAAATTAATTAACAAATAACAAATACAGTTCCTATCAAATCAAGTCAAATACAAATTACGCAAATACAAATTACTATTTATTAAATTAAATACAAATTACACTACAAATAAAGGCACCACCACAGTCGATCAACAAAAAATGCCTCGCTCAGACAATCGACCCTTCGACAATTAATCTACTATAATTATACGACAACGATAATTATCCGATTACGTGATAACAACCATCTACCTACCCGAAGCATACCTAGCCCTAACAAACTCCCGCTTGCGCAGCATAACAGCGCGGCTTTTAATTCTACCCGCTAACAAACAAAAGAAACAAGCAACAAAGGAAAATAATTTTATTATTACGTATTACGGCCGGGCGTGATTGTAGACACAAAATTAAACCAATCCTAACCACGCTCTGCTACCAAAAATGTTACGGCCCAAAGCTGCCCCTGCAAGGGTCGCCTTGGCTAGGGCCCATAGTAGCCTCCTCGACGGGCAGCTGAGGCTCCCGTCGAGGTGACCTGGCTGCGGCCGGTTTCTATGCTGCCCCACAATGCTGCATCACACCAGCAGACGTCCCCGATGGACAATTTCTTTCTTCATGTCACTATTTCAGTCTCTCAACTTTATTGTACATTTAACTAACTTCAACTCAACTAATTCAACGTTAATCGTAGAATCGAACACGTGATACCCAACACAAGTAACGAACAGTAGTTCAAAGTTCATTTATCAACAAATTACAAATAGGGAACTAACGCGATCTCTTCATGAGGCACACGGTTCAGCGTTACAAACACAACTAAGCTCCTTCGTTCGATAGTCGCACTTCAACACGCAAACTCTATATGACTGGCGCAATTACTTTCAAACGAAATTACTTTACCTTCTCTACGTGGTAGAGCCATGCTGCAGCTATATTAGTAGTATAGTTGTAGCACGAATGGGTCGGTTCGACCGGGGAAGGACCACGCTCTCACAGAAAACCAGCGTAAAATAGCAGCTTAACGCTGCTGTGTTTCGTATGGTGAGTGTAGAGAACCGGAGACCCTTTTTACTGGCAAAGAGGCATTCCATCTTAGTCCTCACGGGTGACAACGCATCTGCATCTTGAGTCTTTATTGAGGATAGATGTAGATGTCTATGGGTCACAGTAACCACTTACCATCAGGTGGACTGTGTGCTCGTTTGTCACCCTATCCTATAAAAAAAAACAACTTTAATCAGTCAAATACAATACAAGCCTCTTGTCACGAACTTAAAACCTAGACAAACTAAACCGAGGCGGTTTTCACGAAACCACAATTACGTAGCGAAGTAACGCGCACAAATTCTAAAAATCTAGACCATAACCCAAAACCAGTCGCGCGAACTTCTGCAGCGGTCACCGAGATACGATAATTAACTGCACCACTATCCGCGAGCTACTGACTCTCGCCCGCCAGCGCCACGCGCTGGGAAGCTGCCTTCCGCGGGCCCCTCCCCGCGATACGCGTAACACCTGGTACCATCGGGCGATCCACTAAGTCCAACGTTATTGGGTGGCGTCTCAAATGCCTATATTTGGCCAAAACACTATGCGTACAAAGTCACTGGCACAGCTAGTTTAAAATACGAGTAGAAGCCTTATTTACTCGTATTTTCAAAAACTGCAATATCCCTATTCGAACTTAAGTTTAAAAATTTACCTACTATTTGAAAAAAAATACATATTGGATTAGCCATTTTATGCATACACTCATTCTACTATTACATTCGCTAATCTCTCACTCTCTCACACACATTAGTCGCCTTCCCACTTCCGATTGCTCCCTACCTCTTCAGTCTATGGTCAATCCCCGCGTCGATAACACGCCTGTGCCGCCTGAGTTCCGCAAATATCCTTAAAAGGATTACATCAAAATTAGGAAGTTTATCCTAACTCCTAATTTAAAAATATTAACTAAAAGCTTTTGGAAATGATGGCATATTGAATATCTGACGTCCTTACAAAATCGCGAAAAATGGAACACCTCTAACAATCCCGTTCAGCGGGACCGAGTTGCTGTTTTCAAAGAAGAGAAACTACCTGTCCTATGCTGGCCTCTTGCCGTGTAGTAGATGAGGTATATACTGGTAAAGACGAACGGAAGATCAATCGCGTTATATAAGTTAGAACTAAGGGTGAAACTTATGTCCGTCCAGCCATACGCGAATGTCCGCTTCCCACTCAATAATTTTTTATATTTAGTTTAACTTATATATTTAAATAACTTTATCCTTATTTTCTTACTTACGTTGATTAATCACTTTATTACGCTTAATTTAAGCCATAAATAAACCGCTTCAGAGAAATCGATATAGTTTGGAGAGGATTTTCTGCTGGAATTTCCTCCAAGGCCGGGGAGCCATGGATTGGCCATTTTATGCAAACACTCATTTCACTATTACATTCGCTAATTCACTCATTCACTCATACACATTGGTCGCCTTCCCACTTCCGATTGCTCACTACCTCTTCAGTCTATGGTCAAACCCCGCGTCGATAACACGCCTGTGCCGTCTGAGTTCTGCAAAAATCCTTAAAAGGAATTCATCAAAATTAGGAAGTTTATCCCAACCCCGCATCAATAATTCGCCGCGCTAAAATAATTAAACTATAAAAGAGGCAGTGATAAGAACTGATAATTGCGTGACACGTGCCCGCAATTTATGGGCATTTTGGTGGTGAATTGTGGTATCAGTGAACCAGACGCCTGACTACAGTAAGTCCTTTCTTTATCCCACACATATCATATCATATTATATATATATATATATATGTGGGTGACAAACGAGCACATAGTCCACCTAATGGTAAGTGGACGCTGTCGCCGCTCGACCTTAAAGCTGACCCATTCTTGTTACAATACAGCTGCAGAATAAATAAATAAAATAACAGAGGTCTCTCACAGAATACCAGCGTAAAATAGCAGCTTAATACTACTTATTATGTTTCGTGTGGTGAGTGTAGAGAACCAGAGACTTTACTGGATACGAGGCACTCTATCTTAGTCCTCGCAAGTCACAACTGCATTTTGATTCGTAGTTGAGGATGGATGTAATGGGCCGCAGCAACCACGAGGCGCGTTCAATGTACTCTCGGTATGGATATGTTAGAAAAAAGATAAAATTATGAAAATTTTTTGATTTTTCAATATAGTCCTCCATGACATCAAAACATTTACTTGTTCGTGGGTAAAAAAGGCTTTCTATTCCCTTGAAAAAATATTCTTCGTCTTGGTCTGAAAACTGCTCATTTACAGCGGACTGGAGCTCATTATCGTCAGCAAATCGCATTCCCCTAAAGTCTTTAGTTAAGTTTGGGAATAAAAAGTAGTTACTAGGTGCTAGATCTGAGATGTATGGTGGGAGGTTAATTTCCGCAAACCCGCAGTCTCGTACAGCAGCCTTGGACAGACGCACCGTGTAAGCTGGTGCGTTGTCATAAAGAATCAGTACTCCCTTGGTGAGTTTTCCTCTTTTCTTTTCTTTTATTGCTTCTCTCACGGCGTATAGTGGCTGAGTCTCCTGTTTACTCTCATCGTGGTGAAGTCACGTTTCATCTCCTGTAACTATCCTAGCGAATACACTTGCTTAGTCGTCCCCACAGAGCCCTAAAAACTGCCTAAAACAGTCAAGCCGCGCCTGCTTTTGAAGCGCAGTGAGCATTCGCGACACCCATCTTGCATTGATTATTGAGAGGTTTAGATAATCATACGGTATGGTGTGTATGGAACCAATGGATAGGTTTGTAATTTCTGCTACCATCTAAATTTTTACTCATGCATCTTCTAAAACAAGTTTTTTTATAATTTTCACATTTTCTTCTGTAGTCGCTGTGATTGGCCCACCCGGGCGGGGGTCATCTTAGATGCTTACCCTGCCTCTTTTGAATTCACACGTACGGTTGACTTTGATGGAGCAGTCTTGGTAAACGGTCACAAGTTTTCATGGATGTATTTTGAGATTTTCCTTGTTTAGTTAGGTATTTAATCACCACACGATGTTCTAAAATTGTTGAGTTAGTGTTTCCTGTCGCCTATAACTGAAGGTTTCATAGGAAGTAATGAAGGTAAAAAAACGAAATTTAACATTACGAATGGAGTGTGTGTGTGTGTGTGTGTGTGTGTGTCGGTGCACTCACGTATAGCTGGTCGGAGATGTCCTCAGCGTCGGCGCGCGGCTGCGGGCGCTGCAGGCGGCGCTGCAGCCCGTCCAGCCAGGCCGCCTGCTGCGCCAGCCACGCGCGCAGCTCGCCCGACTCGTGCCACGCCTCCGCCAGCACCCTGCGGCAGCCGGCCCCAGTAAGTACCAGCACACGCACACGCACGTACTCACTCGCAGCGCTCGTACACCGCGTGCGTGGAGCGTGATCACGGCGCGCACAGCTGAGTCGCCGTACGCCGCCAGCTCCATCTGTAGCACGCACAACACTCGCTCACGCACACACACACACACACACACACGCACGCGAACACACGCACACACACACACACACACACACACACACACACACACACACACACACACACACACACACGCACACACTCACTTGTAGCGCTCGTACACCGCGTGCGTGGAGCGCGACCACAGCGCGCACAGCTGCGTCAATCGTCGCGCCAGCGTCGCCGCTCCCCGCTCCGCCGCCAGCAGCATCTCGTTACCTACACTCAGTACAACATTTAGAGGCTTATTTTGCAATGTACGGCCAAATTTGCAGAGGAGGTTCAGAATAGGTAATTTAAGCGAATAGTGAAAAAAAAAATAAGAAAAATCTTTAACATTTTGTCCTTTTTATCTTTTATATTCAACATGTGTGGAAATGCATTATTTTAACTGATTGTCATTCATAAATATATAGCGCTTACTATTTTATTACGCACGTACACATTTGTAAGGGAGTATTGTATTCGGAAGCAGTCGGTGGCGTTCGAAGCTAGCGCTCTGTTACAGACTTAGGTATCTAATAGTTGTTTTGACTCGAGTAAAGACGTCTCGCCGTCCTTTCTTTCCGTACGCCGTTATACCGCTAAGTACGTTCGCCCGGCCCGCCCACAGCGTGACTTGACCGTGACCTCATTACGTACAGGTGCACACTCGTACGGAATTAAACAACATTTTTAAATTTTCGTAGGTAGAGGTAGTATTTACCTATCACTTCGTTACCACAAAAATATTCGAACCGCGAATACTATGAAATGGTATGGTGTTACATTTTAAGCAATGAAGCTTTCCGTGGTGCGCACGTTACGTCTAACACGACAGTGATCCGTGTAATTAATGATAAAAATAATTTAAGGAAACGTATTCAACTGTGCATTGAGAGTAACGGCAGATACTCCAATTTGAACACTTATTAAAATACCAATCAATTAGTGTTATTCTTAATGATTGCATATTTAAATGTAAATAGTTCGTTGTTCTAAATAGTTAATATTTTTAAATTGTAATAGTTGTAAATACTTGATTTCAATTTTTTAAATGCGCCATAATAAAGACTGAAGAAATGTTTATTAATTTTATTTATTATGACTTAAATGCCCGTTAAAATATGAAGGTAAAATTGGAATCGTCACAAAGTTATCACATTCAATTTCGGATATTTTCAAATAAATGCGTCCTTCTTCACGCGTATTTTTAAAAACTGCAAAAAGTGTAAATAATCGCCAAGTAATACGTGCTACCTGCCACACCACTGAAAGGGTCTATGACCAGCAGTTGACTTAAAAAATCTGATAAACTGATCAAAACGCCGGCGTAAAACATAACAAGCTTAAAAGTTAAAATAGTAATTAAACAAGTGGGAAAATATATAAATACTGTGTAAGAACCTCCGAAGGAGGCGGAGTTATACCCTAAATAATTTTTTTAGTTTTTGGCCATTTTGACCCCCTAGGAGTGTAATGAGAACTTTTTGCCCCAATTCAACCATGACGCCCATGACATCCTCTACTTGATAGGCTATTCAAACTGACTAGGCCTAAAGTTCGACCCACCCCCTTTTTTTGAGTTTTGGCCATTTTGATCCCCTAGGAGTGTAATGAGAACTTTTTGCCCCAATTCTACCATGACGCCCATGACATCCTCTACTTGATAAGCTATTCAAATTGACTAGGCCTAAAGTTCGAGTCACCCCCCAACTCATTTCTAGTCTTTACTTCCAAATAAACCCGACTGCATAAAAAAGTTTATTAAAAAGCGAAAAATTATATACCCTGTGTCACCTTCACAACTAAGACGAATCTAATGACACCCCATTTGTTAAATTCCGTCAAGTTCGTTTAGGCTACAGAGCATACTAAATGGTCCGAGAGCTCATGACGCATTTTTCATGAAGTGTTTGATGCATCATGAAACTTTGTTTAAAAAGTATCAGTCGACTCAATAAACAGGTATATGACTGTCTGCCTGACCTACCTGGGTACACCTGGTACTGCGCATACAGGTCAGTCGCAAAAAAATTGGCCTAAAAAAAGTGTTTGATTCAAATAATAATAATGACTATTCGTCAGCTAAGTTGATAAAGAATTAAGAAAAAAAATGGTAGACGCCTCTGAAGGGGCAGACTACCCCAAAGTTGTATTTTCAAAAATTCCAAGAAAGTGTTTGATTCAATCTGCCATTTTTAGAGCGTGCTTATTATACAAGATGTCCCAGAACGTAACGATCAAATGAAAGGGGGTCGTAGACCATGGAAGGACTGTTCCAAAAAAAAAATTAAGTCCTATACCCAAGTTGCGTGGTTTAAAAGATAAAGGATGATTTATAAATTTTCCAGAAATTCACATTTTGCCTCAATATTTTTGATGCTGCAGCTGCAAATGAAGACCAATTTAAAAAAACCATTATTATTGTAAAAATTATTAATGAAAATAATAAAGAAATTACTGGTTTTATTATCACTTATTGTTTCCTTTGTTCGTAAGTTTACAAACCAACAGGGGAAGGGTTACCGGGATTAGCTGAACTAGTCACTTCCATATCTTCAGTCTCGCTTGCTCTCATACTCCTATGCGTCATAGCAAGTAAAGCATCGTATGTATTGTAAATTTTAATACAGACAGTTTCTCCGGGGGTTAATAATTTAAAAGTCTATACAAATAAATAAAATTAAAGTCTCTGTTTGTAAGGTAAAAATAACTGCTTTTTACTAAACGCATATAAAATTTTATACGGTATTTATAACAAAAACACAATATTTTAAATATTTTTGTCTGCCTGTCTGTCTGTTTGTTTTAACGAGTAACTACGCGATATTTGCGAAGGCAAAGTATGAGCACATTGGCAGAAGAGTGGCAATGTAATGCAAATAAGTGGAAGTGTTGCTATTTTCAATCTCTTTCTTTTATCGAGCAAGTGTCAAACTAATAACCAGTATATGCTGATCTTGCATTAGTAGGCAGTCAGTAGTTCTGGGAGGTTTACCACTGAACAATTTTTAAGGTCATTGGCATTATAAGCGAAAAAACGAAAATTGCGAAGCTGTGCTCGGATCGCTAATCAAATAATAAATCTGTAACTATGGCGTCAATAACTAGATACCTAATTATCTAGATCTACCTATAAATAATAATATCTTACCTTTCGATATTCTTAGGAACAGTAGAGAATGAGAAGTCAACATTCCTATTGCTATTTAAGCAGCCGTATGCTATGCAGTACCTTTTGGCTTTTTGAGTGGCCATACTTGAATAAAAATTTAAAAATAAATATCAAAAGTGTCTAAATACTTATAAAGGAAAAATACTTTTTTGTAAACGTAAGATGCGCGTCATCTTGTGTGCGCGTGACAACCTCGCAGAATTAGTATCTTGTAGGCGGCCGCGAAGCGTAGGTATATGTTCATATATAAAGAACGGAGTGAGATAGGCTTGGTATTATAAAGAAATTTCAGAGATTTAGAACAATTTTTTCCTGAAAAAACAAACATACCTTCCTCGTTGACGCTGCGGAACTGCGTGGCTCGCTCGTCACACTGTTCTTTGAGCGTTTGGAAACGAGTCTTCATGCGGTACAATTCTGCCGAATCACGGATTTTACACTCTTCCTCGCTCGGCATCTGCTGCTCCAGACTCCGCAGGAATTCCTCTAGCTGCAAAAGACATTTATGTCGTTAAAATTTTGTAATCTATTTCACCTAATATTAATAATTTCCATAATAATGGTAAGTAATATGTACTTGAGTTATTTAAGTGTTTCAGTATTACGTTACAGATATTGAATTCAATTATCAGTAAGTCAATACACACACGCACGCACGCACGCACGCAAGCACGCACGCACGCACGCACGCACGCACGCACGCACGCACGCACCCATGCACGCACGCATGCACGCACACGCACACATACACACACACACACACACACACACACACACACACACACACACACACACACACGTGCGCACGCACATGCATTCTCGCATTACCTAAATAAATAAAATATTTATATAAAATAAAAACTATAGAAGGAAATTTATTTTTTCGCTTGAAACTAAAATTTAGTAAATCCTTATTGTTATGTTATGATAAATTTAATATAGATGTATAGCAAATAAAGTGTAGTCTTGAAAGTAAATTACTATTCACGTGATTCTTGGAATCGGATAAATTTATTAAGTTAATAGTTGTTTGTAAGATTATTACTGTTTCAGAATGTCTATATAGAGTAAATGACTTGTATACAATATACATAGGGCTGTACTCGATTTCGTCGATATATTTTGAGAGACGGGAAGGTATACAGTTTTAAGACCGATTTAATTTTTTCGTTATATTAGTTTTTAAAGCTATTTTTGAAACAAAGAGAAAATAGTAAATATTGTGTATTGTATATATTTTTTATAAGTTGTGAGTAACACGTGGATGTACATAGTAATGTTTTGTAAACTGAAGTAATATGAAGAGACTAGAAGAGACGACAGGACGTGGGTGATTACATCGCGCGTTAGTGCCTACGGGTTTTCTCGTATTGTTTTATTTTACTTGAAGGCGGCTAAGTTCGGGCAAATGAATAAGGGCGTATTTGAGTGTAAGTAAAGTGAATAGAGACAGAAGTGTAGTGAGGTAGTGAGGTGGTGAGTACGTACGTGGTCGATCTGTTCGAAGAGGCGCTGCGTGCGCTGCAGCGCGTCTTCCAGGCGGCGCGCCAGCTCGGGCAGCGCGGCGCGCAGCGCGGCGTGGCGGCGTCGCAGCTCGCGCAGGCGCGCCGCCCACGCGCCGCCGTCCGCGCGCCGCTCCGCGCCCGCCAGCGCCGCCGCCGCCGCCGCCTCGTCGCGCTGCAGGTCGCGCGCGCGCTGCAGCAGCTGGCGCAGCGCGCGCGGCTCGGCGCCCGGCGCGCCGCCGGCGCCCGCCGCGTCCTGCTGCAGCTGCTCGGCCGCGCTCGCCCAGCGCTCCGCCGCCGCGCACGCGCGCTCCAGCTCGCCCGCCAGCTGCACGCCTGCGCACGCACGCACCCCGCTACATGACCACTACGCACAAGCCAATACCTACCATACTTCACGCCCAACTGAACACAAACTCCTTGTGTCGTCGACCCCACTACCACTAAATTTCGTAATTCCCGTCGCAACCGGAATCATCATTAACTATACAATAACATGAAATTATTATAAAATTAGAAATACGTGTCACAATGTTTACAGGTACTGTTTATGCCCAAATTTGCCAATCGCCCGATCGTACCAGGTGTCACGCGTGTGTCGGAGAGGGGGCAGCGAAAAGGAGCTTCCCAGCGTCTTGGCAGTCGGGCAAGACAGTAGGTGACGAGTAGTAGCTTGGGAGCAGCGATCCGGTAAGGCCGAGTGTTTCGGCTACCGCTGCGGAAGTTGCGCAAGACCGGTTTCGAGTGATTAGAGTCTAGAATTTGGTTTTGGGCGCTACGTAATTGGGTTTCGGGAAATCCGCCTCGGATTTGGTGGTCTAGGATTTAAGTTCACATACCAAAGGCCTTTATGGGGTTTTGCGGTTTAAATAAATTCTTTGAAAATAATTGTGCATCTTAGTTAGATTAATTTGCGTATCAACGAGGCGTATTTTGACTTTGGCGCGACGTGTTATTCTGGTGCCGAATTTATAATTTGTGATAAGTGAATCCGGGACATTCAATGTCTAATTTTGTTCTACTGTCCTTGCCGTGTCGGATATCACGTGTTCAATTCTGCGATGAATGTGGAATTAGGCGAATCGAAGTTAGTTAAATGTACAATGAAGCTAAGAGACTGAATCAGTGACAGTAAAGAAAGAAGTGGTCCGGCACCGAAGCAGTCTGAAGCGATGCAGCATTTTGGAGCAGCCTGGAACTCGACCGCTGCTGGTCGCCTATGCTTGCCAAGGCCCCACACATTCACACCTCATTGTACACTAATCGCCGTCCACTATTACACACACTCACGGCCTGCCCAAGCCTTGGTACGAAGTTAGCTTCGGATAATGGTAAGTACTATGTGTTTCTAGCTTTCTCCCATATAGTTTATTGTGATAGGAAATTTCATGTGGCCACGTGGCCCCGTCCCTCTGCTGCCCGTCGATGGGATTACTCATGGGCCCTAGTCCCGTCAACCTTTGTTGGGGCAGCTAGGGGCGTGTACAGGTACCATATATCACTATAATATTACTTACATAATCAACAAGTTCCAATTATTTAAAAAAATTTCGCCATTATCATAAAAACGATTAAAAAACCATATTATAGTGTATGTAATGTAAACGAAAAAATTACTTGTAATGAATTTTATATCGTAATCGATATTTCATCTCAATATTAATACAACATATTGGCAAGCGTTATCACATATTATAATATTAATACTTCTCATGCAAGTGATATTAATTTACTGAAAATTTACATTCCTACATCTAATATTCTGACGCTGAAACTCTTTCTGACGGTAATAAAACTAAATAATCAACAAATGTCATTCTATCATCCATATAGCAAAACATTACAAAAAAAAATTAATCTTACCCTCCTCCAGTTTTTCGATCTTCTGTTTCAAAATTGCCTGACAGTCTGTAAACTTAGTGACCAAATTCTCCACACTGCTTCGCAAATTCAAGTCAGGCACGCTCCCGGTATCGTACTTCTCCCTTCTCTCCTTCACGACCGCGTCGTATACGGGTTGCAATTCCTCGAATTGTCCCTGCAATCGTTTCAAATCTCCAATCTTTTTCTCCATTTCTTCCTGCGTGGAAATTATGACGTGCTCCGCTAATATTTGCGACTCTATCTCCGCTATCTTATTTTGAACCTTTTTAAATGTGTCTTCCTGTACCTCTCCTTTCTTCTGACCGATAGTCAATTTCAGCTCGACCTCTTTTTTTATCAAATAAGCCAGCACCTCCTCGTATTCGTCGCTGATTCGTTTCGTTTCGTGTTGTATATGATCCTTGTACGCTTGCGGCAGCGGCTTAGTGAGCAGTATGATGGAGTGCGCGGCGAGTTCTTTGAGGCGCATGTCAAGCTGCTTGAGAGCACGTAGCTTGTTGCGCACGTGTATGAGCTGGTTGTGCGAGGGCGGGGGAGCGGGCGAGTGCGGCGGGCGGTCGGGCAGCATGCGCTGGCACCAGGCGCGCGCCTCCTGCAGCTGCTCCCGCAGCGCTGCGGCGCTGTCGTCGAACTTGTCCCTGTCGTCCAGCAGCTCCAGCGAGTGCTGCACATGCTGGAGTCGGCGCTGCACGTCCTCGCAGCGGTGAGTCAGCTCCTCAATGCTCGCCGCGTGATGCTGTGTCTCGTCTGCAACAGGCGGAACAGCCGGGGGCTATTTACTATATACGTTACACATTTATATGATATTGCGATAAAAAAGTATTATGTGTTATGTGTATTGTTAAAGAGGATGTAGAAGAGATTGAAAAAAAATATTTTATTATTTAAATACTAACATTATGAATAGGCCATCACTTCACCAATGAAGAAGTTTCCGTTTTTTTATGAATAAATTATAAAAATTTGACTAAATAAAACAAACATGCCAAAGAATCAATAAAATATCTCTAGAAATGAAAAAGTTATGGAACTGAAGTTGCGCTTGCAAGAATAATTTTATAACAGACGGCGCTCCATCATGTGACGTCATTTGACCTAGACGAACAGCACCTATTCGCCGAGCACGTACAAATTTATTGTTGTGTAGTCTCTTGCGCCGTTCGATTCGTATTTTGTTCATTACCCGATGGTAGAAGTTAAAAAATGCTTAAAAATATTGTATTGTTAATATGTGTCAAAGCACAACGGTTAAAAAATCCAATAATTATTTTTTCGTGTACCAAATAATATAACAACCGAGATATAACAATAATATAACCGAGATTTAATTCGACTTAAAACACTAAATATGTGTGTGAAGATCATTTTGATGTGAGTAACTATTAATAATAGCTTCTATTTCTGACTGATATATATATATATATAAATGATGAGTCGTAACTAGGTTCGGAATAGCTTATTCAGTAAAAATAACTATATTTTTATGTAAATGTATTTGTTATTTACTTTATATGTATGTAAGTACTTCAAAAATCAAAGTTATTTACAGGTTGAAAATGACACAGAAAATTTAATTAAACATCGACTAATTGGGGGAACATTAAAGTTGAAAGCCAACATAATATGTCCTCATAAATTTGACTGTCAAAAGGCGGTGAAACCTCAAAACGAACGAGGAGCATAAGGAAAAAAGAAATCATAATTGGCGTTCGGTGCCTTTCGTGGGCTCGAACAATGGTCTTTGGTGTTGTTCACCGATAAGTCCCAGTTTGAGTTTCATCCGGATTCACGAAGAAAACGAGTTTGGAGAACTCCAAGGAGTTAGCCGTCTACGGCACGCTCAGGAGGTCAACTCATACTAAGGCGGGACAGTCATGGTGTGGGTGGGAATTCGTCTTGGCAGACGAACCCAGCTCGTTTGGATCCAAGGCAGCATGACTGCACAAAAATACCACGAGGAGGTAGTAGAACCTGTTATTGTCCCACACAGAATCCAAATCGGCCAGAATTTTCTACTCATGCACGATAATGTTCCTTCCCATACGGCGCGGCTGGTGTCGGCCGCTCTCCGAGACCACGATATTCAAGTTTTGGATTGGCCTGCACAGTCGCCCGACTTAAATCCTATCGAAGCATGACTGGAACATGTTACAACGAAAAGCTTTGAGAGATTTCCCGCTAAATTAGATGACGGAACAACAACTTTACGAACACTTGCAAAGAACATGGGACATCTTACTGCAGCAAGACATTGACAATTTAATTTTAGGTATGAGCAATCGATGTTGATGTGTAATTGTAAAATAATGTAATTAATGGCAATACGGGTTGTTAATAATTAGATATTATAATTTATTTTTCAATTTTAACTAAAATCAATAGAATAAATAAATCAAAAATGAGAAGAAATGAGGAGCAATTAAACAAACTTGAGCGCTAGCAAAACTTATGTATTCGTTATATTTTCGGACTAAAAAAGTATGACCACGTCTCCTCCTATCGCAAACAGCTCAAGTGGCTCCCAATCCGACTTCGCAGAAATACCCGAATCCTATGCCTCCTCTTTAACATACTATACAATCCAACATCACCACCCTAGCTACGTGATCGATTCCACTTTGCGCACTCCCCCGATGCAGTTTGCAGATCACATTTAAAACCCTCCTAAATTTCCCTTCCTCTAAAACTAAGTCCTATTCTCACTCTTTTACAGTAGAATTCTCTTCCTGCTGCAATTCGAGAGGCTCAATCAGTGTCCGTGTTCAAAAGGCGAGTCAAAGAGCACTATCTTTCTTTATCGTCTCAATGATTACATATATAATATATTATTATTATATATATATATGTAATATATATATATATATATATATATATATATATATATGTGTGTGTGTGTGTGTATGTGTGTGTGTGTGTGTGTGTGTGTGTGTGTGTGTGTATGTATCTATAGTGGTATTTAGTTATATGTATGTTTACATGGATATTTGTTTTTATTATTTTTACTTTATGTTAAGTATATTAATATTATAAAATTTTATTATGACAGTGCACACTAGATCAGCTTCTCTTGTAATTTGTCCAGTATCAGGCCTGCTGGAAGAAATTTCAATATGAAATAAGCAGTGCCTTTGTACAAAATATCTTTTTTTTTTCTTCCTTGTAACATTATTTTGTGTGTACATAAATTGTTAAATAAATAAGAAATTAAGTTTTATTTTTCATACTAATTTTCTACGGCGATTAAAACAATTAACATTTTTATTTAAAACAAAAATGTGGCTTATGAAATAAACTTAAAAGTATATAGTTACTTAAAAAGTCAGCCAAATTATCACATTGTCCTTAGACGAAGCCTTCTTCCATTATAGTGAAATAAAAAGTACACTCCTAAATAACTATAGGGTATAGTAGGATATATACCCTATATAATATTGATAATGATAGATAAAATGATAACGACTGCTTGATATGAGTGCTTGAGTTGCACTGCTCGCCGAGTACAGGGCGTTAAAGCGCTGTGTTATAAAGACTGCTAAGTTAACAAATTAAATATATTTAGGTCATTGTGAAATATGTACGTTTCACCGTACAGAAACAAACGACTGTACGTAAATAACGAACGGAGCAAGAGCCCAGGCGCGACTCTGACTAATACCACAGAATAAATAATAGTACGAGAACTAATATTTGAATGTTTCGTGGTGCGGCAATCTCGGATAGGTCAAATGACGTCACAGACGAATCAGAAACCACAAACGTTCCGTACTAAATACGTAAACTTCAATTAATTTCTAAGTCATTTATTGATGGATTTGAAAAACTTTTTCAGTGATTGATTAGTTTTGATATATATTTTAATACCATTACGTTGAATATAATATGAACAACATCATGAAACTTCTCGATAATGGTAAGTTATTACTACAGCTTATGTTAAACAGCTTCAAATATAGAAAATGATTTATTGGTTGAGGACAAAATAAAATATCTCATAGCCTATAATTACATTGTTGCCTGATAAAACGGGATATAACAAACTAATTTTTGTGTAAGATCATTTTAAGTGTGTATGTACGTGCATGCTTGCGTATGTGTATGGGAGAAAGAAAGGGAGAATGTGCGAGGAGCGCGCGGCGCTGCTCGCACTCGCGCCGCAGCCGTCCGTGTGTGCGTGCGTGCGTGCGTGTGTGTATTGTGTAGAGTATTGTGAGCGTGTGGTGCGCGTGTGTATTGTGTAGAGTATTGTGAGCGTGTGGTGCGCGTGTGTATTGTGTAGAGTATTGTGAGCGTGTGGTGCGCGTGTGTATTGTGTAGAGTATTGTGAGCGTGTGGTGCGCGTGTGTATTGTGTAGAGCATTGTGAGCGTGTGGTGCGCGTGTGCATTGTGTAGAGTATTGTGAGCGTGTGGTGCGCGTGTGTATTGTGTAGAGTATTGTGAGCGTGTGGTGCGCGTGTGTATTGTGTAGAGTATTGTTAGCGTGTGGTGCGCGTGTGTATTGTGTAGAGTATTGTGAGCGTGTGGTGCGCGTGTGCATTGTGTAGAGTATTGTGAGCGTGTGGTGCGCGTGTGTATTGTGTAGAGTATTGTGAGCGTGTGGTGCGCGTGTGTATTGTGTAGAGTATTGTGAGCGTGTGGTGCGCGTGTGTATTGTGTAGAGTATTGTGAGCGTGTGGTGCGCGTGTGTATTGTGTAGAGTATTGTGAGCGTGTGGTGCGCGTGTGTATTGTGTAGAGTATTGTGAGCGTGTGGTGCGCGTGTGTATTGTGTAGAGTATTGTGAGCGTGTGGTGCGCGTGTGTATTGTGTAGAGTATTGTGAGCGTGTGGTGCGCGTGTGTATTGTGTAGAGTATTGTGAGCGTGTGGTGCGCGTGTGTATTGTGTAGAGTATTGTGAGCGTGTGGTGCGCGTGTGTATTGTGTAGAGTATTGTGAGCGTGTGGTGCGCGTGTGTATTGTGTAGAGTATTGTGAGCGTGTGGTGCGCGTGTGTATTGTGTAGAGTATTGTGAGCGTGTGGTGCGCGTGTGTATTGTGTAGAGTATTGTGAGCGTGTGGTGCGCGTGTGTATTGTGTAGAGTATTGTGAGCGTGTGGTGCGCGTGTGTATTGTGTAGAGTATTGTGAGCGTGTGGTGCGCGTGTGTATTGTGTAGAGTATTGTGAGCGTGTGGTGCGCGTGTGTATTGTGTAGAGTATTGTGAGCGTGTGGTGCGCGTGTGTATTGTGTAGAGTATTGTGAGCGTGTGGTGCGCGTGTGTATTGTGTAGAGTATTGTGAGCGTGTGGTGCGCGTGTGTATTGTGTAGAGTATTGTGAGCGTGTGGTGCGCGTGTGTATTGTGTAGAGTATTGTGAGCGTGTGGTGCGCGTGTGTATTGTGTAGAGTATTGTGAGCGTGTGGTGCGCGTGTGTATTGTGTAGAGTATTGTGAGCGTGTGGTGCGCGTGTGTATTGTGTAGAGTATTGTGAGCGTGTGGTGCGCGTGTGCATTGTGTAGAGTATTGTGAGCGTGTGGTGCGCGTGTGTATTGTGTAGAGTATTGTGAGCGTGTGGTGCGCGTGTGTATTGTGTAGAGTATTGTGAGCGTGTGGTGCGCGTGTGTATTGTGTAGAGTATTGTGAGCGTGTGGTGCGCGTGTGTATTGTGTAGAGTATTGTGAGCGTGTGGTGCGCGTGTGTATTGTGTAAAGTATTGTGAGCGTGTGGTGCGCGTGTGCATTGTGTAGAGTATTGTGAGCGTGTGGTGCGCGTGTGTATTGTGTAGAGTATTGTGAGCGTGTGGTGCGCGTGTGTATTGTGTAGAGTATTGTGAGCGTGTGGTGCGCGTGTGTATTGTGTAGAGTATTGTGAGCGTGTGGTGCGCGTGTGTATTGTGTAGAGCATTGTGAGCGTGTGGTGCGCGTGTGCATTGTGTAGAGTATTGTGAGCGTGTGGTGCGCGTGTGTATTGTGTAGAGTATTGTGAGCGTGTGGTGCGCGTGTGTATTGTGTAGAGTATTGTTAGCGTGTGGTGCGCGTGTGTATTGTGTAGAGTATTGTGAGCGTGTGGTGCGCGTGTGCATTGTGTAGAGTATTGTGAGCGTGTGGTGCGCGTGTGTATTGTGTAGAGTATTGTGAGCGTGTGGTGCGCGTGTGTATTGTGTAGAGTATTGTGAGCGTGTGGTGCGCGTGTGTATTGTGTAGAGTATTGTGAGCGTGTGGTGCGCGTGTGTATTGTGTAGAGTATTGTGAGCGTGTGGTGCGCGTGTGTATTGTGTAGAGTATTGTGAGCGTGTGGTGCGCGTGTGTATTGTGTAGAGTATTGTGAGCGTGTGGTGCGCGTGTGTATTGTGTAGAGTATTGTGAGCGTGTGGTGCGCGTGTGTATTGTGTAGAGTATTGTGAGCGTGTGGTGCGCGTGTGTATTGTGTAGAGTATTGTGAGCGTGTGGTGCGCGTGTGTATTGTGTAGACTATTGTGAGCGTGTGGTGCGCGTGTGTATTGTGTAGAGTATTGTGAGCGTGTGGTGCGCGTGTGTATTGTGTAGAGTATTGTGAGCGTGTGGTGCGCGTGTAGCGGCGGGCGGCGGCGGACCTGCGCGGGCGAGGAGCGCGCGGCGCTGCTCGCACTCGCGCCGCAGTCGTCCGTGTGTGCGTGCGTGCGTGCGTGTGTGTATTGTGTAGAACATTGTGAGCGTGTGGTGCGCGTGTGTATTGTGTAGAGCATTGTGAGCGTGTGGTGCGCGTGTAGCGGCGGGCGGCGGACCTGCGCGGGCGAGGAGCGCGCGGCGCTGCTCGCACTCGCGCCGCAGCCGTCCGTGTGTGCGTGCGTGTGTGCGTGTGTGTATTGTGTAGAGTATTGTGAGCGTGTGGTGCGCGTGTGTATTGTGTAGAGTATTGTGAGCGTGTGGTGCGCGTGTGTATTGTGTAGAGTATTGTGAGCGTGTGGTGCGCGTGTGTATTGTGTAGAGTATTGTGAGCGTGTGGTGCGCGTGTGTATTGTGTAGAGTATTGTGAGCGTGTGGTGCGTGTGTGTATTGTGTAGAGTATTGTGAGCGTGTGGTGCGCGTGTGTATTGTGTAGAGTATTGTGAGCGTGTGGTGCGCGTGTGTATTGTGTAAAGTATTGTGAGCGTGTGGTGCGCGTGTGCATTGTGTAGAGTATTGTGAGCGTGTGGTGCGCGTGTGTATTGTGTAGAGTATTGTGAGCGTGTGGTGCGCGTGTGTATTGTGTAGAGTATTGTGAGCGTGTGGTGCGCGTGTGTATTGTGTAGAGTATTGTGAGCGTGTGGTGCGCGTGTGTATTGTGTAGAGCATTGTGAGCGTGTGGTGCGCGTGTGCATTGTGTAGAGTATTGTGAGCGTGTGGTGCGCGTGTGTATTGTGTAGAGTATTGTGAGCGTGTGGTGCGCGTGTGTATTGTGTAGAGTATTGTTAGCGTGTGGTGCGCGTGTGTATTGTGTAGAGTATTGTGAGCGTGTGGTGCGCGTGTGCATTGTGTAGAGTATTGTGAGCGTGTGGTGCGCGTGTGTATTGTGTAGAGTATTGTGAGCGTGTGGTGCGCGTGTGTATTGTGTAGAGTATTGTGAGCGTGTGGTGCGCGTGTGTATTGTGTAGAGTATTGTGAGCGTGTGGTGCGCGTGTGTATTGTGTAGAGTATTGTGAGCGTGTGGTGCGCGTGTGTATTGTGTAGAGTATTGTGAGCGTGTGGTGCGCGTGTGTATTGTGTAGAGTATTGTGAGCGTGTGGTGCGCGTGTGTATTGTGTAGAGTATTGTGAGCGTGTGGTGCGCGTGTGTATTGTGTAGAGTATTGTGAGCGTGTGGTGCGCGTGTGTATTGTGTAGAGTATTGTGAGCGTGTGGTGCGCGTGTGTATTGTGTAGAGTATTGTGAGCGTGTGGTGCGCGTGTGTATTGTGTAGAGTATTGTGAGCGTGTGGTGCGCGTGTGTATTGTGTAGAGTATTGTGAGCGTGTGGTGCGCGTGTAGCGGCGGGCGGCGGCGGACCTGCGCGGGCGAGGAGCGCGCGGCGCTGCACGCACTCGCGCCGCAGTCGTCCGTGTGTGCGTGCGTGCGTGCGTGTGTGTATTGTGTAGAACATTGTGAGCGTGTGGTGCGCGTGTGTATTGTGTAGAGCATTGTGAGCGTGTGGTGCGCGTGTAGCGGCGGGCGGCGGACCTGCGCGGGCGAGGAGCGCGCGGCGCTGCTCGCACTCGCGCCGCAGCCGTCCGTGTGTGCGTGCGTGTGTGCGTGTGTGTATTGTGTAGAGTATTGTGAGCGTGTGGTGCGCGTGTGTATTGTGTAGAGTATTGTGAGCGTGTGGTGCGCGTGTGTATTGTGTAGAGTATTGTGAGCGTGTGGTGCGCGTGTGTATTGTGTAGAGTATTGTGAGCGTGTGGTGCGCGTGTGTATTGTGTAGAGTATTGTGAGCGTGTGGTGCGTGTGTGTATTGTGTAGAGTATTGTGAGCGTGTGGTGCGCGTGTGTATTGTGTAGAGTATTGTGAGCGTGTGGTGCGCGTGTAGCGGCGGGCGGCGGACCTGCGCGGGCGAGGAGCGCGCGGCGCTGCTCGCACTCGCGCCGCAGCCGTCCGTGTGTGCGTGCGTGCGTGCGCGTGTGTATTGTGTAGAGCATTGTGAGCGTGTGGTGCGCGTGTAGCGGCGGGCGGCGGACCTGCGCGGGCGAGGAGCGCGCGGCGCTGCTCGCACTCGCGCCGCAGCCGTCCGTGTGTGCGTGCGTGCGTGCGCGTGTGTATTGTGTAGAGTATTGTGAGCGTGTGGTGCGCGTGTGTATTGTGTAGAGTATTGTGAGCGTGTGGTGCGCGTGTGTATTGTGTAGAGTATTGTGAGCGTGTGGTGCGCGTGTGTATTGTGTAGAGTATTGTGAGCGTGTGGTGCGCGTGTAGCGGCGGGCGGCGGACCTGCGCGGGCGAGGAGCGCGCGGCGCTGCTCGCACTCGCGCCGCAGCCGTCCGTGTGTGCGTGCGTGTGTGCGTGTGTGTATTGTGTAGAGTATTGTGAGCGTGTGGTGCGCGTGTGTATTGTGTAGAGTATTGTGAGCGTGTGGTGCGCGTGTGTATTGTGTAGAGTATTGTGAGCGTGTGGTGCGCGTGTGTATTGTGTAGAGTATTGTGAGCGTGTGGTGCGCGTGTGTATTGTGTAGAGTATTGTGAGCGTGTGGTGCGTGTGTGTATTGTGTAGAGTATTGTGAGCGTGTGGTGCGCGTGTGTATTGTGTAGAGTATTGTGAGCGTGTGGTGCGCGTGTGTATTGTGTAGAGTATTGTGAGCGTGTGGTGCGCGTGTAGCGGCGGGCGGCGGACCTGCGCGGGCGAGGAGCGCGCGGCGCTGCTCGCACTCGCGCCGCAGCCGTCCGTGTGTGCGTGCGTGCGTGCGTGTGTGTATTGTGTAGAGTATTGTGAGCGTGTGGTGCGCGTGTGTATTGTGTAGAGTATTGTGAGCGTGTGGTGCGCGTGTGTATTGTGTAGAGTATTGTGAGCGTGTGGTGCGCGTGTGTATTGTGTAGAGTATTGTGAGCGTGTGGTGCGCGTGTAGCGGCGGGCGGCGGACCTGCGCGGGCGAGGAGCGCGCGGCGCTGCTCGCACTCGCGCCGCAGCCGTCCGTGTGTGCGTGCGTGCGTGCGCGTGTGTATTGTGTAGAGTATTGTGAGCGTGTGGTGCGCGTGTGTATTGTGTAGAGTATTGTGAGCGTGTGGTGCGCGTGTAGCGGCGGGCGGCGGACCTGCGCGGGCGAGGAGCGCGCGGCGCTGCTCGCACTCGCGCCGCAGCCGTCCGTGTGTGCGTGCGTGCGTGCGCGTGTGTATTGTGTAGAGTATTGTGAGCGTGTGGTGCGCGTGTGTATTGTGTAGAGTATTGTGAGCGTGTGGTGCGCGTGTGTATTGTGTAGAGCATTGTGAGCGTGTGGTGCGCGTGTAGCGGCGGGCGGCGGACCTGCGCGGGCGAGGAGCGCGCGGCGCTGCTCGCACTCGCGCCGCAGCCGTCCGTGTGTGCGTGCGTGCGTGCGCGTGTGTATTGTGTAGAGTATTGTGAGCGTGTGGTGCGCGTGTGTATTGTGTAGAGTATTGTGAGCGTGTGGTGCGCGTGTAGCGGCGGGCGGCGGACCTGCGCGGGCGAGGAGCGCGCGGCGCTGCTCGCACTCGCGCCGCAGCCGTCCGTGTGTGCGTGCGTGCGTGCGCGTGTGTATTGTGTAGAGTATTGTGAGCGTGTGGTGCGCGTGTGTATTGTGTAGAGTATTGTGAGCGTGTGGTGCGCGTGTAGCGGCGGGCGGCGGACCTGCGCGGGCGAGGAGCGCGCGGCGCTGCTCGCACTCGCGCCGCAGCCGTCCGTGTGTGCGTGCGTGCGTGCGCGTGTGTATTGTGTAGAGTATTGTGAGCGTGTGGTGCGCGTGTGTATTGTGTAGAGTATTGTGAGCGTGTGGTGCGCGTGTAGCGGCGGGCGGCGGACCTGCGCGGGCGAGGAGCGCGCGGCGCTGCTCGCACTCGCGCCGCAGCCGTCCGTGTGTGCGTGCGTGCGTGCGCGTGTGTATTGTGTAGAGTATTGTGAGCGTGTGGTGCGCGTGTGTATTGTGTAGAGTATTGTGAGCGTGTGGTGCGCGTGTAGCGGCGGGCGGCGGACCTGCGCGGGCGAGGAGCGCGCGGCGCTGCTCGCACTCGCGCCGCAGCCGTCCGTGTGTGCGTGCGTGCGTGCGTGTGTGTATTGTGTAGAGTATTGTGAGCGTGTGGTGCGCGTGTGTATTGTGTAGAGTATTGTGAGCGTGTGGTGCGCGTGTAGCGGCGGGCGGCGGACCTGCGCGGGCGAGGAGCGCGCGGCGCTGCTCGCACTCGCGCCGCAGCCGTCCGTGTGTGCGTGCGTGCGTGCGCGTGTGTATTGTGTAGAGTATTGTGAGCGTGTGGTGCGCGTGTGTATTGTGTAGAGTATTGTGAGCGTGTGGTGCGCGTGTAGCGGCGGGCGGCGGACCTGCGCGGGCGAGGAGCGCGCGGCGCTGCTCGCACTCGCGCCGCAGCCGTCCGTGTGTGCGTGCGTGCGTGCGCGTGTGTATTGTGTAGAGTATTGTGAGCGTGTGGTGCGCGTGTGTATTGTGTAGAGTATTGTGAGCGTGTGGTGCGCGTGTAGCGGCGGGCGGCGGAACTGCGCGGGCGAGGAGCGCGCGGCGCTGCTCGCACTCGCGCCGCAGCCGTCCGTGTGTGCGTGCGTGTGTGCGTGTGTGTATTGTGTAGAGTATTGTGAGCGTGTGGTGCGCGTGTGTATTGTGTAGAGTATTGTGAGCGTGTGGTGCGCGTGTGTATTGTGTAGAGTATTGTGAGCGTGTGGTGCGCGTGTGTATTGTGTAGAGTATTGTGAGCGTGTGGTGCGCGTGTGTATTGTGTAGAGTATTGTGAGCGTGTGGTGCGCGTGTAGCGGCGGGCGGCGGACCTGCGCGGGCGAGGAGCGCGCGGCGCTGCTCGCACTCGCGCCGCAGCCGTCCGTGTGTGCGTGCGTGCGTGCGCGTGTGTATTGTGTAGAGTATTGTGAGCGTGTGGTGCGCGTGTGTATTGTGTAGAGTATTGTGAGCGTGTGGTGCGCGTGTAGCGGCGGGTGGCGGACCTGCGCGGGCGAGGAGCGCGCGGCGCTGCTCGCACTCGCGCCGCAGCCGTCCGTGTGTGCGTGCGTGCGTGCGCGTGTGTATTGTGTAGAGTATTGTGAGCGTGTGGTGCGCGTGTGTATTGTGTAGAGTATTGTGAGCGTGTGGTGCGCGTGTAGCGGCGGGCGGCGGACCTGCGCGGGCGAGGAGCGCGCGGCGCTGCTCGCACTCGCGCCGCAGCCGTCCGTGTGTGCGTGCGTGCGTGCGCGTGTGTATTGTGTAGAGTATTGTGAGCGTGTGGTGCGCGTGTGTATTGTGTAGAGTATTGTGAGCGTGTGGTGCGCGTGTAGCGGCGGGCGGCGGACCTGCGCGGGCGAGGAGCGCGCGGCGCTGCTCGCACTCGCGCCGCAGCCGTCCGTGTGTGCGTGCGTGCGTGCGTGTGTGTATTGTGTAGAGTATTGTGAGCGTGTGGTGCGCGTGTGTATTGTGTAGAGTATTGTGAGCGTGTGGTGCGCGTGTAGCGGCGGGCGGCGGACCTGCGCGGGCGAGGAGCGCGCGGCGCTGCTCGCACTCGCGCCGCAGCCGTCCGTGTGTGCGTGCGTGCGTGCGCGTGTGTATTGTGTAGAGTATTGTGAGCGTGTGGTGCGCGTGTGTATTGTGTAGAGTATTGTGAGCGTGTGGTGCGCGTGTGTATTGTGTAGAGTATTGTGAGCGTGTGGTGCGCGTGTGTATTGTGTAGAGTATTGTGAGCGTGTGGTGCGCGTGTAGCGGCGGGCGGCGGACCTGCGCGGGCGAGGAGCGCGCGGCGCTGCTCGCACTCGCGCCGCAGCCGTCCGTGTGTGCGTGCGTGCGTGCGTGTGTGTATTGTGTAGAGTATTGTGAGCGTGTGGTGCGCGTGTGTATTGTGTAGAGTATTGTGAGCGTGTGGTGCGCGTGTAGCGGCGGGCGGCGGACCTGCGCGGGCGAGGAGCGCGCGGCGCTGCTCGCACTCGCGCCGCAGCCGTCCGTGTGTGCGTGCGTGCGTGCGCGTGTGTATTGTGTAGAGTATTGTGAGCGTGTGGTGCGCGTGTGTATTGTGTAGAGTATTGTGAGCGTGTGGTGCGCGTGTGTATTGTGTAGAGTATTGTGAGCGTGTGGTGCGCGTGTGTATTGTGTAGAGTATTGTGAGCGTGTGGTGCGCGTGTGTATTGTGTAGAGTATTGTGAGCGTGTGGTGCTGCTCGCACTCGCGCCGCAGCCGTCCGTGTGTGCGTGCGTGTGTGCGTGTGTGTATTGTGTAGAGTATTGTGAGCGTGTGGTGCGCGTGTGTATTGTGTAGAGTATTGTGAGCGTGTGGTGCGCGTGTGTATTGTGTAGAGTATTGTGAGCGTGTGGTGCGCGTGTGTATTGTGTAGAGTATTGTGAGCGTGTGGTGCGCGTGTGTATTGTGTAGAGTATTGTGAGCGTGTGGTGCGTGTGTGTATTGTGTAGAGTATTGTGAGCGTGTGGTGCGCGTGTGTATTGTGTAGAGTATTGTGAGCGTGTGGTGCGCGTGTGTATTGTGTAGAGCATTGTGAGCGTGTGGTGCGCGTGTAGCGGCGGGCGGCGGACCTGCGCGGGCGAGGAGCGCGCGGCGCTGCTCGCACTCGCGCCGCAGCCGTCCGTGTGTGCGTGCGTGCGTGCGCGTGTGTATTGTGTAGAGTATTGTGAGCGTGTGGTGCGCGTGTGTATTGTGTAGAGTATTGTGAGCGTGTGGTGCGCGTGTGTATTGTGTAGAGCATTGTGAGCGTGTGGTGCGCGTGTAGCGGCGGGCGGCGGACCTGCGCGGGCGAGGAGCGCGCGGCGCTGCTCGCACTCGCGCCGCAGCCGTCCGTGTGTGCGTGCGTGCGTGCGCGTGTGTATTGTGTAGAGTATTGTGAGCGTGTGGTGCGCGTGTGTATTGTGTAGAGTATTGTGAGCGTGTGGTGCGCGTGTGTATTGTGTAGAGCATTGTGAGCGTGTGGTGCGCGTGTAGCGGCGGGCGGCGGACCTGCGCGGGCGAGGAGCGCGCGGCGCTGCTCGCACTCGCGCCGCAGCCGTCCGTGTGTGCGTGCGTGCGTGTGTATTGTGTAGAGCATTGTGAGCGTGTGGTGCGCGTGTGTATTGTGTAGAGTATTGTGAGCGTGTGGTGCGCGTGTAGCGGCGGGCGGCGGACCTGCGCGGGCGAGGAGCGCGCGGCGCTGCTCGCACTCGCGCCGCAGCCGTCCGTGTGTGCGTGCGTGCGTGCGCGTGTGTATTGTGTAGAGTATTGTGAGCGTGTGGTGCGCGTGTGTATTGTGTAGAGTATTGTGAGCGTGTGGTGCGCGTGTAGCGGCGGGCGGCGGACCTGCGCGGGCGAGGAGCGCGCGGCGCTGCTCGCACTCGCGCCGCAGCCGTCCGTGTGTGCGTGCGTGCGTGCGCGTGTGTATTGTGTAGAGTATTGTGAGCGTGTGGTGCGCGTGTGTATTGTGTAGAGTATTGTGAGCGTGTGGTGCGCGTGTAGCGGCGGGCGGCGGACCTGCGCGGGCGAGGAGCGCGCGGCGCTGCTCGCACTCGCGCCGCAGCCGTCCGTGTGTGCGTGCGTGCGTGCGTGTGTGTATTGTGTAGAGTATTGTGAGCGTGTGGTGCGCGTGTGTATTGTGTAGAGTATTGTGAGCGTGTGGTGCGCGTGTAGCGGCGGGCGGCGGACCTGCGCGGGCGAGGAGCGCGCGGCGCTGCTCGCACTCGCGCCGCAGCCGTCCGTGTGTGCGTGCGTGCGTGCGCGTGTGTATTGTGTAGAGTATTGTGAGCGTGTGGTGCGCGTGTGTATTGTGTAGAGTATTGTGAGCGTGTGGTGCGCGTGTAGCGGCGGGCGGCGGACCTGCGCGGGCGAGGAGCGCGCGGCGCTGCTCGCACTCGCGCCGCAGCCGTCCGTGTGTGCGTGCGTGCGTGCGCGTGTGTATTGTGTAGAGTATTGTGAGCGTGTGGTGCGCGTGTGTATTGTGTAGAGTATTGTGAGCGTGTGGTGCGCGTGTAGCGGCGGGCGGCGGACCTGCGCGGGCGAGGAGCGCGCGGCGCTGCTCGCACTCGCGCCGCAGCCGTCCGTGTGTGCGTGCGTGCGTGCGCGTGTGTATTGTGTAGAGTATTGTGAGCGTGTGGTGCGCGTGTGTATTGTGTAGAGTATTGTGAGCGTGTGGTGCGCGTGTAGCGGCGGGCGGCGGAACTGCGCGGGCGAGGAGCGCGCGGCGCTGCTCGCACTCGCGCCGCAGCCGTCCGTGTGTGCGTGCGTGCGTGCGCGTGTGTATTGTGTAGAGTATTGTGAGCGTGTGGTGCGCGTGTGTATTGTGTAGAGTATTGTGAGCGTGTGGTGCGCGTGTAGCGGCGGGCGGCGGACCTGCGCGGGCGAGGAGCGCGCGGCGCTGCTCGCACTCGCGCCGCAGCCGTCCGTGTGTGCGTGCGTGCGTGCGCGTGTGTATTGTGTAGAGTATTGTGAGCGTGTGGTGCGCGTGTGTATTGTGTAGAGTATTGTGAGCGTGTGGTGCGCGTGTAGCGGCGGGCGGCGGACCTGCGCGGGCGAGGAGCGCGCGGCGCTGCTCGCACTCGCGCCGCAGCCGTCCGTGTGTGCGTGCGTGCGTGCGCGTGTGTATTGTGTAGAGTATTGTGAGCGTGTGGTGCGCGTGTGTATTGTGTAGAGTATTGTGAGCGTGTGGTGCGCGTGTAGCGGCGGGCGGCGGACCTGCGCGGGCGAGGAGCGCGCGGCGCTGCTCGCACTCGCGCCGCAGCCGCTCCGCCAGCGCGCGCGCCGCGTCCCGCACGGCAGCGCCGCCATCATCATCACTCGCACCAACATCGGCCAGCTCACCCTCGCACTGCGTACACAATATTAACTATCATTATAAACCCAAAATAACGTGTACAATCCATTCGCAGTAGAAGTGAAATCATCAAAAAATTGTTTTGTAATAGCGTCATCTACTTCATTATACAGGGTTATTTTTCTATTACCGGCCAAATTTGCAGAAATGGTTCAGTATAAGTAATATAAGCAAATCGTGAAAAAAATTTAATTAAAAAAGTATCAAACATTCTGTAATTATTATCTCTTAAATTCAAAATACGAGGTAATGCATCATTTTAACTGACTTTTATTCATAAATATGTAACGTTTACTATTTTATGCACGCACACATTCGTAAGGGTTTATTGCGTTACATCGCTAAGTACCTGCGTGCGTTGTAAACGTTAATTGTAGCGCATCTCCCCCGCTCTTTTTTTTTTATTTACCGTTACATCGCTAAGTACCTGCGTCCGCTCGCCCAGCCAAGCCAACAGCTGACAACCTGACAGTGTTGACCGTGACCTCATTACGTACGCTTTGTTACCAATGATGTAACAAAAATATTCGAACCATAGGTGTTTAGCTATTTCCCCCCCGAACGGGTTTCCGCCTTGTCGTGGCGGGGGGGCTTAGTAGCCGTGGCTTGGTCACCCACGGTGAACAAAGAGGAACCCCTTGGCTGGCCCGTGGTGTAGGGCCGGCCCGAGGTGGCCACTCCGAGTGAGCTTGGCGAGTCCTATCCTCCGCGACTCAGACGGGGCCGCACCGTTAATTGATGCGGTGGTGGTGGGGCTGCGGGGGGGAGAGGAGTGCCAATATTGCGAGGCGCCACTCTCCCTACCCTACGCAGCCGAATCTTGGGTGGCGGCGGAACCATAGACCAGATCCGCCGCTGGGGTAAGGAAGGCTGGTGTTTCTGAGTGCTAGCTTTTCCTGGCCCCATGGCCTCGCGCATCGGATACGGCGGTGTCCGTTGCGCATGTGAAATTGGAGGCCGAGGAGGAAGGCGCGCCATGTGTTCTGGTGCGCCTTACCTGAGGAGGAGATGGGGGAGGAGTAGTCCTCTCCTGAGGGGAGGCCGCCATGGGGCGGCCAGCGCAGGTGGGGCTGCGGATGTGTGCGAAAGCGTTCCCGTGGCCCTGCCAATATGCGACGAAGGTGGAACACCATGGGGTTTTAGTCGGTGCGAGTCCGACATAACCCGTCCATGCCCCCGCGAGGCTGGTATTCGTAGGCATTTCCCCATGTATAAAAAAGGTGTTAATGTGAGGGTTACTATAACGTCATAATTATTGTTATGAACATTCTGTCCATGGCGGGCGGAATGTTTAGCTATTTAAGTTGTCACTAGATGTCGTTGTACTAAAATATTAAATAACTGAATCACAATGTTGAAATTATTTGTAATAATATAAGGTGCAGCGATTTATTAATAAATTTACTCATTCTGTGTCTCCAACGTACTGGTTGTTTCAATTACGTACCTATGAAATAAGAGTAAAGTAAAGTGTTTGCAAAGACAAGTTTTGCAGTTTTGCTAACCAAAGGCTGTTAGACTTTTGACAGTCACATGACGTGTTCAAAGTGGTCATTCAGTAATAAGCTCGGCTATCGAAAACAGATCCTATTTCACAGATACATATTATAAATGTAGAAACCTTATTTACACGTATTTTTAAAAACTGTAAAAAAGTGTATGTCAGTATTTGTTACGGCCTACGGCTGCTCCCCTAAAGATCAAATCCTCAGGGGCCCATTCAGCTGCGTTTCGACGAGCAGACGTAGGTCAGGCCTCCTAACGCCAAAGTGGAAGGTCTCTAATTAAAATAAACAATAAGGGGGAAAGACCGGTAAGGGAAAGGCACTTACCTGCTTCCGGAGCGGAGACGGTTCACCAGGATCTGCCCGGCTGATGGAAGTGTAGTGAATGTATGTGTGCTTTGAATGAATCTGTGTGTAAGTGGCCTGGGCTAGATGACACAATACTGTCCTGGAGAAGGTATCCGCTGGTAGCCCCGGAACTATTCCCCTCTTGAGTCACTCTTTCCGTTTTGTCACGTAATGGTACAGCCAAACGTAGAACTTCAAAGGAAAATCACTATCGGAGTTGCACAATTAATTTGATAGAAATTAATAAGTCCTAAAGTACAATACGTGTTCTCGTAGACGCAACGATTTACGCGGGTTAATACTTTCGTAACAAAAATAGGCGCTAATCACTAAGACGTAAGTATAGATCGCAAAAAACTTTACAATGCTTCTCGAGAAATCCGGCTGATACCGCCGTGGAATGCGACCGGGTGGGGGCGGGTGACCTTGCTATCGATGCTACGCTACGAACGCACGTTAAAAAATTCACGTATCAAATGTTTAATATTTTTTGCCTAAACAAACCCCCGCGCCGGACATAAGGAATTACGTCCGCGAGTAGATTGGCAAACGGGATAAGGTCGCGACGGCACGTTGCAAGACCGAATCTCCGACCAAAACCTCGGCCAGTCTAGGCACCCCATCCGCTCCATATGACAACTTAACAATGCGCCCACGGCGCCAATACAAAGGTAGAGCGTTGGGTTCTTTAACCAACACGAGGTCTCCCACCCGAGGAGGTTCCGTCTTGTCAGACCACTTAATGCGCTGCTGCAAAAGATGTAGATACTCCAGAGACCATCGGTGCCAAAAGCTCTGAGTCATCTGTTGCAGCAGGTCAAACCTGCTCAGCCGCGAAGCGTTCGTTTCCCTGAAGGGGTACTCGGGCAGAGCGTTAAGCGGCTGGCCAATAAGGAAGTGTCCCGGGGTTAGAACCTCCAAATCATTCGGGTCGGATGAGAGGGGACAGAGGGGCCGAGAGTTGAGTACAGCCTCAATTTTACAGAATACAGTGGCGAACTCCTCAAATGTCAAAATAGTTTCACCAATAACGCGACGGAGATGCGTTTTTGCCACTTTAACCACCGCCTCGAAAATACCGCCCCAGTGAGAACACGCCGGAGGGTCGAATTTCCACTGGATGCCCCTTTTTGACATAGCATTACCTAAATAAGTCCGGTGGCTAGACAGAAATTCGACGACCTTTTTAGATACCTATCCGTGCCCTTATAATTCGTTCCGCAATCCGACCAGATCAAGTCCGGCAAACCGCACCGCGATACGAAACGGCCAAGCGTGGCCAAGAAGGCTTCCGTGCTGAGGGCGCTTACAAGTTCCAAGTGAACGGCTTTAGTGGAGAGGCACACGAAGACGCAAAGATAGGCCTTATACGAACGCGCGTTACGAAGGTTAGAGGACTTGACGAGGAAGGGGCCAGCAAAGTCGGTTCCGACTCCAGCGAATGGTCGGATGGCCCTGACGCGGTCGGGCGGCAAGTCACCCATGAGAGGCTGCGATATGGTGGCCTTCAGTTTATAACAGGATATGCACTTAAAGATGACGCTCCGAATGGTGCATCGGCCAGCCAAAATCCAAAACTCCCGCTGCAAAATAGCCGAAAGAGCGTTACACATTGGCATTCTTAACATGGTGGTGGGCTACCAGCAACCGGACAAGGGCGCCGTCCTTAGGGAACAGCAACGGGTGTCGAGCCCCGTACGGCAGTTGAGAATTTTTCAAACGTCCGCCAACGCGCAGCATCCCAGCGTCGTCCAGAAAGAGGTTCAGGCGGGCCAGGGCGCCCTTGATAACGGAACCACGCTTCAAATTTTCAATGACGGGCTCAAAATGCTCCGTTTGGACCATACGGGTCCAATGCATCAAAGCTTCACGACGCTCGCTAGGGGACAAAACGCAATCAGAGAGTCGGTTGGACGGGTCTCTCGAATTGAGGACAAAGCGGCGCTACCAAGCAATAACTCCTAAGCGGTTATCGAGAGAGCTGTACCGTTCCAGAAGAGAGAGATCCCGAGTGGGCTTATCCTTGCCCACTCCTACTCGGGCTCGTAGGCCCGGCAATTCGGTAGGTTCGGAGGCCAGAATGACTAAGACTCAGATAACCAACCGGGACCCTACCACAGTGGGTGGTCAACCAGCGAGGGGGCCTCACAGCCGCGAGAAGCGCAGTCTGCGGGCTTCAACTCCCCTGGGACATGTCTCCAGTTGAGAGAAGTCTCAGAGCTCTGTATTTGAGACACGCGGTTCGCCACAAAGACCTCAAGATTGTGAGGTGCAGCTCGGAGCCAACAAAGTACTATCCCACTGTCCGACCATGCGTAGACGCCCGTAATGTCGATTACAGGCTTCAAGGACGATTGAACGTGGTTGAGGAGTCGCGTGAGAAGAGCGGCACCGGACAGTTCCAATTTAGGGATAGTTAAGCGGGACCTAATGGGAGCAACCTTGCTTTTAGAGGAACTCACAGTCCGCAAATAAACGACAGCAGCATAGCTCTTCTCAGAGGCGTCGCAAAACCCATGTAGGGTAGCCCTGCATTTCCCGGGGGGGAGGAAGCACCTTGGCATGGAAACCCGGTTGATGTCCGGAAGGGAGGAGAGCATGGAGAGCCACTCTCACAAGAGGACTCCGCTAATAGGCTCGTCCCAACCCAACCCGGACATACAGAGCTTTTGAAGAAAGCACTTAGCCAAAAAGATGACCTGGGTGATCCATCCATTAGGGTCGAAGGTGCGGGCTACGGTAGACAGCACGAAGCGTTTGGTCTATGCTTTGGGCGGTGGGTCAAGTTTTACTCTATACGTGAAGGTGTCCTGAACAGGCTGATATTGACTGCCCAGCACAGTCAACAAATTAGGATTCTCAGGGTGCTCGAACAGATGAGGGTCTTGTTGAGCCTCTCCTGGGAGGTCCTTCAAAATATGAGGGGAGTTCGACAACCACTTGCGCAACTCATAGCCTCCGGACTTCAGGATGGCAATTAATTCGTCTCGCAAGACAAGAGCCTCCTCGACGGTGGAAGCGCCCGTACAAATGTCGTCTATGTAGACCGAAGTCTCCAAAATAGAAGCTCCCCGAGCGTATCTCAGGCGCTCTCTCTCAGCGAGTTCAAGGAGGGTTCGCATGGCGATATACGGGCTGGACCGGAGTCCGTATGTGGTGGTGTTCAACTCAAACGCCTGTATAGGATCGCTGGGCTTCTCGCACCACAATATCAGCTGATATCGACGGTCATCACGATGGACCACTGATTGGCGAAATCATCCGAATCATCATCCGAATGTCCGCTACAAAAGCCACTTGGTGTCGACGGAATTGGGTCAAGATGTCGGATATGCCCTTTATCAGTTTACGACCCGAGTGAAGACACTGGTTCAGAGACACACCATTTGATGTGGGGGCGGAACCGTCAAAAACTACCCGAATCTTACTCTCAGGGGTCCTCAAGACCGCATGGTGAGGGAGGAAGTAGTGCTCCTGTGAACGCCATTCGAAGTTGGACGGTGACATGTGACCCAGCTCTTGATACTCGCGCATGAACTCGACATATTTGGCAAGAAAGGCTGAGTCGCGCCGCAAGCGGCGCTCCATGGAAAGCAACCTCTTCTCGGCTAGTGCACGAGATTGGCCCAAAGAAGGACGTGAGTCCAGAAAGGGTAAGCGAGTGACGAAACGACCGTCGACCCGACGGCCGGTATTGTTCTGGAAGAACAACTCGCACTCACGGTCCAGAGGGTTGATTCGCGCCGCAAGTGGTGGTTCCTCAATTTCCCAGAACCGCTGGACGGCGTCCGAAAGGAACACGCCCACAACGGAGAGCGGGTCGGCCGTCGGAGGGGGAGGAGACCACATAACCGGTCCAAAGAAGCTGTGCCCAAATATCGTGGAAATGGCTGACAGGCCATCGGGCTGTAGAGCTCGTATCTCACCTAACAAGATGACCCCCAGCGTGTCGGCCCCCAGTAACAAATCTATAGGCCCAGGTTGGGCCCACCGAGGGTCTGCCGGTCTCAAAGCCTAAGCACAGCGAACCGCGCGGTCATTTATACGAACGTTAGGGAGAAACCCTACAATGTCATGAAGGACATTTACCTTGACTAAAATGCGAAGGTGTTCGCTGGCAGGCCTGAACACCAACTCCGCTTGTCCCCTAGGAGCAGGAGGCTCGGCACCTCCGATACCTACCATCGGACGTGATTCAGAGCTCCAGGGGAGCCCCAGTCTTCCCACCAACCAAGTGGAGGCCACACTGCGTTGGGAACCCGAATCCAATAGAGCTCGAACTGTTAAGCGGTCGCCGCTCGGGTTGTACACCTTCACTGAGGCCGTCGGCAAAAGAACAGTTTGACAGGTGGACTGCTGACAGCTCAAAGGCTCAGTGGAGGCGGCCATGGCGGGAGCTAGGGCGGCAGCCTCCTATCTGGAGCTGCCTCTGTCGGACCGGCACCCGAACCGGGGGCCCCGAGAGCGGCACTCCGACGGTCGGGGGAGGGACTCCCCTCAGAACGAGGGGCGCTGTGGTCAACCGGCGAGTGCCGAGCGTCGCCCGACAGGGGGCGTGGCTGAGCGCCCCCGCCCGTGGGAGTCGGGGGGCTGGCAGCGCCTGGAGAGGACGCGCCGCGCGCACCCAGGCACAACATGATATGGTGGTTGCCCTGGCAGCGCGTGCAGGGCCGCTGATGCTGGCAGTCTCGTTGTAAATGCCTCTCCAGGCACGAGTAGCACCAGCGGCGCTCCCTGGCGATGGTTCGCCTCGCCGGAGCAGGCTTGCGCAACAACTTAGGGCACGACGCGGCCCGGTCTCGTGCTCGGTGCTCGGTCGGATGCTCGACAATAGGAGCAGGGAGGCGCCTCCCGGGCCGCTAGGCCACTATAGGAGGGTAGGGGAGGGGCGCCCTCCCGCGGGGGCTCCGCTCGGCCTCAGGGGGGTGGGCGACGCCTTGGCCGTCTGATCCCGGCTCTCCCTGGGCACCGCTCGGGCGGCGGCCGGGGGGCCCTCGACGGCGCCTGCTGCGTTCTCTAACTGCCTACACTGCTCCTCCAGGAACCGCAGCAGGTCCCTAAAGGGGGGAATGTACGAGGCGCCATCCCCTCCGTACCTCTCCTCAAAATGGAGCCGAAGTCGAGGGGCAGGCGGGACAGCACGATATGGAGTAACAAAAAAGACCACTCGTCCACCGGTAAATCCAGCCGCCGCAACGAGTTGCACGCTACGACGACTGAATTCACTATGTCCTCACGTAGTCTGGTCCGGTCCCTCAGCAGCGGGAGGTTCAGCAGCCTCCGAACATGCTCGTCAACAATCCGCCGGACGTTGGCGTACCTTCCAGCGAGGAGGTCCCTGGCGTTTTGGTAGGCGTCGTCCGACAACTTAAGGTGGCCGCCGACGCCCAGGGCCTCCTCCTCCAGTGATGCCAGGAGGTACCCCATTTTTTGGCAGGGAGTCAAGTCCCTCCGGGCGTCCACCAGACTATCAAACATACCGACGAAGGTCAGCCATTCCGAGAGGTCCCCGGAGAACCTTGACAGTTCCAGCGTGGGGAGTCGTCCTAACAGCTCTGGCTGAGTGGGCGGCTTCCGAGGGGACTCGAGCAGGCCACTCAGCCGAGCTTCGCGCTCCTTCTCCGCGTCCTTGGCCCCCGCCTCGATCGAGTCGTCCGTGAGCGCGAGGAACTGCTCGTAGTCCGCGCGGCAGGAGTCCAGGACTCCTTTTTCCACCTCCGAGTCCTCGAGCTCAGCGTAAGCCTCCTCCACGGCAGCCCTTCGAGCATCGACCTGCTCGAGCCTCTTCCTCATATTATAAACCTTATGCGGTCGGCCTATCAAAGCGTGTGCGCTGGTAGCCCAGCGCAGCTCAGTCCGCAAGCAACTAATTAGTAGCTTCTGTGACGGCATCCCTACTAAATACAAATACTACGCTGCTCAAATTAGCAAATAACAAAAATAACAAATACAGTTCCTATCAATCAAGTTAAATAGAAATTACACAATTACTAAATTAAATACAAGTTAACACGAAAAAACACAAATCAAATTAGCAAGTAACAACCCTAGTACGATGAACAAATTATCCGATTACGTGACAACCTTATCTACCTAATCAAAGTACTTCGCCTCAACAAAATTCCCGCTTGTTAACCTACGGGCGTGGCGTTAGCAACTACCCACTAACAACAAAAAAAGGCGAGCAACAAAGCAACAAAGGAAAAGAATTATTATTTATATTAATTATATTATATTAATTTTACGTATTACGGCCGGGCGTGATTGTAGACACAATCAGCCACGCTACTGCTACCAATTTGTTACGGCCTACGGCTGCTCCCCTAAAGATCAAATCCTCAGGGGCCCATTCAGCTGAGTTTCGACGAGCAGATGTAGGTCAGGCCTCCTAACGCCAAAGTGGAAGGTTCTCTAATTAAAATAAATAATAAGGGGGAAAGACCGGTAAGGGAAAGGCACTTACCTGCTTCCGGAGCGGAGACGGTTCACCAGGATCTGCCCGGCTGATGGAAGTGTAGTGAATGTATGTGTGCTTTGTATGAATCTGTGTGTAAGGCCTGGGCTAGATGACACAATACTGTCCTGGAGAAGGTATCCGCTGGTAGCCCCGAAACTATTCCCCTCTTGAGTCACTCTTTCCGTTTTGTCACGTAATGGTACAGCCAAACGTAGAACTTCAAAGGAAAATCACTATCGGAGTTGCACAATTAATTTGACAGAAATTAATAAGTCCTAAAGTACAATACGTGTTCTCGTAGACGCAACGATTTACGCGGGTTAATACTTTCGTAACAAAAATAGGCGCTAATCACTAAGACGTCAGTATAGATCGCAAAAAACCTTACAATGCTTCTCGAGAAATCCGGCCGATACCGCCGTGGAATGCGACCGGGTGGGGGGCGGGTGACCTTGCTATCGATGCTACGCTACGAACGCACGTTAAAAAATTCACGTTTCAAATGTATAATATTTTTGCCTAAACAGTATTTATATTTTGAACTTAATCATTAAATTTGGCTAGTCTTTGAAAAATAACCCTGTATAGGTAGTCATTTTATAGATCAAAAATTCTCAGTGTTACGTAAAATAGACGCTAGATTGCCTAAAAACGACTAATTTAATATAAATCGGTAAATTATATGAAATCGTGAATTATTATGAATGGATTGGATGTTTTTTTTTTTTAATTTAAAATAACCATCTTTTATATACCGCACAAAGAGAAGACCGAATAATATTAAATACTGTATACTGGATTCTACCTCATACTCTCACAGGCTAAATCTCAATATTAATATTTCTCTTTTTAGTGTCGCTTTGTCATATCATTTAGTTTCAAATAAAGAAGTTTTTACTTCAAAAAGGACGAATTTAGAAAAATACTTTTTCTATCAATTTATCACGTGTGATATAATACTGTCAGTGCCAACGTTAAATAAATATTAATAGCGGTTCAGTGATCGATGGGATGCACACAGAAATGGATTATGATTAGGGAGTCCTCACGTGCTGCAGCTGTTGTTGAGCGTCGCGCGCCCAGGAGTCGAAGGCCTGGAAGTGGCGCGCACCCTCGTCGCCCAGCCGCGGCTTCTTGCTTGCCGTGTGGTCGTCGCTCGTCGTCGTTGCCGTCGTCGTGGTCGTGGTCTCGACTCGCATCGTCGTCGTTACCGTGCTCGTGTCTGCGTCCATCGGCGTCGGCATCTCCATCGTTTCTTCTGTCGTATCGATGTCGAATTCGAAACCTAAGTCGCGTATCTATAATAAACCGGTAGTATCAATATTAGAAATACCTATAAAAATATATCGACTATCAAAACAACAAATTTAATGTAACAGATAAGTTAGCCTTATGGTAAAGATATTATATAATACCAACACTTGCGAAAAAATAAATGTATAAAAATGTATTTTACTATTCATTATCCTTTCTTCATGTAGAATGCATTAGAAGAAGCAGTTGTAACAGTTATAGCTCATCTAACCCCACGTGCAAGTAGTACTAGTAACTGCTGATTATGATTTTTGTAGAAAATGGCGCTTAAAAAAGACTTATAATACTGAATAAATAAAATGATAATGCAATAGTGATTTAGTGCGTTAAACTTTAATTTTATATTGTGCGCAGGAACTGGGACATTTTTGAAAAGGCCTATGTCCAACTACGGATTTGAAAAAGTTTTAAGTGTGCGATTACAATGTAGTAATTGATGACTAACTCTAGAAGCCTGCACGTCGAGTATGAGCAGCAGCGCGTCGAGGCGATCGAGCAGCGCCTCGGTCTCCTCGGCGAGCGCGGGGTCGGGCTCCTGGTCGCCGTGGGACTCGTGGGCTTGGAACTGTTCGTGAGCGTGGGACTGCAGCAACTGCGCCACGGCGCGTTGCTCCAGCCGCACGCCGTGCTTCACGCGCTGCAGCTCCTGGATGCGTTCCAACACCTCGCCGATTTCGTTCACGGGGTTCGCTTCCATCTACATATATTATATGTAATAAATATAGTTATTCAAGTCATTTTATGACGACGATTAGTTATTTTACAGTATACATGGTATATTGTAAAAAAAAATTGAATTTGACACATTATTTGATTTTGTAAAGTTTTAACATTCATAACGTGAGACCTAAGTTGACGGCACTGGCAACATACATTGAGGATACTAAGTAGTGAAATTAGAGAAATATTAAGTCATACGACAAGAAATTATGTCAGGAAATTAATCAAAGTAACTAATTATTTGACATATCTTGTCTTGATTGAAAAACGGGTAGTTATTCAAAGTATAAATAAGTAAATGAAAATAGCTGACATGCGGTTTACAAATGTATACTGGTATACGCGGTTTATGTGTACATTACACTTAGTTCGGGTTGTGTGCTAATTTAAGGTTGCGATAATAATGTGGAGAGTGTATTGAGAAAAGTATAATGTGACGTTATATATAATAAGTGTAATTTAGCAAGGGTTGAAATTTAGAATCGTTGGGGAAGAGGGGGAGCGTCCCCTTACTCCCGATACCACTCTCAATAAAAGGTTCTTGAAAAAATCAAAAAGAAAATCCCATTTCCTCGTTGCGGAAAAGTATAGTTTATGAGTAATGGTTTTTTAAAAAAATCATACCCTCACTTTTTTTACACAGGAATATTGACCCAAAGTTACTTCTACAACAGCTTCGGTGATGTGGGAAGCGCAGCCTCTTCACACCTCTCTCTCTCTCTCCCTCTGCGCCTACGCTTGTCGCGCGAGGCGGGCGCGGCGCGCGGCGGCTGGAGCAGCTGGAGCAGCTGGAGCAGCTGCAGCAGCTGCATGTGCAATGTGTGTAGTGCACTGCGTGTGCGCGCACCTGCTTGAGCGCGTGCTCCAGCTGCGAGGCGGCGGCGCGGCGCGCGGCGAGCGCTGCTTGTCGCGCGAGGCGGGCGCGGCGCGCGGCGGCTGGAGCAGCTGGAGCAGCTGCAGCAGCTGCATGTGCAATGTGTGTAGTGCACTGCGTGTGCGCGCACCTGCTTGAGCGCGTGCTCCAGCTGCGAGGCGGGCGCGGCGCGCGGCGTCTGGAGCAGCTGGAGCAGCTGCAGCAGCTGCAGCAGCTGCATGTGCAATGTGTGTAGTGCACTGCGTGTGCGCGCACCTGCTTGAGCGCGTGCTCCAGCTGCGAGGCGGCGGCGCGGCGCGCGGCGAGCGCTGCTTGTCGCGCGAGGCGGGCGCGGCGCGCGGCGGCTGGAGCAGCTGGAGCAGCTGCAGCAGCTGCATGTGCAATGTGTGTAGTGCACTGCGTGTGCGCGCACCTGCTTGAGCGCGTGCTCCAGCTGCGAGGCGGGCGCGGCGCGCGGCGTCTGGAGCAGCTGGAGCAGCTGCAGCAGCTGCAGCAGCTGCATGTGCAATGTGTGTAGTGCACTGCGTGTGCGCGCACCTGCTTGAGCGCGTGCTCCAGCTGCGAGGCGGCGGCGCGGCGCGCGGCGAGCGCTGCTTGTCGCGCGAGGCGGGCGCGGCGCGCGGCGGCTGGAGCAGCTGGAGCAGCTGCAGCAGCTGCATGTGCAATGTGTGTAGTGCACTGCGTGTGCGCGCACCTGCTTGAGCGCGTGCTCCAGCTGCGAGGCGGCGGCGCGGCGCGCGGCGAGCGCTGCTTGTCGCGCGAGGCGGGCGCGGCGCGCGGCGGCTGGAGCAGCTGGAGCAGCTGCAGCAGCTGCATGTGCAATGTGTGTAGTGCACTGCGTGTGCGCGCACCTGCTTGAGCGCGTGCTCCAGCTGCGAGGCGGCGGCGCGGCGCGCGGCGAGCGCTGCTTGTCGCGCGAGGCGGGCGCGGCGCGCGGCGGCTGGAGCAGCTGGAGCAGCTGCAGCAGCTGCATGTGCAATGTGTGTAGTGCACTGCGTGTGCGCGCACCTGCTTGAGCGCGTGCTCCAGCTGCGAGGCGGCGGCGCGGCGCGCGGCGAGCGCTGCTTGTCGCGCGAGGCGGGCGCGGCGCGCGGCGGCTGGAGCAGCTGGAGCAGCTGCAGCAGCTGCATGTGCAATGTGTGTAGTGCACTGCGTGTGCGCGCACCTGCTTGAGCGCGTGCTCCAGCTGCGAGGCGGGCGCGGCGCGCGGCGTCTGGAGCAGCTGGAGCAGCTGCAGCAGCTGCAGCAGCTGCATGTGCAATGTGTGTAGTGCACTGCGTGTGCGCGCACCTGCTTGAGCGCGTGCTCCAGCTGCGAGGCGGCGGCGCGGCGCGCGGCGAGCGCTGCTTGTCGCGCGAGGCGGGCGCGGCGCGCGGCGGCTGGAGCAGCTGGAGCAGCTGCAGCAGCTGCATGTGCAATGTGTGTAGTGCACTGCGTGTGCGCGCACCTGCTTGAGCGCGTGCTCCAGCTGCGAGGCGGCGGCGCGGCGCGCGGCGAGCGCTGCTTGTCGCGCGAGGCGGGCGCGGCGCGCGGCGGCTGGAGCAGCTGGAGCAGCTGCAGCAGCTGCATGTGCAATGTGTGTAGTGCACTGCGTGTGCGCGCACCTGCTTGAGCGCGTGCTCCAGCTGCGAGGCGGCGGCGCGGCGCGCGGCGAGCGCTGCTTGTCGCGCGAGGCGGGCGCGGCGCGCGGCGGCTGGAGCAGCTGGAGCAGCTGCAGCAGCTGCATGTGCAATGTGTGTAGTGCACTGCGTGTGCGCGCACCTCCTTGAGCGCGTGCTCCAGCTGCGAGGCGGCGGCGCGGCGCGCGGCGAGCGCTGCTTGTCGCGCGAGGCGGGCGCGGCGCGCGGCGGCTGGAGCAGCTGGAGCAGCTGCAGCAGCTGCATGTGCAATGTGTGTAGTGCACTGCGTGTGCGCGCACCTGCTTGAGCGCGTGCTCCAGCTGCGAGGCGGGCGCGGCGCGCGGCGTCTGGAGCAGCTGGAGCAGCTGCAGCAGCTGCAGCAGCTGCATGTGCAATGTGTGTAGTGCACTGCGTGTGCGCGCACCTGCTTGAGCGCGTGCTCCAGCTGCGAGGCGGCGGCGCGGCGCGCGGCGAGCGCTGCTTGTCGCGCGAGGCGGGCGCGGCGCGCGGCGGCTGGAGCAGCTGGAGCAGCTGCAGCAGCTGCATGTGCAATGTGTGTAGTGCACTGCGTGTGCGCGCACCTGCTTGAGCGCGTGCTCCAGCTGCGAGGCGGCGGCGCGGCGCGCGGCGAGCGCTGCTTGTCGCGCGAGGCGGGCGCGGCGCGCGGCGGCTGGAGCAGCTGGAGCAGCTGCAGCAGCTGCATGTGCAATGTGTGTAGTGCACTGCGTGTGCGCGCACCTGCTTGAGCGCGTGCTCCAGCTGCGAGGCGGCGGCGCGGCGCGCGGCGAGCGCTGCTTGTCGCGCGAGGCGGGCGCGGCGCGCGGCGGCTGGAGCAGCTGGAGCAGCTGCAGCAGCTGCATGTGCAATGTGTGTAGTGCACTGCGTGTGCGCGCACCTGCTTGAGCGCGTGCTCCAGCTGCGAGGCGGCGGCGCGGCGCGCGGCGAGCGCTGCTTGTCGCGCGAGGCGGGCGCGGCGCGCGGCGGCTGGAGCAGCTGGAGCAGCTGCAGCAGCTGCATGTGCAATGTGTGTAGTGCACTGCGTGTGCGCGCACCTGCTTGAGCGCGTGCTCCAGCTGCGAGGCGGCGGCGCGGCGCGCGGCGAGCGCTGCTTGTCGCGCGAGGCGGGCGCGGCGCGCGGCGGCTGGAGCAGCTGGAGCAGCTGCAGCAGCTGCATGTGCAATGTGTGTAGTGCACTGCGTGTGCGCGCACCTGCTTGAGCGCGTGCTCCAGCTGCGAGGCGGCGGCGCGGCGCGCGGCGAGCGCTGCTTGTCGCGCGAGGCGGGCGCGGCGCGCGGCGGCTGGAGCAGCTGGAGCAGCTGCAGCAGCTGCATGTGCAATGTGTGTAGTGCACTGCGTGTGCGCGCACCTGCTTGAGCGCGTGCTCCAGCTGCGAGGCGGCGGCGCGGCGCGCGGCGAGCGCTGCTTGTCGCGCGAGGCGGGCGCGGCGCGCGGCGGCTGGAGCAGCTGGAGCAGCTGCAGCAGCTGCATGTGCAATGTGTGTAGTGCACTGCGTGTGCGCGCACCTGCTTGAGCGCGTGCTCCAGCTGCGAGGCGGGCGCGGCGCGCGGCGTCTGGAGCAGCTGGAGCAGCTGCAGCAGCTGCAGCAGCTGCATGTGCAATGTGTGTAGTGCACTGCGTGTGCGCGCACCTGCTTGAGCGCGTGCTCCAGCTGCGAGGCGGCGGCGCGGCGCGCGGCGAGCGCTGCTTGTCGCGCGAGGCGGGCGCGGCGCGCGGCGGCTGGAGCAGCTGGAGCAGCTGCAGCAGCTGCATGTGCAATGTGTGTAGTGCACTGCGTGTGCGCGCACCTGCTTGAGCGCGTGCTCCAGCTGCGAGGCGGCGGCGCGGCGCGCGGCGAGCGCTGCTTGTCGCGCGAGGCGGGCGCGGCGCGCGGCGGCTGGAGCAGCTGGAGCAGCTGCAGCAGCTGCATGTGCAATGTGTGTAGTGCACTGCGTGTGCGCGCACCTGCTTGAGCGCGTGCTCCAGCTGCGAGGCGGCGGCGCGGCGCGCGGCGAGCGCTGCTTGTCGCGCGAGGCGGGCGCGGCGCGCGGCGGCTGGAGCAGCTGGAGCAGCTGCAGCAGCTGCATGTGCAATGTGTGTAGTGCACTGCGTGTGCGCGCACCTGCTTGAGCGCGTGCTCCAGCTGCGAGGCGGCGGCGCGGCGCGCGGCGAGCGCTGCTTGTCGCGCGAGGCGGGCGCGGCGCGCGGCGGCTGGAGCAGCTGGAGCAGCTGCAGCAGCTGCATGTGCAATGTGTGTAGTGCACTGCGTGTGCGCGCACCTGCTTGAGCGCGTGCTCCAGCTGCGAGGCGGCGGCGCGGCGCGCGGCGAGCGCTGCTTGTCGCGCGAGGCGGGCGCGGCGCGCGGCGGCTGGAGCAGCTGGAGCAGCTGCAGCAGCTGCATGTGCAATGTGTGTAGTGCACTGCGTGTGCGCGCACCTGCTTGAGCGCGTGCTCCAGCTGCGAGGCGGCGGCGCGGCGCGCGGCGAGCGCTGCTTGTCGCGCGAGGCGGGCGCGGCGCGCGGCGGCTGGAGCAGCTGGAGCAGCTGCAGCAACTGCATGTGCAATGTGTGTAGTGCACTGCGTGTGCGCGCACCTGCTTGAGCGCGTGCTCCAGCTGCGAGGCGGCGGCGCGGCGCGCGGCGAGCGCTGCTTGTCGCGCGAGGCGGGCGCGGCGCGCGGCGGCTGGAGCAGCTGGAGCAGCTGCAGCAGCTGCATGTGCAATGTGTGTAGTGCACTGCGTGTGCGCGCACCTGCTTGAGCGCGTGCTCCAGCTGCGAGGCGGCGGCGCGGCGCGCGGCGAGCGCTGCTTGTCGCGCGAGGCGGGCGCGGCGCGCGAGCGTCCAGCGGCACGCGTGCGACCAGCGCTCGCCCAGCGCGCGCAGCTGGTCCTCGATCTCCGCCACGCCTGCATTCACACCATACACACACATTAATTATTCCTCACCTGTAGCCTCCCCGTAATTTCAAATATTCCTTTTTCTGGTCTTTGGAGTGTATGTTAAAATAAAATATATATCATCATCATCATCACGACAGCCCTTCACAAGTCCACTGCTGAACATAGGCCCGAACTATGCCACAAAGCACGGTCCTGAGCCACCTGCATCCATCGACTTTCTACATACCTTACCAGGTCATCACTCTATCTAGAGGGGAGACGCCCTAAACTTCGCCTGCCGGTACGAGGCAGAACCCCATATGGGGCCCCCCCATATATGGCCACCCCATTGCCACTTCAGCTTACTATTCCGTTGGGCTATGTCGGTCACTCTGGTTCTACTGCGGATATCGTCATTTCTAAGTTTATCACGCAGAGAAACTCCGAGCATAGCCCTCTCCATAGCTCGCTGAGCGACCTTGAGCTTTCTCATCCGGCCAGCAGTGAAGGACCACGTCTCAATTCCATAGGTCATCACTGGCAACACGCACTGGTTGTACAGTCTCGTTTTCAAGTTTTGAGGTATACCTGACGAGAAGATGTGCCGTAATTTCCCGAACGCTGCACAACCGAGTTGAATCCGTCGATTGACCTCTCGGTCGAAGTTGAACTTACCTAGTCGGACTATTTTTCCCAGGTTAACATAGTCGCCTACAACTTCGAACTTAGTGCTCCCAACAACTACCGGCATAGGTGTGACATGGACATTAAACATAATCTTTGTTTTGTGCATGATCATCTTAAGACCTATCCGTTGGGAGACACTATTGAGGTCATTGAACATAGTGCTTAGGTCCTCCAGCGATTCTGCCATAAGGACTATATCGTCGCCAAATCGAAGGTGAATGATGTACTCGCCATTGATGTTGATACCGTATCCTTTCCAGTCCAGAAGCTTGGAAACGTCTTTTAAAGCAGCGGTGAAGTTTCGGAGATATGACGTCACCCTGTCTTACACCTATCTGCAATTGGATAGGTTTCCTACTCTGATTCTGTACTGATAGCCATCGTAGCCCTACTGTACAAGCACTTAAATGCTTCGATATGCCGACAGTCAACTTGGCACCGCTGAAGGGACTGCAGCACCGCCCAAATTTCGACGGAATCAAAGGCTTTCTCATAGTCCACATACGCCAGACATAGTTGGCAAATTGTACTCCTCGGACTTCTGTACAATTTGATGTGGTCTATGATGCTAAAGCCTTTTATGAAACCGGCGTGTTCGGGAGGCTGGAAGTCGTCAAGTCTGCGCGCAAGACGATTCGTAATGACTCTCGAAAACAGCACGTAGACGCGGCTCAGAAGGGAAATCGGTCTGTAGTTCTTCAAGAGAGCGTTGTCGCCTTTCTTGAAGAACAAGACCACCACACTTCTGCTCCACGCCTTCGGTGTAATGCCACCATGGAAGACGGAATTAAAGAGCTTCTAAAGAATTTCAAGTACCGTTTTTCCACCCGCTTTCAGGAGCTCCACTGTAATTCCATCCTCGCCTGGGGCCTTGCCGTTTTTAAGGTGCTGGAGAACCATTCTAATCTCGCTCAAAGTGACATCCGGGATATCATCTGAATAATGTCGGATAAGACTCGCTCTTGGATCGTTACTCACACTTGCGTGTGGCTCCAACGATGATGTATACAGCTGCCCATAGAACCTCTCAATCTCACTCAAAATCTCAGGTCTCGGAAATGACGCTGCCACACTCGGTCTTCAGCTTCGACAGTTGGCTCTTTCTGGCAGACAGATCTCTAGCAAAGACTTTGGAGCCCTGGTTCCGCTCGATCGCTTTTTCAATACGAGCAGTATTAAAGTTGCGTAAGTCCCGCCGCATGCATTTGGAGATCTGTCTGTTCAGTTGCCTGTATGCTGTCAAAACTACTGAAAACTGCAGCTTCATATCCCGTCTAACAGCCATGAGATTAAGAGTGTGATCGGAGAGTTTTTGTGTTCTTCTGCGGCGGGTCTTGCAAAACTTAGCTCCGACCGCATGGACAGTTTCCACGAGCTTGTCATTCATTTTGTCCATTGCATTGCAATCTTCCAGGCACTGAAAACGGTTTCGTAGCTCGAGCTGAAAGGTTTCGGGAATTTGGATTAGAGCACGAGGGGGACGGAGCGTTGACTTCATTAGACGTTACCTCTCCAACTTAACGTTTAGGTTAAGTGTATCTCTCACCATTCGGTGATCGCTACCGGTTTTCACCCTCGCGATCACTGAAACATCACTGAACAGTTGTCGTCTGGTCGTCATAATGAAGTCAATCTCATTTTTTGTCGAACCGTCGGGGCTCGATCAGGTCCACTTCCTGTGGGACTGCTTCTGGAAGAAAGAGTTCATCATAAAGAGTCCCTCTTTCTCCATGAAGTCGGCCAGCTGCTCGCCCATTGGGTTCCGTTGCCCTATTCCAAATTTCCCTACTTTCAGCTCACCGTTCTCTCTTGTGCCTAGTTTTGCATTGAAGTCTCCCATTAACACCGTATATTGGGTTTTCGAGGTATGCGTGGCTCTAGAGATATCCTCATACATTCCCTCCACCTCCTCATCGGGGTGTGCCGAGGTTGGTGCGTAAACCTGTATGACCTACAGCGAATACCGTTTGGTGATTCTGAGTATAAGGTACGCAACCCTCGTCGACGCACTCCCAATCTTTACAATGTTGTTAACGAGAGACTTGTGGACGATAAATCCGACACCTCCTTGGGACAGATGGTCGCCCTCCCGGTGATAGAACAAGTTGCCGGATTTGAGGATTACCGTGTCCTCCCCATTTCTTCGGATCTCGGATAATCCTATGATATTCCATCTCTTCTTCCCGCTCCAGGATCTTCTCGTCAGTCCTCAGGGTGCGTGCGTTATAAGTTGCCAGGTCGAGTCGTCGTAGGTGGCAACCGAACCTCCACCGGAGATTCTTAGCACCCCCTGCCCCGCCGTTACCATGGTCGCGTTACTCTCATGGGGGGTATATTGCCATAGTTGCCACGCTTGGCGAGCGGGTTGCCAACCGCAGTTTTTTATATTGCTGTTTTGCTATTATCAGAAAGATACTGCTGCCCATCCTCTGCCTCAGTTTCCCTCTGTCGCTTCTTACGACACCTACGGGAAGATATGGGGTAGTGAGTATTCTTTCCCGCCACTACACTAAAACAAAACTATGACCATAGGTCAGTTATACAGAATATGATAAATGCAATTTCATCACTTTACAGGACAAGCAATTAAATTATTAAGAAATCTTGAAGGCACTATTAAAATATGAAACACTCGATATATGAAAAAAAAATATTTTTAAAATTAAGGAAAGGAGATGTATGAAATTGGGTTGTTGACATCGTTCGTAACAGTTATACAAAAATATGTAGGTAACATGACGATAAATTATTAAATAAAATAATATATTTAGAAAACGATTGAATAGGCTATGTCATTAAATCAAAAATCATTTGAATATTATCCTACACGACTGAATAGGCCGTATGGTTATTGATCATTGCATATTCCGAAGGAGACTTAACTTGGTAACTTCAAGTTTCAGCTTGTCGTGCGTAGCTTGCTACATATTTATTTATCTATGGTCATGTGGCTTGCGCACTTGGCATTGTAGCTGTTTTTTTTTTTTTGATAGATTTCGTGTTTTTACTTTCGTGGATTTATTTAACTTGACTCTTGGATTTTCTCTAGGATCACAGGACAGTGTGTTGCGCCCATATAATGAAAATAATGTGATACTTAAGTTTTGAGAGGAATAGAACAGACAATGTACAGCCTCCGGCTGTTTTTTTTTAGATGACATTTTATTGATAATTGCAGAAAATAGTTAAACAATTAAAAAAGGTTGAGTTTTATTTTACTTTATTATATAATAATAACTACAAAACTGCATTCTTTTGTGTTTTTTTCAATTTATTCAAACAACTTATCACAAGAACGAGTGATTTTACTACATAACCTACAAATCATAAAACAATATAAAAACAAAAACCGCAGGCCCGGCTAAAATATGATTTTTGGATATAAGAAGCAAATATTTAAATTATCAAACTAACACATATTTTAAGTTTGTTCACGCCGGGCCCAAGCTTGTATGGAATCAAGTTCATCGCCTTTGTTACTAATTTGTAAAAATACTAATTAAAGTTCATTGTGGAATGCGTAGTATTCACGTTTTTCTTTTTTAAAGAATGGTTGCACTTGTCACACTGTGATCAAAAGAAGAAGGTAGTTATCGTGTTATGATCTTAAATGAAAGACAAATGTGAGAAAAATACTTTATTTAAATTTAAAATGACAATGCAGAATATTTGGCATATAGCATTGCGCTCGAAGCAGCATTAAAAAATAAGATAATAGACTTAATAATAGAATAATTTCTATTCAGAATCGGAATATATAATCACTAATGTGTGATGTGTCTACTACGTCGTTGTCTGACTTTATTACATTCTTATAGAAATCGTGGTACACTGGATCAATGTACTGTAATAAAGATAAAATATCCTTATGTTTTTCTTTACTTATTAATAATGGCTGATTGTACGCCTTACGAACATCCATTATTAGCTGATTATTTCGACTGACTCTGGCTTTCCTCTTCATGTCACATATTTTAAACTCGTCTTCCACTCGCAGTGAATACTTAAAAGAAAAGAAACAAGGATGTTCTTTCTCGACACGTATCCAAAATATATTACGCCACAGAAAAGGTACGTTATTCTGATCTTTGGTCTTCTTTGTAAGCTACTGCTTTAGAATGCTCGAAAATGCAAAAATATCGTCTTGTGACAATTCTATCACAGTGAACTTACTGACGACCATTCTCACAAACATGTACCAGTCATTTGGAATCGAAATTCTTCCATTATATTTATTGGCTCGCTCGATTGACGCATGGTCAGCATCACACTTTAAATGTGTGTGACCAGGAACTAGAAATTTATGATCTATAGTCTTCAAACCAACTTTCTGCGTAAGTATGTAGTTATATGCAATAGGTAATGTGTTGTTGCGGGTTTGCCCGGGAATCAAGTATTTACAACTATTAACAATTTAAAACGATTACCTATTTACATCTGAAATATGCAATCACTTAAAATAAAACTAACTTACTGGTATTTTCATACGTGTTCAAAATGGAGTCCGTTTCTCACAATGCAGTTGAGCACGTTTCCTTAAATTATTTTTCACATTAATTACATGTGTCTGAGCATTTTTCACTTCTGTGAATGCAGCAATTACTTTGCTGCGAAGGTCGTCATAGCTTTGGGCCTCTTTGACGTAAACTTGTCAGTCCATATAATGTTAGTATTATCAATTTTTGACAACAACCATTCAAAAAATGTTTTCGAGGTAGACCATCGTTTTTATTCAGTGCTTGCACACGTTGGTAATGAAATGGGTGATACCCAGAAGAATTCAATATTTTTCAGACATAATACTGGCTGTGACGAGTAATACTACCTACGAAAATTTAAAAATAGTACACTTGGTATTTAATGAGGTCACGATCAAGTCAACAAGGCGTCTTCAAGCCAAAAGTGAATAGGCTTTTGTTACGATAAGACAGTGCGATTTACCATCTAAGGCTGCATCACCACTTACCACCAGGTGGGATTGTGGTCAAGCACTGGCTTATAATAAGTAAAAAAAAAAAAAACACTATCGGGTGTCGCCCGGCCAGGTGAACGTACCCAGCGGTGTATTGGAAGGGAAAAGGCGGGGAGTCGGGGAGACGCGTTTGTTTTTACCGAGTTAAAACAAATATTAGACTCCTAAATCTGTAACAGAGCGCGAGCGCCTTATGCCACCAACAGCTGCTTCGGAACCCAACATCATCATCATCATCATCATTACAGCCCTTCACAAGTCCACTGCTGAACATAGGCCTCCCCCAAAGAATGCCACAAAACACGGTCCTGAGCCACCTGCATCCATCGACTTCCTGCATGTCTTACCAGGTCGTCACTCCATCTCGTGGGGGGGACGCCCTACACTTCGCCTACCGGTACGAGGCTGCCACTCGAGAACCTTTCTTCCCCATCGGTTGTCGGTTCTTCGAGCTATATGGCCGGCCCACTGCCACTTCAGCTTACTAATCCGTTGGGCTATGTCGGTCACTCTGGTTCTACTGCGGATATCCTCATTCCTAAGTTTATCACGCAGAGAAACTCCGAGCATAGCCCTCTCCATAGCTCGCTGAGCGACCTTGAGCTTCCTCATACGGCCAGCAGTGAAGGACCACGTCTCAGTTCCGTAAGTCATCACTGGCAACACGCACTGGTTGTACAATTTCGTTTTAAGGTTTTGAGGTATGTCTGACGAGAAGATGTGTCGTAGCTTCCCGAACGCTGCCCAGCCGAGTTGAATCCGTCGATTGACCTCTCGGTCGAAGTTGGACTTACCCAGTCGGACTATTTGTCCCAGGTAAACATACTCGTCAACAACTTCGAGCTTAGTGTTCCCAACAACTATCGGCATAGGTGTGACATGGACATTAAACATGATCTTAGTTTTGTCCATGTTCATCTTAAGACCTATCCGTTGGGAAACACTATTGAGGTCATTGAGCATAGTGCTTAGGTCCTCCAGCGATTCTGCCATAAGGACTATATCGTCGGCAAATCGAAGGTGAGTGATGTACTCGCCATTGATGTTGATACCGTATCCTTTCCAGTCCAGAAGCTTGAAAACGTCTTCCAATGCAGCGGTGAAGAGTTTCGGGGATTTGACGTCACCCTGTCTTACACCTCTCTGCAATTGGATAGGTTTCGTACTCTGGTTCTGTACTCGGATAGCCATCGTAGCCCTACTGTACAAGCACTTCAACACTTCGATATACCGACAGTCAACTTGGCACCGCTGAAGGGACTGCAGCACCGCCCAAATTTCGACGGAATCAAAGGCTTTCTCATAGTCCACATACGCCAGACATAGTGGCAAATTGTACTCTTCGGACTTCTGTACAACTTGCCGAAGGGTATGTATGTGGTCTATGGTGCGAAAGCCCTTTCGGAAACCGGCTTGTTCGGGAGGCTGGAAGTCGTCAAGTCTGCGCGCGAGACGATTCGTAATGACTCTCGAAAACAGCACGTAGACGCGGCTCAGAAGGGAAATCGGTCTGTAGTTCTTCAAGAGAGCGTTGTCACCTTTCTTGAAGAACAAGACCACCGCACTTCTGCTCCACGCCTCCGGTGTAATGCCACCATGGAGGACGGAATTAAAGAGCTTCTGAAGGACTTCAAGTACCGGTCTTCCACCCGCTTTCAGAAGCTCCGCTGTAATTCCATCCTCGCCTGGGGCCTTACCGTTTTTAAGGTGCTGGAGAGCCATCCTAATCTCGCTCAGACTGACATCCGGGATATCTTCGGAATAGTGTCGGATGAGACTCGCTCTTGGATCGTTACTCACACTTGCGTGTGGCTCCAACGATGATGTGTACAGCTGCCCATAGAACCTCTCAATCTCACTCAAAATCTCAGGTGTCCCGGAAACGATGCTGCCACATTCTGTCTTCAGCTTTGACAGTTGGCTCTTTCTGGCAGACAGATCTCTGGCAAAGACTTTGGAGCCTTGGTTCCGCTCGATCGCTTCTTCAATACGAGCTGTATTGAAGTTGCGTAAGTCCCGCCGCATGCATTTGGAGATCTGTCTGTTCAGATGCCTGTATGCTGTCAAGTCTGTTGAAGAATGTAGCTTCATCTCCCGTCTAACAGCCATGAGATTAAGAGTGTGATCGGAGAGTTTTTGTGTTCTTCTGCGGCGGGTCTTGCAGAACTTAGCTCCAACCGCATGGACAGTTTCCACGAGCTTGTCATTCATATCGTCCACTTCATTGCAGTCTTCTACAACCCAACACTCCCTTACAAATGACAAGCAATTAAAATAATGCATTTCCACACCTTTTGAATATAAAGTATTAAAAGTTTAAGTTTTTTTCTTGTTTATTTTTTTTTTCACCATTCGCTCTGTTATCTATTTTGAACCTCCTCTGCAAATTTGGCCGGTTATTGCAAAATAACCATGTATATTATACATATTAAATATGTGTATAGTATACCTATTGCTTAGTGGTATAATATACACAGGATAATGCAACCTACATCCAACGCATCACGATAGACGACACATGAATGGATAAAGATACTGGATGACTTTTTTTACAGTCTGAAAAAAATAGGGTGTAACAGGTGAACGGAGTAGAAGCACTGATATTTTTTTTAAATCTCAAATTATGAACTATCAATAAACACTATTAAACTTAAGTAAACTGTCCATACTAAAAAAAAAACAAGTTTGAAAATAAATGAATAAATCAATTAAAAACTATCGAAATCCAAATCATACGCAGGGTGCGTACTTTACGAGCGGCAGTAAAAATGCACACGCCGGCCGAGCCAGCCGCCCCGTTGGCCTCTTTGTCCTTGTCCTTGGCAAGGTCGCGAGCGCAGGGCCGCCCGCGCCGCTCGCTGCCACTGCAGAGACCTGCGATCAGCTGCGCTGTGACGTATGCCCGCTGATAGTTATTGTAAACATGTACCAATACTCTAATGTCGAGTACCTAGCAATGGTGACATGTTATGTCTTATCTGGTGAAAACTTGGACGGTGCGAGGCAATATTTACAATCTATTCGACAAGAGAGTCGATTCAGTGATAGGTGGATAGGTCGCCGTCGACCAGTGAAGGGGCCGGCAAGATAACCAGACCTAACACCTCTAGACTTTTATTTGTGGGCCAAACTAAGACGATTAGTGTACACAGAAGAAGCACAGTGTTAGTGAAAGTTTAACAAACAATTTACGAAGACGTGCTAGTTTCTGTTTAGAAAGACACGGTAGACTTTTTTAACAATTAATGTGATATCGCTAAAAAGATAAACTTTTTGTAAATAACAATAATATAGTATAATTTTGTAAATATCAATCAGTGTAGTTTGTAAATAAGTTAATTTCGATTTTTTAAATACGTCTATATGTTGCAGTATACGGTAAGCATAAAAATATTATTAAAAATATGAATTCATTAATGTTGGCTGCAACAATGTGTCGGCCGCCCCCATTCAGCCTTTAGGAATGCCGAAAGAACGAAAGGAATGTACATGCGTCTCGCTCGCGCTACAGCTTTCATTCACTAGCGATCTGCATCGATCGCTAGTGAATGAAAGCTGTAGCGCGAGCGATGCTTTTATGTATTTTTTTGGATTTTCATAAATTTTGCCTATCAGTTATATTTTACAAATACTTTCGAGGATAGCCTCTATTTCACTTAAAAAAACACCATATTATTTTTCAGACGGCAAAAAAGTGAGGCAGAATAAGCGTACCGTCGTCGTGCGCGTCGTCGTCGACGACAACCACGCAGTCGGCGAGCGCGTCGACGAGCGGCTGCTGGCGCCGCAGGTCGTCGTGCAGCGCGCGCACCGCCGCCAGCGCGCCCTCCGCGCCCTCCGCGTCCTCCCCCTCCACGCCCTCCGCGCCCTCCGCCTCCATGCGCGACATGCGGTCCTCAGTCTCCGTCAGCCACTGCCTATACAGTACAAAAGTGCAAATTGTAAATCTTATGTATGCAACATAAATGTATGCATACACATGTGAACACTGCCTGCATAAGCGCGGCGTACACGATTGCGTGCGGTGTGTGAGAGTGTATGATGCAGTGCGTCACCGGAAGCGCTGCAGGTGGTGGTGCTGCGCCTGCTCGAGCAAGGCGTTATCGTAGGCGCGAGCATGCGTGCGTGCGCGCGCGCGTGTGTGTGTGTGTCCGTATATGTGTCTGTATGTTTGTCCGTATGTGTGTCTGTCTGTCTGTATATCTGTGTGCCTGTCTGTGTGTCTGTCTCTGTTTCTGTCTATCTGTCTGTGTGTCTGTGTGCTTGTATATGTGTCTGTCTGTGTGTCTATATGTGTGTATCTGTGTGTCTGTGCCTGTGTATGAAGCAGTAGTTACCGGAAGCGCTGCAGGTGGTGGTGCTGCGCCTGCATGAGCGCGGCGTGCACGCTGGCCTGCCGCTGCATGGCGCCGCGCCGCAGCTGCTCCCAGCGCTCGTTCAGTAGCCGCATCTGCAGCCGCACCTGCAACACAAACAACCACACCACTTACAACTTACAACAACTTAATTAATTATTATAATCATCAAAAAAATAGGCTATAAAGAAAATAAAATAGTCTCTTAAAAGAAAAACATAAAGACACATTCCTACGAATATGTTTTTAACAAGCATAACATGGTATTTCGTGCGCATCATATAGTACCAAAAATGGATCAAGTCGGTAATCAAGTATAAACAAGTTGACTTAGTCTTAGATTGCAAATATATTGAACAAACGAATAAGGCATCACTCACCTCATTCACCTCGTCGCGAGAGAGTGCAGCATCGCGCACGAGCCTCGCTCCTTCTTCTAACACGCCTCCTATGCGGCACTGCTGCTCCGACAGTTCCAGCAGGAACCGCTGAAAAATAAAGTCGTAAAAATGTCAAATCATTACGAAATGTTAAAATTTAGTTATAAAATATTTAGCGGGGTGGTGTCGGTGGGGGAGGTGGGGCAGGCGAGGTCGGGCTGCGCGGCGAGGCGCTCCTCGGCCTCCAGCAGCCAGTCGAGTGTAGGTGAGTACCTCGTGCGCGTGGAAGTGGTGCTTGAGCGCGGCGAGGTCCTGGTGTGGCGGGGTGGTGTCGGTGGGGGAGGTGGGGCTGGCGGGGTCGGGCTGCGCGGCGAGGCGCTCCTCGGCCTCCAGCAGCCAGGCGAGTGTAGGTGAGTACCTCGTGCGCGTGGAAGTGGTGCTTGAGCGCGGCGAGGTCCTGGTGTGGCGGGGTGGTGTCGGTGGGGGAGGTGGGGCAGGCGGGGTCGGGCTGCGCGGCGAGGCGCTCCTCGGCCTCCAGCAGCCAGTCGAGTGTAGGTGAGTACCTCGTGCGCGTGGAAGTGATGCTTGAGCGCGGCGAGGTCCTGGTGTGGCGGGGTGGTGTCGGTGGGGGAGGTGGGGCAGGCGGGGTCGGGCTGCGCGGCGAGGCGCTCCTCGGCCTCCAGCAGCCAGGCGAGTGTAGGTGAGTACCTCGTGCGCGTGGAAGTGGTGCTTGAGCGCGGCGAGGTCCTGGTGTGGCGGGGTGGTGTCGGTGGGGGAGGTGGGGCAGGCGGGGTCGGGCTGCGCGGCGAGGCGCTCCTCGGCCTCCAGCAGCCAGTCGAGTGTAGGTGAGTACCTCGTGCGCGTGGAAGTGATGCTTGAGCGCGGCGAGGTCCTGGTGTGGCGGGGTGGTGTCGGTGGGGGAGGTGGGGCAGGCGGGGTCGGGCTGCGCGGCGAGGCGCTCCTCGGCCTCCAGCAGCCAGGCGAGTGTAGGTGAGTACCTCGTGCGCGTGGAAGTGGTGCTTGAGCGCGGCGAGGTCCTGGTGTGGCGGGGTGGTGTCGGTGGGGGAGGTGGGGCAGGCGGGGTCGGGCTGCGCGGCGAGGCGCTCCTCGGCCTCCAGCAGCCAGGCGAGAGCTTCCTCCAGCGCTGCGCCGTACCCGCCCAGCTCCGACAGCGTCGTAGCCGACGACAGCGGCCGCGACGCTGGCGTGCTCTGCGCACACAGACACAACACTTACTACTTTTGCACACACATACACCTTCCAACCGTACAATAATAATAATAACTTTATTCAAACATTTATTAGTCCACAGCACTTACCTCTATAATCTATATAGTGTATGATATATTGAGTGTAAAGTATAGGTCAGTGATCAACAGAAAATAAAAATAGAAACTTGTATTCAATATAGATTATAAAAATAATACTTAATGAAAGTCACTCTTATGTCTAATTTACAACTGGTTCGGAAAATACCTGTCCTGGGAAGAACCAGCAAAAAATAGAGCGGGTCTTTAATTTAAAAAAAAACAACAGTTTACAATGATTAAAGTTACACAATAATTAATAAAACAAAACAAATAAGAAATAGCACGATAACGATTATTATCATCCAAAAATCATTTAATATGATAATAACACTCTCTAATAACCATCTTTTTTTAATTAATAGTTTTTAATTGAGCAATAGTCAGATTTTATGTATTTTCTGGAATGTTGTTGTAAAAGCGTATGTGCATCGCTTATGAATCATATTACGTGTAAGTTTATTGATAATTTTTTTTATTTAATAACTATGTTAGTAATGTTGGTCTACCTACATCATTTATATTATAAACAATACATACTTGTTTATTATAAGCGCAATAAACAGAACAAATAGTGACAGCGTCGAAAATATAGTTTTCGGATATAAATAAAGATTTTGTCCATTATTACCATTGTAATCTTGATGAATATCAATTAACACAACTGTATTTTAATTAATTTGTAAATTAAGTACGTTTATAAACTCTATGGAGGTTTAAAATTTTAATCGTCACATCTTTTAAACAAAGATCAAGTAATTGGAATAACTGGGACTGTTATCTTAGCAGGTAACTAAGAATGAAAAGATAACTATAACATTATTATATTTAACATAAAACCGTATTTCCGCAGGGAGCGCTTTATGGTCCAATACTGTTCGTATTATACGTAACTTTCCTTCTCTGAGGGCCTACTCTCTTTCTCCGAAACGAAACTTCGTTAACGAACGAAATTTAAACGAAGTTTCGTGTCTGACCCTACTCTATATCATTTTCGGACGCGCACGCAAAGTTCGAGTCCAAAGACAATTTTCGTGAACGAATGGAACGAACAATGTTATGTATTTTACGAATTTATTAAAATAATCGTGGTTTTTTATGCATATTATTCCAAAAAATCTTACACAAGCAATAAATATACAAGTTTTCGAAGAAAATCACAGTGACACTAAAATAACCCTTTCAATGACCGTTAACCGACTAAGTTAAGGTGTACAATAATAACAAACGGTGTTTATAGTATCGTATAACAACCAAACTTATCCGTATTATCACAATGCTGTCAGTCATCACTTGTGGATTTTTTGTTTGCATTCTTTGAAAGTTTGAATAGTTTTAAGTTTGTTTCTCAAGCTCAAGTGTAAGATGTAGGTAGAGATTCTTTCCTGTGTGCTCAAGTGAAGAGTTATTAATATGTTTTGTTTTTTTCTTTGCCTACTTTGCAAACTCGATACACATTCCCTGACAAAGTTTCAATTTCAAGTCGCAGTCTTCATATGGGCGTCCTTTGGTCCACAAAGACTTCTATTTGGTTTAATTTGATTTTATATTCAGAAAGAGTGTAAGTAATGTTAATTGTTTTGCACTTATAATACTTCCATAACATATTTTTTTGTAATAATAGGTACCTATAATTTATTTTCATCTCATCTTTCAGTGTAAAATAATGGCTCCACATACGGGTTCGGCTACTCCTGAACAAATTGATGCACTCCTCAATTTCCTGGACGAGCATAGGGATCTTGCTCGCGGGAGATTGAGGAGTCTAGAAGGAAAAGTCCAGGCGAAGAGGCTGTGGGATGAATTGTGCAATACGCTCAATTCCATGGGCGGTTGCACAAAGACAGTTCAGCAGTGGCAAAAGGTAATTCGTAGTAATATAATTAAATGCTTAAGCTATTTGTCAGTGAAAAGTGAGTGACAAAGATTTAATATTTACTTTTATTTTGGATAGGTATGGTTTGATAGAAAACATCTGGCCAAAAAAGCCGCTGCTGATTCCCGGAGGTCGGCTTCAATGACTGGAGGTGGTCCATCAGTGGCACCCCAACTCTCCCATTCGGAATTAAAAGTCTTATCCATAATGGGAGATGGGTTCGGTGACCGCCAAATTGGAGCCAGAGTGCCAGCTTTCACTGAAGTAAGTACCTCATCATTCTTTGTTTTCCTATTTCTAAACTTTGATATGTTCAAATATTTATCTTAATGATATATGATTTTTATTTACAAAATTATTTTTCTATGTGAGTATACTACTTTTTTTAACCCATCAGGTAAAAATACAATACAATTTGTATTGTGGTAGACATTAAAAATTAATACTTCACTTAAACATTAAGCATTCAATCTTTTATATTCATTTCAGACGAATGAATCCAGACCATCAACCTACAGTCAAGGAAGCCAACTGCAGCAGCAGAGCCTGGACTTGCATGTAGAAGTTGAGGAGTACGCCGACCAAAGCAAAGAAAGCCAGCAGGTCTACTCTAATTCAACGAAAAACGAAATTTCGATCGAAATTGATACACAAGAAGGTATGTATGGATGTATTTGATACATGAAGGTCTTACCACTAAACTACAGTCGAGATTAAAATTACAAGAAAAATATTGTTTGTCACAAAAAATATACTTATTGATTAAGTATTTACTGCAATGTAACATATTGGAATGTTGTTTTGCAGCCTCACAATCTGCACGTCCCAGAAGAATACGATCTGCTGCTGGCTCCGATGTCAGAAGCAGGTTGTACCAGTATGAAGATGGACGTGCAGAGAGAGAGACAGTGAGGAACACCGAGCTCGCAGGCATCAGGGCTGCCTTGGAAGAGTTGCGTGACATAGGGCGAGATTATTTAGAGTTTTTAAGGCAAAATAGGCGTTAGGTTTTAAATAAATTTATTTTTGAATACTATTGTTTCTTTTTACTATTTTTGAGACTATTTGTACTTTCAGATTAAGAAAGCTAAAATAAGAACTTTATTATTACTGAGAGTTGATTATCATGACCATAATTCGATATAATATAAAGATACTGTTAAGTATTTAAAATCATAGAAGTTATTATTTTCTCTGTATATGACAAAATATCTGCAATGTCATAGGTAAGGATTAAGTAAATATTTGTTGCCATTTTATGAACATCTAGGTAGGTAGGATAACGATAAGTAGGTGAAAAAATAAAACAGAACTAATTTTATGCCTAAAAATATTTTAATCTAGGCTGTTACAAGCACTTGTGAATGTCAAAGAAGCTACGCCATCGGTTCTCAAACCCTAAGCGGGAGACCTTGTAACGAGAAGAACCGGCAAGAAACTCGTTAAGGGCTGATTTTTTTCTTCTTGTATATTTCATACAGAGTCATCAAATTTGTAAAATGACCTTTAAGGTAATGTAATTTTACATCACAAAAATTAACAAAAGTTTACATACAATGGGCAGGTATTGAAATTAATTATCTACACATCGGAAAGGTAAGAGCAAATAACTTTCAACTAGTTGAGAAATCACTGTCTACTAGGTACCTATTCGAAAATTCATACCTAAGTAGATAATGTTGTACAATATGCAATATTAACTAAATTCATTAGACATAAAAGTTAACATTAAAAAAAACGCATTGCTTACAATTATAACAAGATAAGAAGTGTATGTTTTAGGTAAGAAGTGAGTGCCATACATTTCAGTAATATTAATTCCTAATCCTATAATATTATAAATGAGAAAGTATGGATTTTGATTGTTACTTAATCACAAATAAACGGCTTAAATGTGGCTGATATGATGATGATGATGATTATCTCCTAAAACAAAAAAAGTTTTTAATTGAGTTTATTTTAATCTACTTGCACAATTGTTTGGTTTGAGTTTATCTTACCGGTTCCTTTCTAACATTTGTATTAATGAATTCCTTGCCCTTCGACCTGCCTGTAGAGCTTGAGTAGAAGATGCGGCTCTTTCAAAGGGAACCTGCCTGGTTCTCTCCGATTGGTGTTCCTCTTCAGTCAACTCGGGACCTTCAATACCAGCCCTTATACACATGTTGTGTAAAACACAGCAGGCTAATATAATTTTACCTGCTGTTTCTGGGCAGTAATGGAGTTCCCTAGCTGCCAAAAGACATCTCCATCGACCCTTCAATACACCAAATGTGCGTTCTATGGTGCAGCGTACACGTTTTTGGAGGTAATTGTACCTTCCCTCTGGAGAGTTCTCAACAGCATTATCTACAGGTGTCATCATATGCTCCCTTAGAGCATAACCAGAATCACCTAAAAATTTAAAAATATAATATTAGTGTAAATTGCATCATCACATTACTTACACATAATGAATATCAAAACTATAAATCAAGACATGCCTAATAGATAAACTGTTTCATCCTGGAGACCCTCCAAGTGGTTTCTTATCTCACATTCCCTCCAAATATAAGCGTCGTGAGTTGCTCCACCATATGAAGCATCAACATTTGTAATTAATAAATCACTGTCACATATCTGAAAAAGAATTTCCATCAATGTAACATAGGATAAAATGTAAGTAATAAAATAGTGAATGTCATAATAAAAACATTAAAATATTGTACATAAACTTACAACTTGAGTATTAATCGAATGAAAATGTTTTCGATTAAAATATCGTTCCTCGTGCTCCGAAGGCCTCACTATGGCTACATGTGAACAATCGATGCACCCCACCACAGCGGCTAGCCCATATTTATCATAAAATCTACAATAAGGATACAATATTATTATAGAATAGTAAATTGTACAATAAAATTATATTTGTTTTTGCATGACTTATTTGCCTAGTCTTGGCACACTTTTTATGTAAATTGTTCATTTAAAATAACAGAATAATATTTTAATTACTAGGTATTTCACATGTACTAGATAGGAAGGTAAGTACTTACTTCTGCTTAATAAGATTCCTTTCATTCCTATTTTGTGGGAATCTTATGTGCTTCCTTAGTATGTGGGGTGCATTAAGTGCAGTTGTTACCTCTTGTAAACAACGGGACACTGTCTGTTGTGCCATGGGCCCATCCATATTTTGTCCCACTGACCCCTGGTAACTTCCTCGGGCATAAAAGTTCAAAGCAGTAAGTATCTGAAATACATTAACACAGATTGAGGCTTATGAACAGTAAAATGAAAAATTAAAGAGAAGGGAGTGTTTAAACAATTTAAACTTACTTTAAGTGTGGGCTCGATTCCATGTCGTCTTCCCTTTGGAGGCAATAAAGGCACTATGTCCTGGCACAACTCCTCGAATAATTCCCGACTGAGTCTGTAATTTCCGACAAACTCTAGATCGGGAATATTTGAAATATTTAATTGATTACGCAGGCGGCGCCGGTTCCTTCTACGCTCCAATCGTTCTTCACGTAAAGCAGCCGCGATTAAAAGCTGTCTCGTAGCCATTTTAATTAAATTTTTAACAAAATCGACCAAAACGAAAATAAAAAGTTAACACTTTTGGTTTCGTCAATTTGAGGTTAAAATTACGAACAAGTATCTGTCAAACTTCAATTTTCGTTCGTAACTTTAGTGCAATAGAGTAGGCTTAGAGAATTTAAACGTCAAACTAATTTCGTTTCAACGAAGTTTCGAATCGAATGAAACCATGGTAGGAATTGAGCGAAATTTCGATCGAAATTTCGTTTTTCGTTGAATTAGAGTAGACCTCCTGGTAGATAAATATATTCGAATAATTAAATATTTTTGTCATTAAAACCGAATTGAAACAACTATATTCAAATTTAAATAATGTTTTAATAAAGGAATAAAAATTAAAATGGTTGAATGAAAATTATGGATAAAAAAGAAATTAAATAAATAAAAATTTATTCAACTAGCTTGCACTCTCACTATTGCTTAACATTCATATTAACTGTAAACTGTTAATGAGTAGCAAATGAAGCTGTAGCAGTGTGATTGTGTGACTTACCTCAGCGGGCTCGGGCAGATCGTCGCGCGCATTCGACAGAGACTGGAACAGGCACATGACATACATCATGATGGACTTCTTGTCCGGGTTGGCCGTGTGCACGTCTGCAACAGGAGACGGCGGAGTGTGAAGTTCTAATTTACTAGGATGGCGGTGCCGCTAAATGGCGGCCTAATAAAAGCGGTGAACGACGACACTATAACATTGTCAATGTAAAAAAGATAGCATGGTTTCCTAGACGGTAGCAACTAACGATGCGGTGTCACAAATCGCCATAACCTTAGTTGCAGCTATTTGCATGGTGGCCGTCTTGACGGTGCCTGATAGTTAATGAACGTTTTTAGGGTTCCGCAGTTACACAACAACGAGTTTTTATAGTTTCGCCATGTCCAACCGTTAGTCCGACGGTCTGCGGTTTTCCTCAGAGACCCTAGGCGTTACAAATCTGTAATTTGGCATAGTTATATATTTTAATCACGCCTAGAAAACTGTGAAATAAAATATTAAAAAACATTTTTATTTTAGATACTTCCCACACCTCCAGTGTTTATTAAAGATCTATCCAACGATAACCACATGATGGGATACACATGTAAAAAAAATATCATCCTCCATTTACTTATAAATGTATATGTAAATGGAGGACGTGATTTTTTTTACACGCACTAACATTTCAAACGCACCTTCTGCACCACTAACATTGCGACTGCGACGTACTAACATTTCAAATGCACCTTCTGCACCATGAGCTTTGAATCATCTTCCTACATACGATTATTTTCCTCTTCTGATGACTGCTTAGCCTTCAAGTAAATTACTAATGTTAAATGACCGTAACGGTGATGGAACTTTCCACATGGCGTCTTTTTGCAGCAGCTGTGTTAAACCCGCTATATGACAGCATATCATTATATAATATCTATAGGTAATCTTAGGAAATCAGAACTCTAGTGCGAGCGGTCCGGGAAGGGGAGGCAAGGCAGCTCCATCTCGGGCGCGAAGGCGTGCTCGAGGCACGGCGAGGGGTGAGGGCGGGGAGGGGCGGGCGGGGCGGGGCGGGCAGCTCACCTTCCGGGTCGAGCAGGCGGTCGATGGCGAGGTGCGCGTGCGCGAGCGCGAAGGCGTGCTTGAGGAACGGCGAGGGGTGAGGGCGGGGAGGGGCGGGCGGAGCGGGGCGGGCAGCTCACCTTCCGGGTCGAGCAGGCGGTCGATGGCGAGGTGCGCGTGCGCGAGCGCGAAGGCGTGCTTGAGGAACGGCGAGGGGTGAGGGCGGGGAGGGGCGGGCGGAGCGGGGCGGGCAGCTCACCTTCCGGGTCGAGCAGGCGGTCGATGGCGAGGTGCGCGTGCGCGAGCGCGAAGGCGTGCTCGAGGCACGGCGAGGGGTGAGGGCGGGGAGGGGCGGGCGGAGCGGGGCGGGCAGCTCACCTTCCGGGTCGAGCAAGCGGTCGATGGCGAGGTGCGCGTGCGCGAGCGCGAAGGCGTGCTCGAGGCACGGCGAGGGGTGAGGGCGGGGAGGGGCGGGCGGAGCGGGGCGGGCAGCTCACCTTCCGGGTCGAGCAGGCGGTCGATGGCGAGGTGCGCGTGCGCGAGCGCGAAGGCGTGCTCGTGGCACGGCGAGGGGTGAGGGCGGGGAGGGGCGGGCGGGCGGGGCAGCTCACCTTCCGGGTCGAGCAGGCGGTCGATGGCGAGGTGCGCGTGCGCGAGCGCGAAGGCGTGCTCGAGGCACGGCGAGGGGTGAGGGCGGGGAGGGGCGGGCGGAGCGGGGCGGGCAGCTCACCTTCCGGGTCGAGCAGGCGGTCGATGGCGAGGTGCGCGTGCGCGAGCGCGAAGGCGTGCTCGAGGCACGGCGAGGGGTGAGGGCGGGGAGGGGCGGGCGGAGCGGGGCGGGCAGCTCACCTTCCGGGTCGAGCAGGCGGTCGATGGCGAGGTGCGCGTGCGCGAGCGCGAAGGCGTGCTCGTGGCACGGCGAGGGGTGAGGGCGGGGAGGGGCGGGCGGGCGGGGCAGCTCACCTTCCGGGTCGAGCAGGCGGTCGATGGCGAGGTGCGCGTGCGCGAGCGCGAAGGCGTGCTCGAGGCACGGCGAGGGGTGAGGGCGGGGAGGGGCGGGCGGAGCGGGGCGGGCAGCTCACCTTCCGGGTCGAGCAGGCGGTCGATGGCGAGGTGCGCGTGCGCGAGCGCGAAGGCGTGCTTGAGGAACGGCGAGGGGTGAGGGCGGGGCGGGGCGGGGCAGCTCACCTTCCGGGTCGAGCAAGCGGTCGATGGCGAGGTGCGCGTGCGCGAGCGCGAAGGCGTGCTCGAGGCACGGCGAGGGGTGAGGGCGGGGAGGGGCGGGCGGAGCGGGGCGGGCAGCTCACCTTCCGGGTCGAGCAGGCGGTCGATGGCGAGGTGCGCGTGCGCGAGCGCGAAGGCGTGCTTGAGGAACGGCGAGGGGTGAGGGCGGGGCGGGGCGGGGCAGCTCACCTTCCGGGTCGAGCAAGCGGTCGATGGCGAGGTGCGCGTGCGCGAGCGCGAAGGCGTGCTCGAGGCACGGCGAGGGGTGAGGGCGGGGAGGGGCGGGCGGAGCGGGGCGGGCAGCTCACCTTCCGGGTCGAGCAGGCGGTCGATGGCGAGGTGCGCGTGCGCGAGCGCGAAGGCGTGCTCGTGGCACGGCGAGGGGTGAGGGCGGGGAGGGGCGGGCGGGCGGGGCAGCTCACCTTCCGGGTCGAGCAGGCGGTCGATGGCGAGGTGCGCGTGCGCGAGCGCGAAGGCGTGCTCCAGGCGCTGGGCGGGAGCGGCGCGCAGCACGGCCGCGAAGTCGAACAGCTGCGGCCGCCAGCTGTGCAGCAGCGCGTTGAACGCCAGCCCGTCCGACCACGACGTCGTGAAGTTGCGCACCTCCACGCCGGCGTACTCCTGCAACGTGACTCTCTGTAGCCCGCGTGCACCACGCGTGCACCACGCGTGCACCACGCACACGCTGTAACGTCTCATGCGCGGCGGTAGCGTTTACGGTTTCTGGTATAGCTTCACATCACATTTTTTAAAAATCTTCACCATCTTGATCACTAGCAACCCAGTGCCTTGCGTTTCACTAATAATTTCCTGTTACATACGACCACATTTTAAAATTAAGGGATCTCCAAACAAAGAAACTAAGCTTTTCTAACAAGCAGGCAACCCACTTGCAATTCTGCTGGCGTTGCAGATGTGAATGAGCGGCGGTGATCGATTACTATCAGGTGAGACGGCCGCACGCTTGTGTGCCGACTTTTTCTATTTAAAAAATAAAACAATGACAAATGCCCGTAGTACCTGCGTATGTTTTTGGCACCAAGCTAATAGTGTCTTTTCCAGGTTAGTTTGCTGCAATTCCGACATGAGATCCTTAAGATGGTAGTGCACCTGCCAATGCAGGATTATACTCCATACCAGACCTGCAAAACACGTTCTTATATACATACCAAAAAAATAGTCTCCCAAAAGACAAAATGATAGAAAAAAAACAGATTACATATGTAGTGTTATTATTTTCTATTGAAATTTATAAATCTAGTAAGATACGTAAGGGTAATGTACCTTAAGCTTTGTCGCGCTATTAAACCGAAACCAGAAGAAGAGGAGAGACAAAAACACAAGGTCGTATACTAGAACTAATATATTAAGAAAAAAATAAGAAAAAAGCCTTAGCAACAATGAGGAATACTTAAAAAAAAACAGTTAATGACTTTATTTACTATACTGCTGTCAACTGTTAAAATGGCTTACATAATGATTTCTTATATTTACGCGAACACTACACATTGAATAAAACTATTTTTACGGATTTTATCGCGTTTAATTAACTTATTTTATATTCCCGACGTTTCTTTCCAGCAACCGTGGTCACGGGGGACTGAGGTGATTGACGTCCCAATGTCAAAGTTAACCCGGAGTACCTTCAGCTTTTGAATTATTAATTTTGGGTTGATCTACGCAGAATGAACTAACTGTGTCTTGAAGTCTTGCAGTGATATGCTTGGGTTTAGTTTTAATTTTATGAATTACAGGATCACAAGCAGGTGGTAGTACCCAGCCTCCCTCTCTATTGAAATTAGGATGTTTTTTAATTTCAATAGCCTCACGTATCATCCTTGGCAGGAATCGATGTTCTTTCGCGAGGACTTGTGGTTTATCAAATCTAATGTAATGGCGGGGGCCGTCTAGGATATGATCACAAACTGCAGACTTCCCGGAACGTTGGTGCTTCACGTCAGCTATGTGTTCTTTTACGCGGGTTTTTATTGATCGTTTTGTTTGCCCTATATATGAGAGACCACACTCATAATCAAGCTTGTATACTCCTGCATCTTGTAGAGGAATATTGCACTTGACGGATGGTAAGAACTGACTAATCTTCTTCGGCGGCTTGAAGAATGTTCTAATAGAAGCTCGCTTCAAGATGTAGCCAATCTTGTCTGTGACACCTCTGACATATGGTAGTACAGCAGGCACACGCTCGACTGTGGCCGGCTTCACTCGGTCACTGTGACGTAGGCGCGGAACCTTCATTCTGCGTAGATCGGACCAAAATTAATAATTAAAAAGCTGAAGGTACTCCGGGTTAACTTTGACATTGGGACGTCAATCACCTCAGTCCCCCGTGACCACGGTTGCTGGAAAGCAACCGAAACGTCGGGAATATAAAATAAGTTAATTAAACGCGATAAAATCCGTAAAAATAGTTTTATTCAATGTTAAAATGGCGTCGATAAAGCAGCGTCCGTTTGACATTTTAATATTTAATTGACTGATGAAAAGCTATAGATTAGAGTTATAATAAGAAAGTGACCATATTTAACTGGATAACTCTCACCAACGCCAGTTAACAATTCGTCCTTATTCAAAGGTATGCTTGTTCAACTAGAATTAATTACTTAACAAATTAACTTTCAAAGTATGTAAGCTATTGAATAAAAATTTGACCAGATTTCAGTAATCAACTAAACTTTTAGTTTTTCAGTAAGTGTACTTATTTATTCTGGTTGTGTAATATCTACACCAATAGGTTTACTAGTTTAAGAATTAAATCCACGCAATGTATCTCGCTTAGTTCTGGTGTTTGGTAATGGTGAATATGAATACGAATGGGCGGCAGCAAGTGCGGTGTGTGATGCAGTAAGTAGGTGCGCACCGAGTATGAGCTTGGGGTTGCCGTCGACGATGTCGGCGCCGCTGATGTTGACGAGGCGCACGCCGGCCGCCTCGAGCGCGCGCAGCGCCGCGTTCACGTTGTTGAGCTGGTGCACGCGCATGCGCCCGCGCTCGCGCCTCTGCGCGCACGCAACGTTACGTCAGCAAACCAACTAAGTATTTCTTTAATACGATAACGTGACAAACGAGCACACAGTCCACCTGCACCTACATCATCTTCAACTAATAAATAAAACGCAGCGGCGTTGTCACACTTGAGGACTAAGACAAAATGCCTCATTCTCATTTCCAGTAAGAAGAGTCGCCGGTTCCCTACACTACGGCACTAATACTGTGTACTACGGTACTAACAGCAGTACCGTAGTACACTAGTAGTTTAGAAGAGTAAGTAAGAGTACATAACATATACAAAAAAGCAGTATACATACAAGTAATGGTTAGTGCACGCACAGATGACCACCATTTTACAAATTACGCTATACATGTTAGATATAGCCAAACAGCTATATATTGGTTGAAGCTCAACCAGGGAACGAATACGATCTCACAGATTATCAGCGTAAATTAGGAGCCTTTTATGCTGCTGTGTTTTATATAGTGAGTGTAAATAACCGGAGGATTTACTCAAATTGAGGCATTCCATCTTTGCCCTCAGGGATGACAAGTAATCTGCATTTTAATTCTTAACAGAGGATAGATGTAGATGTCTAGGGTCACAGTATCCACTTACCACAGTATCAGGTGGACTGTGTGTTCGTTTCTCACGATTATTCTTAAAAAAAGTTATTACAGTGACAAAACAAACGTAAAAATGCTCAGTTAGATATGTGACAAAGATAACAGGGTGAGCTGGCCACAAACTATGATCTCAGCTTAACCTTGTCTATACAAAAAGTGTCTGTAAGTACATTCGTGTCAAGGTCGTAGAATAATGATTAAAATTTAAAACCAACGGACAAAAGCAAATAAACCGAAAACAAATCGCAAGAAATCATAAATCGTCAGCTATTGATTCCAATTTTGTTCTGAGTGACTGTCATGTCCAGCCACCTGGCACACAATGCTTCAGGCATTAAGTTCACCTTCGCCGTTTGGTGTACGTAATATAATAAATAATTAAATGATTAAGAAGTAATGATAAACGATTGCGCAATAAATGATGTAGTGTAATGAGGGCGAAAGAGAGTCCATCTACCCTTTTGTAGCCTTCTTGTAGCCGGAGAGAGATCAGGCGCAGAACCTCCGGGCTGTTACGGAAAATTTCTTAAAAATATAATAACCAATTTTGGCCCGACCCGGGATTCGAACGTCATGGGGACCTCATAATCAGCTACCGCGATTTCGACCACTAGACAAATGATGCAGTCAGAAAAAAAGAAGAAAAAACAATAAATAAAACTACGTTATAATTATGATTTTTCACTTGTAATAGCAATTTTAAGAAATCAAAAGGTAGTATAAATAAATACAAAAGTAGATCTCACATATTGCTGCGCGGTGAGGATCTCGAGCAGCGACAGCAGCACCTCGCCGTCGCGCAGGTCCTCGAAGAGATCCTGCACCAGTGGTTTGTTGTTCTGCGAACACCAACATAAAACCGTTGCATACCTATACTGATTTAAACCCGTTCGATATTGTTGAAAGGTAATACAGAAAAAGGGGAGTCATCAATAGCAGCATAACAAATCTTAGTAATCGAATAAATGTTTGGCACAGTACATTATCCACTTTATAATAATATTCTAAGTACATAACATATAAAAACTCTCACGCCTGTCGCCGCTTAGGGGCGTAGGCTGAAACTACGAACTTGTATTTGGCACGATCCTGGCGCACCTCTCTCGCCTCTTTCGCATTAATATATTATCTATTGATACATAATCATCAGTTAAAGGTACTTTTAATTTCACTTATCTTTAATATATCGTTTAGCGTAAATTTTTTGGCACTTCCCACATTCAATATTTCTAGGTTTCCAAACACCGAAGCATTCCTTTTTTAATCCTAGTCACATCTTGCGAAGTTCTACTTTTCTTTTAGCAATATTTCACCCTATAATTTATAGTCACACCTAAACATACTTCTTAAAGACTTATCTGCCAAACCCAACTTTCACTGCATACATGGTAGAGCCATGCTGGAGCTATATTAGTAGTATAGCTGTAGCAAGAATGGGTCGGCTCGACCGGGGAATGACCACGCTCTCACAGAATATCAGCGTAAAATAGAGCAGCTTAACACTGCTGTGTTTCGTACGGTGAGTGTAGAGAACCGGAGATCCTTTTTACTGGAAAAGAGGCACCCCATCTTAGTACTCACGGGTGACAACACATCTGCATTTTGATTCGCAAACGAGGGTTGATATAGATGTCTATGGGCCACAGCAACCACTTACGTGGACTGTGTGCTCGTTTGTCACCCTATCCTATAAATTAAAAAAAATAATGAAGGGAATTAACACAGTATTGTGTACGTGCCTTTTGAAACTCATTCTTGCCACAATAGAGTGAAGAGCACCATTAAATATGGGTCCTGCTTTTACTCTCCGATATATATTCTTGTCATATCTACCATCACTGCTAAACACACATTCTAAATCCACAAACACATCCACTTGCTTAACCAAGTCCTCTTCCATTCTTATTTTACATATTGTTATACTTCCTCCTCTTACAAAGACCAACACTATTGTCTTACTTGCATTCACTATCTATTCCCTTTCTTTTACTGATTCGTTCATTAATGTTATCATATGCAACTTGCCTACCGACGACGCAAATATGACTTGATCTTCGGCGTACAAGAGGCATTTCACGCATTATTAATCCGCATTCTTCAACTTTAAAATTTTCCAAACAACTGTCCATAAATAGGTTTCTGAACTGACAGCCAGCCAAACAGCCAGAGGGAAGCCTAACAAACCTCTCACACTTTTATGCATATCAAACCAATCTGTGCAGGCCCCATTGATCCTGACACCTGCACTAGACTCCCTCTAAAAAGATTTAAATGCCTGTATCAGCCCAGCGCTCAACCTAACGTAGCCAGCGTTTGCTACAAAACACCTGAACGACTTCGGACCTTCAAGAAAATAGCCTACTATTTTTAAACGGCCGGCGACGCACCCGCAATTGCCCTGGTGTTGCAATTGTTCACGGGGGTAGTATTCACTTACCGTGACGTGAGCCGCATGCTCAGTTATCCCCTTTTATAAAATAAACCTTGTCTACAAAGTCATAAGCCTTTTCTGAATCTAAAAATGTAAATAATATTTTTGGTTTTTGGCCAAAAATTTCTCTGTGATACCTAATACGCATAGAACATACCTGATGCCCATCACATAGACATTCACATCGTAAACTTTCTAGATCCAGCTTGTCCACTCTCGATTTTCTAATCAGTTTATTTCATAACTCTTTCAAACAACACCTTACCCTACTCTTCTCCGACAATGATAAGTTGCTTTGACCCTATTCCCTTATAATGGGACTATATTGGATTCGCATCAGTATCACTCACTCTCCCGCTACTCGCTTAAGTTCCCAGCAAAAATTAAGGAAAGCAGAAACAGCAGGCCAGCCACCACTAACTCCCCAGCTCTCAGCATTTCTAATGATACCCTATCATACCTAGCTGCCTTACCTTCTTTCATGCTTTTAATTGCTTTCATTATTTCATCCATACTTATCTCATTTACAAATCTTTTGTTTCAGTTTCTTGGTTATTTTCTTCAGACGTTTCCTCACATTTAAACATACTTTCAATATATTTCTTCCATCTGTTTTAAAGTCGAAGCTTCGTCATTCACGATACAGCCATTGTTGTCTCACACAGCATTCATTCCAGAGTCTAGACTATTCCCCTGACAGTTCTGACGAGTTTATTAATATAATATTATAAAGATCAACATATAGCCCACCTTCACCAGCTGTGAATTGATCCATTTGGCGAATGTTTTCTTCTGCACATCCTCCCGCTCGTCTGCAACAACAATGCAATCATTATATTATAATGCGATGAAAATGTGGCACTCGACGTCTTCACATTCAAACATGTTCACTTCTGAACTACCACGGCTCAGGAAATGCCGTTTTGCTATTCCTATATTTTATATCTATCAATCCTCAAAAACCTAAAATATTCCAGATTTTCAGATATGCCGGTTTCATTATTATATTATTCTTTACCACCAAGCTAGTGGTAAATCACCAAGCGTTACCATTAAGAGCTGTTCTACTAGATTTGATATGTAAACATCAAATTTATTACGTTTAGTCTTTAAAGTTCCGCTCTTATATAATCATAACCCTAATAAATAACTTCGTTTTGTTCTTCCTTCGTGTGTCCCACGCATCTCACCTTGACTTGAACCAAAGTAAAAAATCTAATCTCTGTAATATATTGGTATCGGTATAGATCTCAATTTTAAGATCAAAAATTTTGATAACTTCGGCCGAGGCAAGCCCGTGCGACAGACCCAAAAAGCGCTAGCTAGATAATGAGACTAGAAAAGTTGAAGACTCAACTCGGGATAATATGTAGTACTGTATGGCTTTTTTATATCTCCGGTCGTTGTAAATGTCACGATGTACTGAAATATACGACACAGAAAACTGTTTTACATTCCCACGAGGCCTTTGGGTGTCGGTTTCAGTTTCATGTTCAGGTACGTACTTGCAACCTATGTAATCATCTAGTAGTTTTATTGAAATGTAAATTGAAATTTAATTAAAATCTTCGAATTATTTGAATTTTTTTTTAATTTTACGGGATAATTGCACAAACGCGGGCCACCACAAATACTCTTAAATCATTTAAAACAACTTTTTATAAAATACGTAGGTAAAAAAAGAGGGGTAACAACGACCGTGATGACAAAAATAACGAGGGTTTTTTTAACGTTTGTAGTAAACGTGACACAATGTTTGGAAAAATTGTAAATTTTAAAGTCATTAGGAGCAGTCAGGAGGTGAGACGCTGCGTGGGAAGGAGAGATCAAAAATTCGTGTACATGTTTCTTTACGTATATTAATCACATTACGCACACTAGGGGCGGTTCTAGTAACGTGTAACATGTAACCTCTTTGACTATGAGGACCTTGAAAGTTTACGAACCAGGCCGCTCTGTTTTTATATTCACATCCAAACCTTACCGGAGCTGAGTCTTAGCCGCACCGTCGTCAAGTAATATAAGTGTCGATCACAACTCAGTATCGAATCACAACCGAAACTGCAGTACGCTAATTACTCCCTACGAAAGACCGAAACTTTACATGGTCTGTTTTATTCGTATTATCTTATATTTAACCGCAATAAATAAATCCGTCGATATCACTGTCCACATTGAGCTAAAACTGAAGTAAAAACTATGAGTAGAGCAGTCTTCATATCATCACATCTACGTGGTCAACATCAACACGGCCAGTGTTGTTGGTTTGCATACTTCATTTATTTTGGTGATACCTCTATTGTATTTACTGCAAATGCATTCCATGAATTTTCTAATACGTGATGTCATTACTAATAAGTGTACATTTATTTAAATACTTTTAATAATACTAATAATAATAATAATTTTTCACACACTCTTGTTTTTAGAGGTTACAACGGTTAACAGAGAATTGTCAAAGTACTCTCTTGAATGATCTTCAATTCCTACAGAATGGTTTAAGGGTATCGAATTCAATAGATGCATCTTAAAATATTCTCTTTTTTTCGTTATCGGACATACTTTCAAATTCGCTATTTAAAACAAAACTTATTTCATGCCATGTTTCAACATTTTTTCTGTTTATATTAAATTCAACGGTGTTATCTCACAGGATCTCCCCCTGTAAGATTAATCAATGATACGAAATCGTTGTACTTATTCGGGTATTGGACAAATGTTCAGTAATTATTAAAATTCAATAAACTGCTTTAACAAAAAACTTTATGTTAAAACATGAAACAAGTGAAAAATGTAACATTAAAACATGTTATGTTATATATTATGTTATGAGTTCGCGTCTGTCGTGGTCAAGGTGAATACGCGAATAAGTAAACTAAATTTTTTTATAATTATTGTCAAACTATATTTTATTTTATTTACGCAACAATGTATTACATTGCTGTGCGTAAAATGTTAACGCCAGCAGATATGTACAGTTGGACCGTACTGTTATTTTAATTTATTATATTAATATATTTATTATTACGATCTTTGTTTGTCTTACGGTGCGGCGCAGCACCAGTGAGATACCGGTGCTACTATAATACCTAAGAACTGTGGTAGTTTAGATGCTGCAAATCGATGTTGAAAAGCAATAAGTCAAAAACATACCATCGTAAAATAGCAGCTCAATAAAAAATAAGCTCAAAATAAATAGCGGCCGGGTGTGTGCCTGCGTGCGTACGTGCGTGCGTGCTTACGTGTGAACTTGCGAGCTCGCGTGTGTGTGTGTGTGTGTGTGTGTGTGTGTGTGTGTGTGTGTGTGTGTGGTGTGTGTGTGTGGTGTGTGTGTGTGTGTGTGTGTGTGTGTATGTGTGTGTGTGTGTGTGTGTTTGTTTGTTAATAAAATTTTGCCGTGCGATATCTTTAAATCGAATCAACCGATCGAGATGGGCGACACGGCGTTCGAAAGTATTGATTGAGACTGATTGATTGATCGATTGATGCTGATTAGGCTTTCAAGTCATCACATTTTCATCACATCAGAAACAGTTTTTTGTACTTAAAAAAACTGCGTCGCATGCCGCCAAGCATGTCAAAATCGAACGACGCGTTCAAAAATGATTGCCATTTAAAAATGTCTAAATAATCGTCGCCGCTCCGCCGGCTAGCTCCAGGGATAGCCTGTAGGGTCAACCGTTTTTTACTGGAATTTTGTTAATCGCAATTTTAAATATTGAATTTATCACGTGTGTCGTACACGTGAAGGTGAAAGAAAACACGTGGAGGAAGAGGCGTTTGCATCTATCTATGTTCTATACCACATTATGTTTATTTTTCTTCAATGTAACTTTTTACTCATTATTTTGTATATTAACTAGACAGTGTAGTAAATGTACTACAACAAATGTATTACTAGTCACCCATCGTTGAGATACGAGAGCCCGCGCGTGACGTTCTTAGCGTAAGCGCCTCTTCCACTTGCCGCTAATGCTTTTAGCGGACACGAACTCGCCTTGTTTGCTTGTTTCCGTTACAAGGGTACGTAGTACTTATATAATTATATTCTGTAAGAAGGGCATTGATATACTAAATATTTCTGGTATATAAATGGACATTGACATTAGTCAGATACGAACTTCACGTTTTGCAATGTTTTATTCACACATTTGCGATGTAGTATCCACTGATTTGGCATTATTTACATTTAAGATAATTATTTTTATTGTATTGTTTTATAAATGTTACATTCTCAAAAAAAATCTTTAAGTTTTTGGATAATCACTCCTTGCGTTGCTCTCTACCTGGTCGTAAAGTTTTATTTTGGTTCAGCTACTCCGAAGATTAGCCCGGACCGACTTAGTTAGTTTTAAATATTACACACAGCTTAAAGTATGCAAACAATAACCGGGCTCTAAAAAGAACTTCAATAACACCGATTAAAACATTAAATAACTAGTTTATCATTTCATATTACATTCACAAATTGAAATGTAACACGTTAACTTTTTTAAAAAAACCTAGTAACGCTGTTAACATTACTAATATTCCCAATGACTAATCCAAGTAAGTTTAAAATGTTTGTGTTAGGAATGTTTAAATACAGTAGTCGAATGGTGGATTCAAACCCACGACTTGTCGAGTTTTCACCCTGCATAAAATTAGAATAAGCTAAATGCTGGGAGTACATATTATTTAAAGTTACTAAAATGTTCAAACGCCAGAACCAAAGCCTTGTTAGAATGAAGATAAACATATTGCATTGTGTTAATTCGTCTAGCGTCCACCTCAAGACAATAATAACTGTCGCTGTAAGATCTCTAGTGTCATCTCTAATATTCTGTGATGTTATTGCTGTTGCGCTTTTGGCTCTTACAACCTTATCCGACTCAGCGCTCGCGGACTGAAAGGCCGCGAACTGTAAATGCTTCATTGCCCAAGAAGGGCTCCATCCGCACAAGCAAACTTGCCAACTACAAAAGCCATTTGTGAGATTTTCTACTGTAGTGATAAACAAAGAATCGTACTATGTTTATCTCTTAATCTTTAAATATACCTATTATAAAAACAATTTTCAACTACATTTTTCAAAGATTTATAATTTTGTCTTTTAACCAAAACATTTTTATAATTATCATAATAAGATAATTGATCAAGCAATGATTCTCTGTAAATTACGCACTTGTTGAGATGGCTTTTTAATTATATTCAGATACGGGACGAAATCATATCCGAAATCCGAAACAGTTGGCAACCCTAGCTACAAACTACTTAACGAAATAAATAATTACACGTGGATTGATCCTTGTATTCAGTGAGTGTGGCAATATGTATAAAGATGGCCTCCCAAGCCTTTAGCAAAGTCAGCATTTCATCGCAACACTTTTCAATTGATACAACAACACTTTTCACTAGCAAATTTAAAATGGTTCATTAGCACACACCAGCACCATACGATTCAAGGGTTAAGCATATACATAACAACTATTTAACTACTGGTTCCGTATAGAGGAGCTAGCTGGAGATGTGATCTGGCAAACAACCGGCACGTGTGTGCGAAGTGCGCCCAGGGCAGGCCAGATGGAAGATCCGTTAGCATCGCTCGAGTGCGCATTATTGCACTTTGTCGAACCACGCCCAGTTGCCTTCGACCTCGAGAAAAAATTTACATTGTCACCTATGATCATAGGTTATATCGAAATTCGGTAATGTTATCTGCCTGTCGAAGAGTAAGCAATGGAGGTAGATAGACTCATTAATTTTTTTTTATAGAATAAGGGTGACGAACGTGCACACAGTCCACCTGATGATAAGTGGTTGCTGCGGCCCATAGACATCTACATCTATCCTCGATTACAAATCAAAATGCAGATGCGCTGTCACCCGTGAGAACTAAGATGGAATGCCTCATTTCCAGTAAAAAGGGTGTCCGGTTCTTTACACTCACCATATGAGACAGCAGCGTTAATCTGCTATTTTACGCTGATATTCTGTGAGAGGGTGGTCCTTCCCCGCTCGAGCCGACCCATTCGTGCCACAACTATACTACTAACATAGCTGCAGCATGGCTCTACCGCGTAAAAAATACGTACTAAACAAAACGTAAGTTAATAGTGTAACGGCACTTATTACCGCGCGTAAATAGTTGTGACAGTGATAAGAGCAATTCAGAGTTCAGACTTTTCCAGCGCCCGAGCCGCAAGCGAAATCATGGGCTACGCGGGGTTCACCCGTCTGCAAAACAACGTGCCTTGCTAGGTACGAGTATATCAGCAACCAATTATCTCATTGGGCGCCTCCCTACTGTATGTACGGTAAAGGAATGTTTCAGGGCTGAACGCCAAACACTTCGTGTGCCTTGCGCGTGTGCCTCTGTACAGTTTGAATTTGCAATCATCGACTTTACAGTATTAACTTTCATTTTTTTTATAGTATTATTATTATATGAGTTACTTGCTCTCGCTATACTTATTCATTTATTTTCCATAAAGCGCATTGTCGCTTACTACTAATCAATATGTACACAGGAACGATTCTAAGAGAAACTCTCAATCCTAGGAATTTTGTTTTAATTAAATTAATGTAGTTTAAATGATCTTGTATGGCAATATGGATATACAAGAGAACAACGACACTATGCACTTACAATAGGTTAGTGGTTCATTCCAAAAATAAACGTTTCAATTACTTTTAAGCACGATGGCATCTCGAGCAGTTATATACTGCAATAAGAAATATTTTAAAATCGACACAGCTTGTAAATAAAAATAAGTTAGAAAGTAGCGTGGAGAAAACAGTAGGTATCTTAAATCGGAAACCATAATTATGATATTTCTTTTATAGAATAAAGATAACAAACGAGCAGACAGTCCACCTGATGGTAGTGCTGATATCCTGAGGACTAAGATCTGGGGGCACGGCAGTGCCCCCGCCAAGTCGAGCAAAAAAGCGGCACGGCCGTACTATCCTTTTCTCGATGCAGTTCAGGCCATTTTATATAAGTTCGTTGTGGATAAGACAAGAAGCCTGAATTTTCAGTAACCAACTAAACACTAAACAATCTAATTTAATATAAAATGTATTACTTGAGAGATACATTGTGTTTTCATGCGATGACCAAGTCAATCTATTTATTTAAAACTAGCTGTGCCCGCGGCGTAGCTCGCGAATATAGGTTTTACTTAAAGAATTTGACGTTTAGGGTAAGAGAATATTAAACGATTTATATCATTACTGTATGAATAAGTGGTAACAAAATAAATCGATACGCTCAAAGTTCTAAGTCGTTTATGATAGAGCTTCCGTGTAAACGACGATAGAAGTAGACTTAGCCGGGGCGTACAGAAAAAGGTTGGCATAGAGTTGGCCATGTGCAAAACAATCAGTACTGGGGTCCACTCCTACAACGCGTAAAGTTTGACCTTGCGCTTTATTTACGATCGTCGCATAACACACGCTGAGTGGGAAACACACTTAAAATAGGGATGTTAGATGATCATCGATGTTAAAAATTAAAACTTCGATGTTTTAACATCGATGTTGACACATGTCAAACATCGAAACATCGACGTCAATGAACCCATAATCGATAATTGGGAACTTGCAAACAATGGGAACTCGCGAAATCAATATCAACTAAATCTTGCATCTGCTCTGAAGATTAAAAATTTTGAATAATTCAGAATTCCTGAACGCATCGTTAACCTAAAAAAATGTCAGTATGGTGAGTCAAACTTAATTGTCAAGTGTCACCTGTGATGTCACAATGGTCACTGCTTTCGCTTTATTTTGTAGTGTCGTTGTCGGTTGTCGCATAATAACTATTCTACGTAAATTGATATTCAAGTTAATAGTTACTTTTCCCTTGATGTGTATACCCACATAATTTTGAAACAATGTGTAAGTATCTACACATATACAAAAACCATCGATAATGGTCATCATCGATGTTTTGAGTAGCCTAAACATCGAACATCGATGTTGAGCTATCGATGCCAACATCGATGTCATCATCGATGTTATTATCCCTATCTTAATACTGTAAGGAAAGTTATTTGGTATTAGAGGTTTAGAGGGATTCTGGGTATAAAACAATATCACGACATTTATTGCAAATTTACTACTTTTAGTCGAGTTTTCGAGTTTTGTTGAATAATTTCGACGTACGCGGTACGTCTCTTTTTACTGTTTCTGTCGGTGTTTGTGCTTTGTGTTGTTAGCCTACACGGCTCTAACAGTCTTGAAGCTTCGTCGGACTCGTGAACATAAACTTTTTCAGTGAGTGTCAATACGATTCACCTGCGAAAAATCTTAACACCGCAATTCAGAAAAGGTTGTAATTTGTACAACGCCATCTATTACGTTCTTTGTGAGAAAACATCCTTTTTTAATTTAAGGAAAACATTTTTTTTTTTTACTGTGTTTTAAGTATAAATATATTATAATAGAACGTTTTTTTTACACACGTATCTTTTTATTACTATTTCTGAGATTTTGTGGCGCCATTAAACAAATTCGAACCTACATTTCAAAATAATAATCATAACTTTCGATAGAATTAACCAATTTTAATAAAACAAAGATTAAATGTAACTCGAAGATACGCTTTATGATTTTCTTAACGATTTCTTTGAAAAAAAAAGATGTTTACTTTAGACGTGATGCTTTCATATAAAAACAGACAAACAGACAGAAAGACAATTCTAAAAATTATAAAAATGTACTTATTTAATTATTTTTAGTTCCCCATAATGATTTTAGTCACCATAATATATAATATATACAATGTACAGAAAGAGACACATGTTATCATCATTTTTATTATATGTATATATTTAAAGAGAGATGGCGCTGCTAACATCAACTTGATGACTCCAACAAAGCCACCGTTGAGCAAATTCCCTACCCATACTTCAGAATATTTATCATAACTTTTGATGGAATGAACCGATTTTAATGAAATAAAGACTAAATGTAACCCGAAGGTTTACTTTATAATTTCCTTAACAATTCTTATGATATAAATTAGTACTTTAAACGTGATACGTTAACAAACAAACAGACAGACAGACAGACAGACAGACAGACAGAAAATTCTAAAAATGGTAGAAATGTATTTAATTACTTATTTTTAGTACCCCTCAATCACTTTTATTACAAAAATATAAAATGTACAGACATCTGCTATTTACAATTTTATTATATGTATAGATATAAAAGATTTTTAATATTGATATGGTCACTATAAGATGTTGTTAAGTTAGCTAATTACGTCATTACTTAAGACAGAAGATCCCTTAAGTAGGGACTGAATAAATTAACCGACTTGGTATTACATGGATCTCACAACTTTTTACGGTAGAAGAACTGAGTTGCGAGACTTGTTTTTTTTTTTTACAAGTTATGTTTTTGATGGCATAAAACTCTCTTCTCTGCATTCACCATACGAAACATCAGCATTAAGCTGCTATTTTACGCTGGCAGTTGCAGCACGAATGACTTGTGAGCCATTCTATACTGCAACCATAATATAGCTACAACGTGGCTCTACCACGCCACGCATGGGAAATCAGAAGCAAACGCCGCGCCAATAAACAGTTATAGCACTAAGCGCATTTTATGTTGTCCGTTGGCGCACAGGTGTTACAAATGCATTAGCCCTTCAGTTACTTTTTTAACGAACGAACTAAGAGTACACCTCATGATAACTGGCTACTGTAGCCATGGACTCTTGAAACCAACTTTAAACAAAAAAGGCTCCAGATGCGTTGTCAACTAAGCACTAAGATGGAACGGCTCACAGGCTATGCTTACACTGGCTCTCTATACACGCGCTGATACTTGGCCCCACCCAGACGGACACCTAGGTAGGAAAGTCCTACCACCCAGTGTAGCTCAGATACAATGTGAGAAAATTGCGGCAACGCAAGATAATATAGAGGAATTATCGTATTATACGTATTAGCTTTCTAGTTTAATTCAAGATAAGTGTGTCACGTAATGACGTTATCTCCAACTCTTATCTTATAAAAAATCTAAATAACGTCTAAAATCTATACCACCTATACACCTCTTTTGTATACATTGTTTCTTTTCTTTTTTTAAGGGGAAATTTAACTTCAAAATCGTTGCTATATGAAATTAAAAAGTCATGTAGACTACATCTCTTTACTCACGACTCGGTACAAGGCTTAGACAACTCAAGTTAAAAGTATTTTTAAATGTTCCTTCACAAAATTAAGATTGACACGAAACGATATAATAATAAAAGTTTGCGATTGTGCATTGGAACCTAACCGCAACATATTGGGAAAGACTTACATAACATTACATAAGATGTTTAGAGATTAATACAAAGATTATAAGATAAAGTTACACTAAGGTAATCTATTATATTAAGTACGTAAAGTAAAACTTTGTACCTACCCCATTTCAAGCATATTCCGCGCACGAACTGTGAAATTTGGCTTAGTTAAAGTTTATATGGAGAAGGAGTGCAGAAAGCTCAAATGTATACAAATTTATTAAATTAATTAAAATATGACATATATTGTTTACTTTAAGACTGTCAATATCAAACACATCAGCGTCACTTGGACAAATTGACGTTTTTTTTATATAGAATAAGGATCACAAACGAGCACACAGTCCACCTGGTCGTAAGTGGATGCTGTGGCCCATGGACTCTACATTTATCCTCAGTTAAAAATCAAAATGCAGATGCGTTGTCACCACAGAGGACTGAGATGGAATGCCTCGTTTCCAGTAGAAAGGGTATCCGGTTCCGCTACATTTTACGCTGACCAGGCGACCCATTCTCATCATATCGAGTATAGTATCAGTTTTAAGAAGTATATAATTTTATAATTAATGTGCCGTTGAAATTGAAATAAAACTACTAATACGTGGTAGAGCCACGTCGCAGCTATATAAGTTGTAGCACGAGTGGGTCGGCTCGACCGGGCGGGGATCACGCTCTCACAGCATACCAGCGTAAAGTAGCAGCTTAATGCTGCAGTGTTTCGTATGGTGAGTGTAGAGATCCTTTTAACTGGAAACGGGGCATTCCATCTTAGTCAGTTCTCAAGAGTGACAACGCATCTGCATTTTGATTCTTAATCGAAGATAAATAAAGATGTATATGAGCCACAGCATTCACTTACATTAGGTAGACTGTGTGTGCTTGTTTGTCATCCTTATTCTAAAAAAATGCTTAATATACAAACATAAAATTTAATAATTACAGTCGAATTTCAACTAGGTACTAGACGACTAGTAGAAGTAATAATTCGTCGGTTGAGCACTTAACAAAACCCCTATCATTACTCTTATCTAACCCGCATGTAGACCGTTATCATTAGTTCTCTTTAAAATAAACTTCGAAGTAGTCCAAGCAATGAACAGATTAAAAAAGTTATTTTAAAAAATTCATGGTAAGACCCAGCCAACGTTGCTAGATACACGGTAATTACAGTAGATCTGCCGTATTTTCACGCCGTCTACTGAATACCGTATTTTAATAAATGCAGTGTATGGAGACACAGTATTTTTTTTTTACAACAAAAAACAAAAGTTCGTTTTATAATAAACGCTAATTATGAAAAATATGTGACCAATGCGCCGACCATGGGCCAACACAAAAGAGAATTGGCTATTCCCCGTATAGGCCGTACCATAAAGATAAGTATTATCACATGAGTAAAGAACGGTTTCTTTACTCATATTATTATTCAGGTAATAGCTGGACTCGACTCGACCTGGCAACGTACAACGCACGCACCCTGAGGACTGACGAGAAGATCGTGGAGCTGGAAGAAGAGATAGACAAGTTGCACTGGCATATTATAGGATTATCCGAAGTCCGAAGAGAGGGGGAGGACACGGTAATCCTCGAATACGGCAACTTGCTCTATCACCGGGAGGGCGACCATCTGTCCCAAGGAGGTGTCGGATTTATCGTCCACAAGTCTCTCGTTAACAACGTTGTAAAGATCGGGAGTGTGTCGACGAGGGTTGCGTACCTTATACTCAGAATCACCAAACGGTATTCGCTGAAGGTCATACAGGTTTACGCACCAACCTCGGCACACCCCGATGAGGAGGTGGAGGAAATGTATGAGGATATCTCTAGAGCCATGCATTCCTCCAAAACCCAATATACGGTGTTAATGGGAGACTTTAATGCAAAACTAGGCACAAGAGAGAACGATGAGCTGAAAGTAGGGAAATTTGGAATAGGGCAACGGAACCCAAGGGGCCAGCAGCTGGCCGACTTCATGGAGAAAGAGGGACTCTTTATGATGAACTCTTTCTTCCAGAAGCGGCCCCACAGGAAGTGGACCTGGTCGAGCCCCGACGGTTCGACAAAAAATGAGATTGACTTCATTATGACGACCAGACGACAACTGTTCAGTGATGTCTCCGTGATCGCGAGGGTGAAAACTGGTAGCGATCACCGAATGGTTAGAGGCACACTGAACCTAAACGTTAAGTTGGAGAGGTCTCGTCTAATGAAGTCAACGCTCCGTCCCCCTCGTGCTCTAATCCAAAGTCCCGAAACCTTTCAGCTCGAGTTACAAAACCGTTTTCAGTGCCTAGAAGACTGCAATGAAGTGGACGATATGAATGACAAGCTCGTGGAAACTGTCCATGCGGTCGGAGCTAAGTTCTGAAAGACCCGCCGCAGAAGAACACAAAAACTCTCCGATCACACTCTTAATCTCATGGCTGTTAGACGGGAGATGAAGCTATATTCTTCAACAGACTTGACAGCATACAGGCATCTGAACAGACAGATCTCCAAATGCATGCGGCGGGACTTACGCAACTTCAATACAGCTCGTATTGAAGAAGCGATCGAGCGGAACCAAGGCTTCAAAGTCTTTGCCAGAGATCTGTCTGCCAGAAAGAGCCAACTGTCAAAGCTGAAGACAGAATGTGGCAGCATCGTTTCCGGTACACCTGAGATTTTGAGTGAGATTGAGAGGTTCTATGGGCAGTTGTACACGTCATCGTTGGAGCCACACGCAAGTGTGAGTAACGATCCAAGAGCGAGTCTCATCCGACACTATTCCGAAGATATCCCGGACGTCAGTCTGAGCGAGATTAGAATGGCTCTCCAGCACCTTAAAAACGGTAAGGCCCCAGGCGAGGATGGAATTACAGCGGAGCTTCTGAAAGCGGGTGGAAGACCGGTACTTGAAGTCCTTCAGAAGCTCTTTAATTCCGTCCTCCATGGTGGCATTACACCGGAGGCGTGGAGCAGAAGTGCGGTGGTCTTGTTCTTCAAGAAAGGTGACAACGCTCTCTTGAAGAACTACAGACCGATTTCCCTTCTGAGCCGCGTCTACGTGCTGTTTTCGAGAGTCATTACGAATCGTCTTGCGCGCAGACTTGACGACTTCCAGCCTCCCGAACAAGCCGGTTTCCGAAAGGGCTTTAGCACCATAGACCACATACATACCCTTCGGCAAATTGTACAGAAGTCCGAAGAGTACAATTTGCCACTATGTCTGGCGTATGTGGACTATGAGAAAGACTTTGATTCCGTCGAAATTTGGGCGGTGCTGCAGTCCCTTCAGCGGTGCCAAGTTGACTGTCGGTATATCGAAGTGTTGCAGTGCTTGTACAGTAGGGCTACGATGGCTATCCGAGTACAGAACCAGAGTACGAAACCTATCCAATTGCAGAGAGGTGTAAGACAGGGTGACGTCATATCCCCGAAACTCTTCACCGCTGCATTGGAAGACGTTTTCAAGCTTCTGGACTGGAAAGGATACGGTATCAACATCAATGGCGAGTACATCACTCACCTTCGATTTGCCGACGATATAGTCCTCGTGGCAAAATCGCTGGAGGACCTAAGCACTATGCTCAATGACCTCAATAGTGTTTCCCAACGGATAGGTCTTAAGATGAACATGGAAAAAACTAAGATCATGTTTAATGTCCATGTCACACCTATGCCGGTAGTTGTTGGGAACACTAAGCTCGAAGTTGTTGACGAGTATGTTTACCTGGGACAAATAGTCCGACTAGGTAAGTCCAACTTCGACCGAGAGGTCAATCGACGGATTCAAATCGGTTGGGCAGCGTTCGGGAAATTACGGCACATCTTCTCGTCAGGTATACCTCAAACCTTGAAAACGAGACTGTACACCCAGTGCGTGTTGCCAGTGATGACATACGGAACTGAGACGTGGTCCTTCACTGCTGGCCGGATGAGGAAGCTCAAGGTCGCTCAACGAGCTATGGAGAGGGCTATGCTTGGAGTTTATCTGCGTAATAAACTTAGGAATGAGGATATCCGCAGTAGAACCAGAGTAACCGACATAGCCCAACGGATTAGTAAGCTGAAGTGGCAATGGGCCGGCCATATAGCTCGAAGAACCGACAACCTATGGGGAAGAAAGGTTCTCGAGTGGCAGCCTCGTACCGGTAGGCGAAGTGTAGGGCGTCCCCCCACGAGATGGAGTGACGACCTGGTAAGACATGCAGGAAGTCGATGGATGCAGGTGGCTCAGGACCGTGCTTTGTGGCATTCTTTGGGGGAGGCCTATGTTCAGCAGTGGACTTGTGAAGGGCTGTAATGAATGATGAATAGCTGGATATACCATAGTGTAGTTTTAATGTTATTTATGTGTCATTAATTGTCTGGTATTGGAATAGATTGACACCAACTTCTTTAGCCGAGCAACAACAAATAGACGATCAGTGGCGAAAATTGCCGATACTAAAAATTATTTAAATACAAGCCAACAACCCGATGTATCTTGACACAAGGTAAAAAGCATTTTTATCAATTACAAGTTCAGAACTTTCTATACTTTTTTTTAATTATTTGTATGTAATGTATTTCAGGTGAAACTGTTTGAAGAGTTCAGTTTGGATGCCCAGGTTATGCTGAACATTTTGGCTCTTCCAAATTCTAATGCCGAATATGCAAGTATGGTCAGCCAACAAAATGGCACAAAAACTAAGAGAAGGAACAGATTAATTACCGAAACAATTATAAATCAAATATGCTGGCCAAACAGGTCATTTGTTTCTACCAACTGACAAGATGCCGAAAGCTCGAAACTCAGAAATTTATAAAAAGGCAATCGACAGTGACAGTAATTAAAGTATTTTGTGCATAAAATTATTAAGATGTTTAGTTAGTTTGACGATATTATGTTCCAAAATAAATATATTCTTCATAATAAATTATATTTGTTTTTATACGTCATTTAATTGCACTGTAAAATACACTATTTTTTTTTCAGCAAAGACTGTATTTTTCTCCCTAACCTCGTATTTTAATGTAGACAACACGGTATTTTCAAAATCTGATATGGCAACACTGAACCCAGCTCACATTACTACACTTTTTATATCAATTATTTTATCCACCTTTTTTCAAATTTACTAAGCTCTCGTTTAAGAGTCGAGTTGTGAGTGCTTAAGCACTGGCGTAACAAATAATGGAAGCTCTGAAAAAGTTTTTACAGTTTTTGAATCATTTTCATTTTTATAACCATGAAGTGGCTACTGCAGCCCATGGACAACTGCAGCAAACTTCAAACAAAAAGGCTACAGGTGGGTTGTCACCCCTGAGGACTAACACAGCCTGTTATTATATTTTCTATACAGCAGAGCAAGCACAGTTATTTGGCGGCAGGAACAGGTAAGATGGGTGGTACCCAGACGGACTCCTAGACAAAAAGAGTCCAACACTTTTAAAGCATTCTTGATGCAATTTAACACAATTATTCCTTCATATTGCATAAGCATTATCATTACAGTCCTGCAATAGTCCACCGCTAGATATAGGCCTCCCTCAATGAACGTCATAAATCACGGTCCTGAAACACCTGCATTGATCGACTTCCTGCACATCTTACCTGTCCGTATATTTGGCAGCGTAAGAGATTTCACTAACACACACATACAGACAGACAGAGGGAAACTATATAACTATAATACGTGGTAGATCTATGTATCATCTATATTTGTAGCTAGAATGGGACGGCTCAACCGGGGCAGGACTACGCTCTACCAGCGTAATGTCGAAGCTTAATGCTGTTGTGTTTCGTAGGCTGAGTGTAGATAACCGGAGATCTTTTTTACTGAAGGCATTCCATCTGATTATTTAGGAGTGACAACGCATCTGTATTGTGAATTTTAATTGAGGATAAATGTAGATGTCTATGGGCCACAGCTTTCACTTATCATCAGGTGGGCTGTGTGTTCGGATGTCACTCTTATTCTATAAATCAGAAGATTGGCTGCAACATAATCCTGATATAAATTATATCAGTAAAAAACTGTGATTTATTGCCCATTCATAAATCCGGCCAATGTGCACCGACTAACATAACGGCATGGCATAAGCTAACATTGTTTGCTCTCACATAAAATCTTGCACCATCCACGTGTTGCCACGGGCGCCGCTTACACGGTGGTAAAGTTCCTCGTTAGAGCACTCTGTTTATTTTAACTTTACGTGTATTAAACATGACGTTGTTTTTATTTTATAAAACTGAACTGACAAACGAACTCACAGTCCACATGACGGTAAGTGGATAATGCAGTACATAAACACCTGCAGCTAACATGAAGCAGAAAAGGCTGTAGATGTGTTGCCAGCCCCGAGAACTAAGATGGAATGCCACACGGCCTGTGATTATACTGGCTGTCTATTACCTTTCACACAGACACAGTAGAACACGAACTTTGCGTGAAAAACGTTTCATATCATGCTTCGTGTGCACGAATATCCAAATTCAAATCGGCTTGTGCAAGAAATTCACTTTTCATTAAAGATATTACCTCTACTTCCAACACCACGGTGCTGGGAGTAGTGGTGACGGGTATAGTGGACGTAATTGAGGGAGGGCGGGAGGTGCTCTTCAAACTAGGTAAGACATATTATTTTGTTTCATTACGCGGATCTCAGCTAATTAATTTTTAATATCTATCTATCTATATTACTATAATAAAACTTAACACGACGTCTGTCTGCACACGCATCTCGCAAAAACCTGTGGATGGGACTTTCACCGGCAGATAGCTGATGTTATAAAGAGTAACTTAAGCTACTTTTATTTTAGGAAAAGAATTCATATTCCGTACAAAAAAATTAAAACCCATGAAATTCAATCGCAATATTTTTCTCATTCAATTCAATTCGATCAGCGCAGCAGGTCTCGCGATATGCACATGAGTAGTACGACGCGCTGCGTGCCTGCTTATGCTGATAATTAAGCATACGCATTATCTATACTTAATATTATAGACAGAGTGTGAATTTTGTGAGTTTGTGTATATGTAGAGGGTATTCTCATAAACCACTGCACCTATTTGAAAAATTCTTCCACCATTTGAAAGGCTCGTTATTCCAGATGGACATAGATAGACATATTATGAATGTACATATTATATATATGTCAACTATTGATATTTGTCAACTAGTCGGAAAACGTCGTGCGTTTTGTGAGCTTTCATAGCGTACCCTGAGTCAATAATTAAAGTAACACGAAAATAATGTATGGCTGAATTGTTACTTATGAAAAGTTTTAAAAAAGTGTCTCTGTCTTCTAAGGATAAGTCACCGTATGTAACCATTTTTATTTAAAAACTCTAGCGCAACAAAATAAGTATGGTGGCCGTCGGCGCAGCGCGGCGTAGCGGTGGCGAGGATGTCAGCGCGGGAGAGACTTAATATAGATAATTGTTCAAGCCGGGCAAAGCCGGCGCGGACCGCTAGTTAGTAATAAAATAACGAGCTCCCAACAGGTCGCAGCGAGCGGCACTGCAGCAGCAACTGAACTAAGTAGTACTAGTAGAGAACAGACTTGAATTTTACCACTATACGAAACAGTTCTATGATGATTGTACAATAATATTAATAACTAGCTACCCGCCCCGGCTTCAAATGACCACACACGATCCACTTATACGTGGTAGAGCCATGCTGCAGCTATATTAGTAGTATAGGTAGTTGTAGCACGAATGGGTCGGCTCGACCGGGGAAGGACCACGCTCTTACAGAATACCTACGTAAAATAGCAGCTTGACACTGCTTCGTATGGTGAGTGTAGAGAACCGGAGACCCTTTTTACTGGAAAAGAGGCATTCCATCTTAGTCCTCAGGGGTGACAACGCATCTGTATTTTGATTCTCAAACGAGGATAAATGCAGATATCTATGGGCCACAGCAATCACTTACCATTAAGTGGACTGTGTGCTCGTTTGTCACCCTATCCTATAAAAAAAAACTAATGTTGCGTTATTTATATTTAAGACTGACTGTTCTCCGTGACTTCGACCGCGTGGAATTTATTGCGATTGGATTTCATGGGTTTTAATTTTTTTGCGTGGAGCCCCAATACCTTTCCTAAAATAAAAGTATTAGGCTACTTTTATTTTAGGAAAGGAATTAGGGTTACTCCTTATAACATCAGCTATCTGCCAGTGAAATTCCCATACAAATCGGTTCACAAATTTTTGCGTAATGCATGTTCAGACAGACGTCGTGTTAGTTTTATTATAGTATAGAAAAAGATAGATAATAATCAAAGACAATCTATTTTATAAATTTTTCGTTTTGTCAAAATAAACCTTTAAGTTTTTTGAATAAATATTTTGCCTAGCTCCCTCCTGGCATTTGTTCTCTGTCTATGCGTAAAGCTTCATCACAATGTGTTTAGCCATTCCGATGATTAGCCCGGACAGACACAGACACACAGACATTTTTTTAAATGATTGTTTATGTGTTAATAGCATGCAAGTAACCCCCTGAGCTTCATAGAAGCCAGTTATTTCAATATTATACGGTCAGACACTTCCTTTTTATTTATGATGTATAGATTAATAAAATATTTTCTCAATCTTAAGCAGTTACAAAGTAACTGCCTGCTAGATATTTAATTCTACGATTGTTCAGTCCGGTGTGCTAATAACGGCATGGCTTACGTCACCACAAGATGCGTCGCGCTTGCGTGCGGAAGCGATCTAAGGGGCATACGGTTAGGCCTAGTGTTGCCAGGTCGAAAGACCAAATTACGCCAATTATTATTCTGCACAGCTGTCACTATTTCTTTAACAGACCTTTAGAGTATGTTTAAGCATAGCTTGGCTGATGTATATTCTTACGACGTTCTCCATTAAGAGCGTCCATTTAAAAAACATGACATTAAGTTTTCGGATTAAATTGAATTGTACTTAAATTATTTGATTATATCATGTATAATACACTTATGGATATGTTACTATCGTCTTGTAGAGATAGTGGCTTAAAACAATTTTAATTTGTTTTTATTAAGTTCGTCGCGCGTCCTATATATTTCAGAACATTTTTGTAATTGCTTTTATTTTTTTTATTTGAGACAATATTTTTAATTAAACTACTGCACGTGAATCTGATCACCCAAAATTGGTACATTTAGCGTCCCTATCATAAATCAATCAGGACGTGTCCTCGTACTCCTTGAACTAGGGACATCCGCGCACATCTGGAAACCTGGCAACTTAGTTAGGCTCTATAACACCACTGCAGTGTTACGGTGAATGAAACAGTGAGATACACAGATTTCCTGGAATACCTCATCTATCGTTCATATTCAGTAATGTGTAATGGCTACTGGCAGTTGCAATAAAATAAACATTAAAAATAATTTCAAAGGAATTTATTTTTCGCTCCCAATTTTTTCTGTTTTCATTAGTTCATTTAATGTTCAATTCATATTTTTAAGCATATGGTGTACGCTATTATACAGGTAAATAATCAAAGATGGCCCAGTGGAAACTAGTGTTTATAATGTTACAGTCATCGTTTATAGCGATGCAATTAAGTACTAATATGTGTTAATAACAATGAATTAATTAATGACCATAACAGTACAACATATATAAATCTATTTGCAGTATAATATATGAAAATATAACGTTTATACGTTAAAACAAATATCACTCGGGTTCTGGTTCTCATCACTTATATGGAACGCACCTACTTGACACTTGTTTTCGTTTACAATAGTACAAATTTTATTAGATATAAGAAATAAAAAAGTTTTAAAGCTGGTAACAACCCTATTTAATGGCAAGCACGACACGCGCTGCAACTCACCCTGTCCCGCACATAGATGTATGCATAGCTGACGCAGTAGAAACTGCAGTTGTGTCCACCGGTATCAAATAAATTATTTGCGAACATATTATATTAGCCTATATTGTAATTGCACAATTCTGGTATAATATAATGTTTCTGGTTTCTCGGAAACGGCTCTAACGATTTGGATGAAATTTTGTAATAAGATAATGTTTTACTTTATAGCGTATTAGCTTTAGAGCGTTACGTATAGTTTCCACGTTTATACAAAAAATACTCATATAGATGCAATCTTTGAGAAAACTATGATTATTTCTAACGTGAGCAAAGCGCGATCGGTACTACCTTTGATATGTGCGAAAGTCATATTAAAAATCTCAATCTAACAGAACAAACGTGTGTTGTGTTCAAAAAGATTGCGCCTACGAAAATTACATTTCCTGTAATTAGATGTTTCTGAGAAATTTAGTGTAATAAAAAACTACTTACATATGTAGCTTGAATACATTGTAATCTTAAATACAAGTAAAACCATTTCACATTCTTTTTTATTTTAAAACAGCCAATGACAAAATTAGACAATTTAAATTTTAAAAATGAAGCGTATGCTAAGCGGACTAAACTATAAATAATAATAAATTTCGGACAAAATAAATGATAAAAGAATATTAATTTAAGAACTACATAAAGATCAGCCAGCGTGAGCAAAAGGCGCGCAATTTAAAATGCATTAAGCGACGGCATCATCGAATTTACTGAACTTTTATTGTAGACTGTTGCATAAGTCCCGCTCACGTAGCCCTTGACGATAATCGGCCGTAATCGGCCCGCAGGCCGATTGTTTGACATAACTGTCTAGACTCTAGACTAGACTCTACGAGTCTAGACATTGTCACGCTCAACATCTGCGGCCGTGCGATTCAGGACCAGGTTACCTATGGTGAAAACAACACAACCAAACTTATTTTTTTTTTCATTATGGTTGCTACTAAAAATATTTTCATTTAATTGTGCGTGGTGTTTTTGTTTGTTTAGGCATATAAAGTTACGTTTATCTATTTGGTGATGGTTAAAATAATTTGACGTTAATCCGTGAAACTAAATAAATATAAAACAAAATACCTACACGATTAAATAAATATAAAACATTTGAACAAATATTATATTATGAATATATATGTATAGTCTTTGTAAGTCCGGATGCGTAGCGTGCTCGTAAATATTTGAATTTTGAATGCTGAATATTACCCAAGCTCACAGACATTTCAAGTGACGTCGAAACCATGCTCATCTTATTGTAAGAACACGTACACACGCACACATATGCTCCTAAAACCATGTTGCTTATTCATTAGTCTGAGCACACAAAGTTGTAAACGTTGCTCTGTACGTTTTGAACACAAGTTCTGACTAATGAATATTATGTTGACTTGAATGAATGTATGATGTAACTTCGTTACGCGCAGTTCGTTCTTTAGAGAAAACGCCTTCCGTTAAAGTACGTAAACGCAACCAGTGGCCCGGATATTAGAAGCACAGTGGAGATAAATTATTGTACAGAGCATTAAACCGTTGCAAACACTTCCAATTGTAATGACACAGAAACGAAAACGGACACATCGTACAGGCGGATGAGCGCGTCGCGTAAAAGCTTGCCGTAATTAGTGCAGCCATGCCCGGCGTGCCTTCGATGGGGACGGGACGGGAGTCGCCTACCGCCGGCTGCCTTAAATGACTTCTTATCGTAAATAGTGCCAGGTCAGCCAGAACATTTTCATTCATTAAAATAAAATGTTCTGACTAACCTGGACCGGCGACGAGGCAGCGTCAAAATGTAAGACGTCTTGTAACGCTATCATCAATCCTAGCGTGAAGTTTACGCTTTACAACGGAAAAGGCTCACGTCCAGCAGTAGAGTTAATACAGACTGAGAAATAAGAAATGAGGATAAAATTTAATATGGTAGAACCAAGCACTGTAACACAAAGTGACTTGTACGTTACACGCACCCACAAACACCTAAAAACGAAACCATAAGTCCGACACATTAAGTACATTAAGGCCAAAAATTTACCATACGCAAAATTCGCGCTTAAACGTGAAGTTGCTAAAAATAAAGCGTCGTTACACTCTCTAAGTATATATCGGAACATCAAATTGATGAAAAGGTAGCAATGGAAGCATCACTGGATAGTAGCATGTTAAATGGCTAATGTCTTGATTTTGCTAAGATGTCCTCATGCAGCGAACTTAATTCGAGTCCGAAACTGATAAGCACTTGGCCCACAAACATTTAACTAGCTCTAAGTACTCTACCTCATTAGGACACCGAGTTGTAGCTATTCATGTGCAACTGGATATTGCCCTTTGTGCACTCACTTTGAAACACATCAAATATAAATAATTTATAGCTAATAAATGATATAATCTATTACCATACCCATCAGTGCAGCATATGCTGCACTGCAGTAGGTGGAGATATTTTCCAGATCCAAAAATTACCCGTGCAATGCCGAGGTGGATCTCTAGTATTATTATAAAATCGTATTAGGGGAGCAATGGCGCCTAGCTTCTGGTTTTCATTTTTATTCATTTACTCGGCCTTTCTAGAGTCCACTACTGATTATAGGCCTTGCATGTAGAGTACCTCATAGTCACAATATTAGCCATAGTTGCCACACTCAACAGGTGGGTTGCCAGATTTTTATTATCTTAACCTGTTGCTGTGCAGCTGCTGTATCAGACAGACACTGCTGTATAAGTCCTGTTTCAGTTTATCTCTGTCACCTTTTGCCACACCTACAACATTAAATGGGGTAATGGATTGGGTAACTTTTCTCAGTAAGATTCAATAATAAAAAAAAGAGTTAAATTTTGAGTATCAAATGTAAAGTTTCTAGAGTATTCGAAAATGTCACAATCATTGAATTTTTAATTTTAATTTTGTGCTATAAACAATAAATAACAAAAAGATTATATGACTTTATTTACCTTTGATTTTGAACCCAACACCATAAATTAAATTCAAGGACAGTGCTCTGCAGAACTACATTTCTAGTATCTCTGTGTGGTAGAAGCTAACTAGGAGAAATTAATGCCATGACATCACCACTCAACAACTGTCAGCAGCCAAATTAAGCTGAAGTGTTGTTAATTAGCTTGTAACATTTTGTCAGCTTTTTTGAAATGGTTGATAATTTTAGGTCTCAATGTAGTTATTATCAAAGAAACATATTAAGTATTGATAATTAGAATTGACTACAAATTTTGCTTATGACTGTATTCTCACATTAGTTAGCTTTTTATAGGGAAAATATTTTTTTCAGTAAATAATTATTAATTCAGTAAAATTGTTTCTTTTTTCTTCATCTACCTAGAATGGTCTAAGGCCATAGAGTATAATAGATATACAATTAAAAGTTATGTTGCAGAGTTTATATACCTCCTATGTCTGGGCACAGGCCTCCTCATAATTTTAAAATGGTTACGGAGCAATTAGTCTGATTCACTGCTCCAGTGTGTGATGGCAGATTTCACAAAATAGTTTATTCCTTCGGAGATTCCCTTCGCCACTAAGGATATGGTAAATCAGCACTTAAAATTTTAATTCACTATTTCATTGATGCTCGTGGTAAATGAACCCAGGTTGCTCATGTACTGTAAACTTTATGAATGATTGGCTATCAGTGTTAACAGCTTAAATCAAAAAATAATTTATCATGAAAATGCTACTGCCCATTTCTCTCTTTCACCTCTTATGATACCCACAGGATGATATGGGGAAATGGAATCTGTTCCCACCACTACATGGAAAACTACACAAATCAACTAATAATTTATAGTATATAATCTTTATATATAAAAATTACATGTCACATTTTTTGTCTGCGATGAACACCTAAAGTACTGAACTAATTTCATGTATATATATATATATATATATATATATATATATATATAATCCCAAGCACTGGCATAAAACAGTTAAAAAAATTGTTCATTAGGTATTGACTCCTATTTCATGAACAGGATTCAGAGGTCTCACTTCCATATACACATGGTTTGGGGCTTCGTTACAAATTGTACACATATGAAAAACACTTAAACATTTAAACATTTTTATTAAGGTTTTTTAACTTTGCAGTCTTTAAACTATGAGGGCCCTCGGGCCCTGCATAGCCTCCAGTGGCATTATTTTTTTAATGTTACCCTACTTGGATTTTTTCCTGTATTGTGGAGGCAGTTTAGATACATAAATTGCACAATTACAAACATCCAGACCTGAAACAATTTCTTGTAGGCCATACAAATACTTGTTTTGTGAGGGTTTGGAACCCGTGGCTCTCAGCGCCGTAAGTTACTGCTAAGCCATTGTGCCACGGAGCCTTGAAGCCATCATATATACTATATTACTTTATTAAAGATGTTAAAATTAATTCCTATTATACTCTCACCTAATTTTTTTGCTATGCACATTAACTAACTAATTTTAACTTCTTTATTATAATAGATTTCTGCAAAGTAACACCTAATTCTACTAAATATTACACTGCCATAAGTCATATTTTGAATGAAATACTCCATACAAAGTGACTGACACAGCAGCTAACGGATTAATTACCTATGCAGTTATTCAAGCACACTTAATAACACCCTTCAGGCTTGGAACTAATAAACTGATACTCTTTTTTTAACTTGTTAGTTTTAACATAACACAAAACACAGAAATAAAACTAAATCAGTAGCAGTATATGACATCATGCTTGTGAAATATTATGTACACCAACATAGATAGATTCCTGAAGAACATGATCCACTGAAAGGTGAGCATGTATAAGATTTCATTTGAGACAGCTTTCTTAAGCACAATTATTAGTGCATGACATATTCAACATTTGTGTTGTGGACATATTGGACATATACCCTTTTGCACACTCACACGCTTTTATTGCTGGCATTAATTCCAGTATCCAATTTCCTATTTCATAATACTATTAATTGTAATGGAAATTTAAAGTAAACAAAATAATTAAAGGAGACCCAATTAAAACAAAATATTATTAGATCTCAAATTAAGCTCCTAAGATTAGTCTTAATGTGTTGTAAATTAAACCCAATATTAGTGCCCAAGTTACACATAAAATATAATCATAAAACCATGAATAAATTGCAAGCAAAACAGTAAATTGTATATTTTATGGCTAAAATTACCCAACATTTTAAATTTAATAAGCATGATTGTGTAATACGTGCGTCTTGTAGCATTGTGTAATAATTGTTTGAACTTTAAAACTTTTAGTGGGATAATCCATAAAATGATAGTGGAATGCCTCTAGCCTTTTATCAATTTTTGTATACACAGTCAGAGATAAGATAAAGAAGGGCAAGAAATTTCTTAAAATTTCAGTTTGGGAGTAATTTTGGACGGATTGATCAGTCGCATGTTACTTCATAGCAGATCTTAAATTTTTTCTCAAGGTCTTACTTAATAAGTTACATTGATTGCTGCGTTGCCGCACCCAACCTCAGACCAAACTTACCTATAGTACTTGTCTCCATTTTCTTAAAGTGGTATCTCTTTACAACTATATCTGTTTTCAATCAAGTTTTTACGATGATACAAACTTTCTGAAACATGACAACACAAACACAAAACACTTGATAACTTTTTCGAACTTTGTCTCAACTTTTTTTAAACACTAAAATAAGTAACAACAATGATAACCGAGGGTTACCTTACTTTTTAACACTTTTTCACCTTTAATAAACTTAGCTAACGAAATAGAAAATAAACGTAAAAAAATTAAGCGTTAACCCGGTCGACAGCAAAAGCGAAACCACAGACTAAAATTAAATTAGCTACCCAACTAGATAAAAGCGATCCTACAAAACGAAACTTCAGCGCGCATCAACCAAAGAGTATAATAACTATCCGCAGCAACTTCACAGAGAACAAAATATAAGCACCTTAGTGATGTTTCAACTCTACATAGTAACTCGAGTTGTACTTAACTCGAGTGGGATACTAACAAAATAGAGCTCGGGCAAGCGGTAATTAAACAAAACATGCTCACAGCCAGGGCTGAATTCGTTCATCGTGCTATATTGCATATATTACATAATACCAATAAATTTATTAAGAATAATTTGTGGTAATTATATTATTAAATATATATATATACCTACGTCATACAGTTAGAGTGATATTTTTTATGAAGATTGTTTATACGCAAACCAAAAATACAGATAGTACTATAAATACGTTTTTATTCCAATCCTACCTATTAAGTCTAGTAATGATAATCGTCCCAAGTCCCAACATATGCTATAGCATTGTATTAGCAGGGCTCCGACACTCGCTCAAGTACTCGCGTTATAGACTCCCGGGAGTACAAGTACAATGGGGTGCCACTCACGCGTCGCTTACTGTGACAAGATGTGACATGGGGGTTGGGTGGTTTAAGAAAACGTGACGTTCGCAGCTTATAAAACATTTTTGCAAACTTTTGTCTTGGTTTTTTTGAATTGTTTTTTACGATTAAAAGTCATTTGTTTCATATTTTTATATACAGATATTTTTACGAATATAGAATAGAATAGAATCATTTTTATTCAATATAGATTACAATACCTAATATTTATTGAAAGCAATTTTTTTTTTTTACTTTTACCACTGATTCGCAAAAATACCTCTTTTTAAAATTTAAAATTTTAAGATATATTTGTATTTTAAGATATATACACCGGTACAACTCATTACCGGTACAACAACAAAGATTTTGACTTTGACTTTGACTTTGACTTTGACTCTATCCTGGGAAGAACCAGCAAGAAACTCAGCGGGACTTTTTGAAATCATACTTCTTTTGGGGCGTTTGGGAAAAATTATGAGTGAATATTTACTTATGTTTTTTTTTTTGTTTTAGAGGGGGGAAACGAGCATGCGGCAATTGAATTAATTTAATACAATTGCCCTGAGAGCCATGTGTCAAGCAACTTGTTTCATAAAATAACATATAGAATGAAGTAGATGACGTATTAAAATTGGGCTATGTCGGTTACTTTGGTTTTTTTTTACAGGATAGGGTGACAAACGAGCACACAGTCCACCTGATGGTAAGTAGTTACTGTGACCGATAGACATCTACATCCTCAATGAAAACTCAAGATGTAGATGCGTTGTCACCCGTGAAGACTAAGATGGAATGCCTCTTTTCCAGTAAAAAGGGTCTCCGGTTCTCTTAACTCACCATACGAAACACAACAGCGTTAAGCTGTTATTTTACGCTGGTTTTCTGTGAGAGCTTTCTGTCCTTCCTTGGTCGAGCCGACCCATTCGTGCTACAGCTGTACTACTAATATAGCTGCAGCATGGCTCTACCACGTCTACTTCGGATATAATCCAAATGTAATCACGCAGAGAAACCCCGAGCATAGCCATAGCTCGCTGCGCGACCTTAAGTTTCCTTATAGCACGTGAAAGACCACGTGACATAAAGACGGATGCATGTGCTGTCGGACGTTGACCGTTTCCTTTACAAGTGATCCTTCGCAGCCGAATCAAGAAGTAAGCGGAACCAGCTGTGGGATACCATTCAAGAGGACCTTCGGAGCTGAGTGAAGATCAGCGACCGAAGGAAGCCGGAGGTTTGAGCTGAGGCAACAGGACCAAAGGCAATTTTTAGGTATATCTGATGAGAAGATATGTCGTAATCTCTATGGACTAATAATAATAGCATAGGTGTGACTGTGACTGTGTCTCTCTAGCCCCTTAAATACGGTAAGGCCCCGGCTGAGCAAGAAATTACAACAGAGCTTCTAAAAGCGGGTAGAAAACTGGTACTTAAAGTCCTTAAGAAAATGTTCAATTCCGTTCCGAAAATGCTTTAGTATGGACGACTTAACCTACTTAACGACTAGTTTATAACCCTAATAATCGATTTTCCAAAATTCAATTTATCGACTTTTTTGTTCCTTATGTCACAACCCTATGTACAACACAAGTCGTCAGAGTAATGTTGCCACCTGGCTAAAATTAAAGTCACGATATCAGTTAAAAAAAAAGTCGCCAGAAATCGCTTAATATATTATGGTATTTTATTAAAAGAAATATATTACGTAATAAGGTAAAAATTTGTCTTTTTGATAAATGAACAAATTGTTACTATGATGAAATGATGATGAGGGTGCGGACCGAAAACTTGACACAACAGTCGGTATTTTTTTTGCGAGCTGCTATTCCATTTTAGCAAGACCAGTATTTTTTATCGTGGGGATATCCTCATGGATACCTTCCGCTGTGGGGGCAACGAAAAGGTTTTGCCGGACTTCCACCAACTAAAATCTCACGATGGTGAAGGTCACCATCAACGAAGTTACATCACTAAGCGTTCGCGACTGCGCCGCGAGCATCCGAAACACTGCCAGAGGCCCAATTTCTGGAATAGCATCACCGTTATCATGTGGAGGCCCGTGACGAACGCCTTGGCGACGTCATCTCCGAGTGGGATCTGTACTCTCCCGATCCCGCACAGCTGCCTTCTTCTGGACCATTACGGACTCACAGAAGGTGGCTACGGTGCTGCGTCCAGTATACTCTATTATTATCGCTGCTTTGGCTATAGTTATTACAGATAGTTCACTGTTAAGTCCGGCATAGTTGCTTAGCTGTGGCCATTTTCACTTCTGGGCTACGTACGTAATTTTACACATAATCCAAATTACATAAACTGTTTGACCACTCCCATGCGAACTTATCGGCTTGTTCATTGCCTACACTACAATACTCGCATGATCGAGAAACCATCTCAAAACGACCTACTTACATTTTTACGTGGTAGAGCCATGCTGTAGCTATTATAGTTGTATCACGAATGGTTCAGCTAGATAAGGGTAGGGCTACGCTCTCACAGAACACCAACGTAAAATAGCAGCTAAATGCTGTTGTGTTTCGTATAGTGAGTGTAGAGAACCGGAGGCCATTTATACTGGATACGAGGCATTCCATCTTAGTCCTCAGTGATGTCAACGTATCTAGATTTTGATTCTTGATGAGAGATATATTGGCCACATGATCCACTTACCATTACGTGGACTGTTTGCTCGTTTGCACAGGCGTAAATAGGGTGAAGCAAGTAGGGCACATGCCCCGGGCGCCTTTCAAAGGGGGGCGCAAAATCACCAATAATTAAATTTAAAAATCAAAATAAACAACAATAAACCAATTCATATCAAACAATCCTTTTCGCGATTTCCGCGCTTTGCGAATTATCGAGAGGGAATGAGTAGTGCGCGCAGGCAGTGTACTTGCGCGTTCAAATTCGATACGAATTCGTAACACGGGTTGAAAGTTTAGGTTCAGTGTGCCTCTCACTATTGAGCGATCACTGCCAGTTTTCACCCCCGCGAACATTAATCACTGAACAGTTGTCGTCTGGTCGTCATAATGAAGTCAATCTCATTTTTGTCAAATCGTCGGGGCTCGACCAGGTCCACTTTCTGAGGGACCGCTTGTGAAAGAAAGAGTTCATCATGAAGAGTCCCTCTTTCTCCATGAAATCGGTCAGATGCTTGCCCCTTGGGTTCCGTTACCCTACTCCGAATTTCCCTACCTTCAGCTCACTGTTTTCTCTTGTGCCTTTTTTCATCGCGGGGAAATCCTCATGGATACTGTTCACGCCCAAACATTGGTTTCAAGATTTGACGCTGGAAGGCGCTCGGCTCGGTGCCATACCGGTTTTGACGTTCGGGCGAGCAGTGTGACTTTGGCAGAGGGCGCAAGCGCAGAAAGTTAGTTGCTTGAAAGCAGTGCGGTCGATCGCACGTCGTGAAGTCGCTCGGGATAACCTCTATTTTTTAGAGTCAGTTTGTTAGCAAATTGTGCAACGACGAGGAATTGTAGTCTAGAATTAGACGCTGGGTTGACAAATTGTTAGGAAGTTAACATTGATTGCGATCAATGTCCGAATATATATGTGGTGCGTGCCTAATTTACCGCGAATTTGGTTATTCTAATTTGATAGCGTATCTAAGTGCATTTGACAATATTAATTTGCTTACTGTGAACGGAATAGGGCTGCGTGGCGCCGAATTTGGTTAAAGAATTTGTGCAGCGAAGAATAAGCGTGTAGTCTAGAATCTTAGTTGCTAGATTGTCTAATTATTTAGAAGTTAGTATTTAATTGTACAGTAGCTTCAAGCGCATTAAAAGGTCGCGTTTGGTTTTTGAAACAATTTGTTGCGGAGTAAGTGAAGATGAACTTTGACCTACGAGTCGTACTGCGTGTTACGCTTTATAATAAACGGGAGTTAGTTGCGTCTTGAAGTTAGTTAATTGTACGATAAAGTTAATAGACTGACATAGTCAAGAAGAAAGAAATTGACCGTGGATGACGCCGCTGGAGATTACCATAATTTGGAGCGGTGCCGGAGTGCGGGCAGCTACCGACTTCAACGGTCCAGTCAGGTCAATCACCTCCACACCACAAAAAACACCACCACACATGCACATAGACACCTCCGTCCTGACCGAACCTTGAGACAGTCGTCGCCTCAGATACCGGTAAGTACTCTTTATTTGACTAGCCTCCCCATTAAAGTGTAGAAGGATAGAACATTTTCCATATAGCCATTCGGGCTCGAACCCGCGGCTGCCCGTTGAATCTTCCGCTCATGGGCCCCGGGATATTGAACTTTGCCGGGACAGCTGCGGGCCGTAACAGATACCTTCTGCTACAGAGGCAACAGAAAGGTTATGCCGCACTCCAACCGGCCAAAACCCCACGGTGGTCACCATCAGCGTATATGAGGGGTCCCGGGATCTCCGTTCGGAACGCAACCGGGGCACGTCCCGGGGGCAATCCTTACTGCCCCCAGCACCCTCACAATGATACCACGGTGCTCGCGACCACATTCGTGTCACCGTCCTCTTCAGGTGTTACATCACTAGTATTCTCTTGTGCCTAGTTTTGTTTTGAAGTCTTCCATTAACATCGTATAGTGGCTTTTGGAGGAATGCATGGCTCTAGATATATCGTCATACATTTCCTCCACCTCCTCATCAGTATGTGCCAAGGTTGGTGCGTAAACCGAATACCGTTTGCTGATTGTGAGTATAAGCACAGAATAAATAATAGTACAAGAAGTATAAGGTATTCAACCCTCTTTGACACACTCCCAATCTTTACAAAATTGTTAACGGGAGACTTGTGGACAATAAAGAGCAATGGCAGAAAAATAGTTGACAAAAATTATAGCGTCTAGAAATAAGTTATATATAAAATGAGTTTTATTATTTTTCTATGATTTTTCAAATAAAAATGTATTTTAATTAAAGCCACAGAAAAAAACAAACATTTTTGGGAATATCAAATGACTGAAATCATTTTATCTATTCAAATCTTGCCATTTAGTATATTCCTACTATTTTCGTATACACTTTGTAACACTACCAATACAACACGCAAAATATTTTTATATTAAGTTATTATTAGTAATAACTGTACTATCAATAATAACAAAAATAAAAGTAATATGGCTGAGAATAAGTCTCTTACAAAGAATTTCCTACAATAATACATTATCTCAATCATAGTACTATGTAACAATTCCATTTAATGTTATGCCAACACTAGCTAAAATAAAATGTCACTCATTTTTTTACTGGCGTTACGGCTCTGGGTTCTCGCCTTTCTGAGAATGTCACTATGGTACAAAAGCCCAGGAGCCATGCCAGAAATATACATTTATAGTATGCAAATATATAATAGAGATACAATAATCTAAAAACTCTCAATTATGTATTATGTATTAAGCTAACATCAAACAACCACAGGAAGCATGACTTTTTCCAAGTGACATAGGACATAACCTAAAAAGGTTCAAATGTAAATATCTTTTTTTTGACGCCTTCTCAGTACAAAATTCTTTGACAGAGTTATTAAGGGACTGACGCTTAAAATTTTAAGATATTTTTGGTATATAGACGCTACCATTTCTTCTCAACTAATTTTATGTATGAAAGTCTGCCATTGCTCTTTGACATCTCCTTGGGACAAATTGTCACCCTCCCGGTGATAAGTAGAACATGTTGCCGGATTCGAGGATAACCCTGTCCTCCCCCTCTCTTCGGACCTCAGATAATCATATAGTGTCTCAGCGCAACTTGTCTATCTCTTCTTCTATGGACTCTATTCGTCAAATGTCATTTTTATCACATCTACTACGGTTTAGAAACAAGCTAGGACTGGAGAAGATACGACAAAAGAAACTGCGCAGGTATATTCTTTTGTGTCATTTTTAAAGTTAATATGAGATAGCATAGTATATATACAAAATAGAAAATGATAGCGAACCCATCACTAACTAAAGTATGTTTTATGATGTTATTAAAAAAGAACGATCGAAAAATTGTAGCTTATCAGTGTATAACGAATCCAAGCAGTCCAGCCCCCACAAGCAGCACCTGTTCACAAGTATGACGCATGTGGCAACAATCGCCCTCCTCGACCATTTTTTTTCCCACATTTTTTGACCCCATTTGTCCGAGGGCATGTTTTTCACGTGCTGATGCGACTTCTTGGTCGACTTTTTCAAAGATACTGGACAAACAAATTAATAATGGTGTGTAAGTGAGCATTAACTGTGTTTTGCATAAATACATTGATGTATGATGTACTTTACATTATAGCTCAATGCATAAATACGTTGTTTTGGATCGTGCAGAAAGGATCCGTCTGGGAGAAAAAAAGTCAATCATTTTTTTTGCCCACACTTCTTTCCTATCTCAATTTTGTTGGCTTGCTGCCTTCGAATACCCATAGAGAAGACTGTTGCTTTGTTTCCTGAATGTAACAATATATAGATATCTATGTTTCATCTCGTATCACAATTTCATATTAGTTAATATTTAAAATTTTACGTCCATGATCATGGGTTAACAACATTTTTTTACACCGGTCAACTTGAGTCTGTTTCTGTTATGTGGTGAGTTCATGAGAAATCCAGCTGCAACAAAGTTTTCTAACTTTTAAATGTTGACGTATTATCCAAAGTCCTCGAATGTATTCAGTTTCAATTAGTCGCCTGACAGTAGCCAAATATCCCGTGATCGCAGTTGTGGGTCGACCTTCATCTTCACGAATTTACCGTAGAGAGAAACACGTCCACGATCAAATTCTGCATACTAACGTTTTACGGTGTTGAAATGGAGTTTCCCTGCCAACAGCTTTTTGAAGACGAGCGTTGTAATATTGTGGAGAGAGTAAACTTTTAACATTATAAAAAGTCATTGCCCTAAAATTTTTTCATTTATTGCTACCGATGACGAACTTCAACTTGTGATAAAAACAATTGACACGCAAATTTCCATCTAGAATAATTTTTTCAATATGATTTAATTAAGTTTAAAAATATAATTATTGAAATTGAAACATTTCATAGCGACCAGAAGCGCAAAACTTTCAGTGTGTCATCATCATCATCATCATTACAGCCTTTCATAAGTCCACTGCTGAACATAGGACTCCCCCAAGGAATGCCACAAAGCACGGTCCTGAGCCATCTGCATCCATCGACTTCCTGCATGTCTTACCAGGTCGTCACTCCATCTAGTGGGGGGTCGCCCTACACTTCGCCTACCGGTACGAGGCTGCCACTCAAGAACCTTTCTTCCCCATCGGTTGTCGGTTCTTCGAGCTATATGGCCGGCCCACTGCCACTTCAGCTTACTAATCCGTTGGGCTATGTCGGTTACTCTGGTTCTACTGCGGATATACTCATTTCTAAGTTTATCACGCAGAGAGCATAGCCCAAGGTTTTGAGGTATGTCTGACGAGAAGATGTGTCAGAGTTTCCCGAACGCTGCCCAGCCGAGTTGAATCCGTCGATTGACCTCTCGGTCGAAGTTGGACTTACCTAGTCGGACTATTTGTCCCAGGTAAACATACTCGTCAACAACTTCGAGCTTAGTGCTCCCAACAACTACCGGCATAGGTGTGACATGGACATTAAACATGATCTTTGTTTTGTCCATGTTCATCCTAAGACCTATTCGTTGGGAGACACTATTGAGGTCATTGAGCATGGTGCTTAGGTCCTCCAGCGATTCTGCCATAAGGAATATAATCGTCGGCAAATCGAAGGTGAGTGATGTACTCGCCATTGATATTAATACCGTATCCTATCCAGTCCAGAAGCTTGAAAACGTCTTCCAATGCAGCGGTAAAGAGTTTCGGGGATATAACATCAACCTGTCTTACGCCTCTCTGCAATTTCTTTCAGTGTGTGCTATATACATATTATCATGTTAACAAATACTTATTTATGAATAACATAATTATTACCTAATAGTTCCGTCACGAATTTACATAACTTGATATTGATCTAGAGTGACACCACTCCATGCTCCTTTGTCATTATAATAATAATTTAAACTTAAGCTTTGGACTGTAAACAATTTAAGGGTGAGGGTGAGTCCACCTGATGGTAAGTGAATGCTGTGCCTCGTAGACATCTATGTTTATCCTCAATTAAGAATCAAAATGTAGATGCGTTTTCACCTCTGAGGATGGCAAGGAATGCCTCGTTTGCAGTAAAAATGGTCTCCGGTTCTCTACACTTACCATACGATATGCTAATCAATTATTACGGTGGTATTCTGTGAGAACGTGGTCCAACCCCGGTCGAGCCGACACATTCATGCCACCAAAAACCACGTAAAAAAATCTTTTGATAAAGCTTAATATATCATTAAAAATTTTATTATATTTTCATGTACATTGCCCCATGAATGTCTTAGGTACGTATATTTATATAAATAAATAAATAAAAAATTTGAAAAACTCAATAACTGATTTTTTGGCCCAACCTGGGATTCGAACCCCGTGGTCTTACCACTTAATTAGCAGTTGAGCTGACAACCACTACTCCAACGATGCAGTCGCGTCCACTGTGTGTGCACAGACTGATAGGATACTAACGCGTGGTATGTGCCTCCAATATTTACAACACGCGTTGGCTATTTTTATATGGCCAACTGGCAAACCAACCTAATCCACAAGTGTAACATGTAAACGTAGCTTTAACCATCATTACTAATATACTGTAGTTGATTAAGTTTACGGGTGCTGACAGAATAACAGCGTTGTAGATTCTCTGCAACACATGCTGAGTCAGAACCTTTTCATTGTCCTTCTTAAAATATTAATTTTGTATTAGTTTAACTTTTAAATGTTTTGTTACTTTTGGTCAAAGAATAAATATTTTATTATTATTATTACGAGTATTATAAGTTATTATGCTTTCAACTTTTAAAAAAGAGTAGATTATTTTATTGAAGGTCTCTAAGTTGTATCGGTCCCGAATAATCAGTGGTGGTAGGCGATAGCACATTGGTGCACCGCCCATCGCAATGTACGAAAGTAAAATTTGGCGGCCGGAATTAGTTCCAATAATTCTCCTGCACTCCCCACAAGGAGTGCGATAGAAAATGCAAAGGGATGCAATATATTATCGCAGCGCCCGTGATTCAAGTCAATTAGAAAGTACATACTGGGTTGTTGACGATTCTAGCCACCCAGCTGGCACTGGGGAGCCCCGCGGCCCAGGAATGAGAACAGTATTCCATGTGAGTTTTCAACTTGCGTGTTGTAAGGTTGCAAGCGGTGTGCCGGCATGAAATACTGTCCCGCTCTTCTTTAACACGCCAAGCTTTTTAGTGGCCACTTCCAGGTGACCGAGGAACTGAGCGTCGTTTGATAATTCGACGCCGAGGATTCCAATACTGGCACTCCTCTCGTTGCCTAAGCAACGAGAGGAGTGCCCTGAAATTGAGGAGATACGACAAAGGGCCCTTTTTAACGGTAAACTCGCAAACCTACATCTTATGAGGGTTAAACTGGAATAGATTTATTAGCCTCTAATGCGAGACTTTGTTTACCAAAGAATCAACTTCAGACACAAGTTTGTTCTGACACCCGACGACGTGTTTCCGAGAAATATCAGCACGACCATAAAGTATCGCCAGTGCCGTCATGTGCATAACAATTAAAAATGAATATTATCAGTTTGCAACATAATATTTTGTATTATCATTCAAATGTAGAAGGAACAGGGTAGGTGATACCATGCAGCCTTATCGAATACCAGCATTCACAGGATTTGAGTCGGAGCATGCACCTTCGACTACGACCAGAGCGCTCCGATCTGCGAGAATACTGGTTCCATAATTTCTCTGGAAATCTTTACTATGTCTAAACGAACTGCCAAGGTAAATTAGAAGATCACCAGCTTAGCGACCCCGAAGGAAACCGTACTACAGCTGGTGTTCCTTAAGGAACCGCATGAGCTGGCAGTTGACGTGGTAGAGGCACGCTGTAGCCATATTATGAACTATATTAGAACGAATAAGTCGGCTTGACCGGGGAAGGACCAATGTAACCAACAATGTAACTGAATACCACCTTAAAATAGCAGCATAACACAACACTGCTGTGTTTCTTATGGTAAGTGTAGAGAACCGGAGGCCCTTTTACTGATAACGAGTTTCACTCTACAACATTCTATCTAGTCCTCATATGTGGGTGTCTATGGGTCGCAGCATCCACTTACCATGAGGTAGACAGTGTGCTCGTTTGACGTTCTTATTGTTTAAAAATACCAACGGGGAATTCGGTTTGCTTGCCTCATATGATAATTTAAGGTGAGGATTTATCCTTTAAAAGTCTTAAAGTATAAGCGGAACTTTACGATACTACGGTTCTTGATTTTATATGCATTTCCCTAGTTTTGCTAACAACAACTCCCTTCTTTTTTTGTACGATTGACACACAGTCCCAAACATGCAGACACAACCACAAACAAAATAGGAACAAATACCAGATAGAAACATTGGTTACGTCTCAAGTCAGCTAAAGTTTAACAATTTTTCAGATAATGTTATACGTACATTTGCTGCTGCTCAAATGTTTCTCATATGTCGCGAAAGCATACGCTGGAACTTCGCCGATCTCTACAGTCCATTTGATCCTGCGCTGCTCGAACGGTGACGATTGCATCGCCATCTTGTGGTATATCGACACATTACGTCAAACATAAACTGTAATTTATGTACACTGTGCTTTCTCTGTAACCAAACTAATAAAAGAAACTAGTGTTTGCTTCACCACTCACTGCTCACATTTCACTATAATATAATTTTGTTACACTCGGTCTTATATACATCGACACAAATCGTTTTCACTTACATTTATAAAAAAAAACAACAATAAATACTATTACAACTTTCCCCTTATGAAGGACTAAATTTACGTAAGAGGAGAATATCGTAAGAAGTGACAAAGAGAAACTGAAATACAACGTGGGCAGCGGGCAGCAGCATCTTCCTGATAATAACTCAAAGTAATTAAACAAAAACTGTAGTCGCCAACCCGTCCACCAAGCGTGAACTATGGCAAATATCCCCCTATGAGGCGATCTATGAGATGAAGAATATGATTTGTAGAGTTCGGTTACGTCAATATATCACTTAACTTTAGAAGCCAATGCTGTCTTTGTCTGGTGCTTAAAATAATTCGTTTAAGAACAGGTTTGAACAACTTCCGTTCACATACGACTCCATGATCGATTAATGATTTGGTCTAACGAGCTCGCCGTATTTAAATTTTAGATTAAAATCAAAATACCTAATAATATAAACATTTCTTAGAATTGCAATGTAATATGGCTCTATAGACCGAACTTTAACAGCTATGTAGCACATAGGCTGCGTTCAGAGCTGTAACCTGGGACGTCCTTGTTCGATTCCTGTATCTGTTATAGTCTGTTAAAGTACATTGCTGAACATAGGTTTTCCCCTTAGCTTACCTCTTATTGGGGATACTTGCCATAGTTGCCACGCTTGGCAAGCGGGTTGGCAACTGCAGTTTTTTATTATTAGTCGTTATTAGGAAGATGCTGCTGCCCATCTCTTGGTTTGTTTCCCTCTGTCGCCTCTTACGACACCCACAGGATGATCATATGAGATAGTGAATATTCTTACACCGCCATTACCCGCTACTCTTTAAATCCGTCGGGAAAAATGCTTGAAAAATATTTAGTAAATACTTATAAGAGCTTCTAAAATATTTTACAGCATCTAGAAGATTTTTACATTTAGCACTGTTTTCCAAAGTCTATATTTGCAATAAGGTGCATTTGAATGCATGCAAATTGTATCGGTCGCGTGCGGCAGTGGTCCCGCCGGGCCGAGGATCCGCAGCCGCTCTCAAGGTGAACCGCGACACGGCCCGCATCAGCCTAAAAATAGCCGCATAGGAACGAATAAAATAGTGCAAATAAAACTCTTGCATTAACCCCAACCGGCGAAAGCTATTGCATGAATACTTGGACGATGTACGTGTCTGCAAGTATCGAAGTACCGTGTAGTAAATTACGTTCACAGCACGTTGGAGTTAAACAATACATTAAGTTATTTTATTTATACATATTTAGTATAAAATCCGTGTAATGATGGCGTAAGAAAATCCACTTCCTCACATCGTCCTGTGGGAAACTGAAACAGATCTATCGGATAACAGCTCTAAATAATAAAAAAACTGCGGTTGCCAACCAGCGTGACATGATGATGGTGATGATCAAAATAAAAAAGTATGTGTTTGGATCACATAGATTCAGCCTATCCTTCCTATACTTTCTCTATTCGGTGATCGGAAGTTCATTATTTTGTTTAAGGAGAAAATATAATAGCGATTTTAATTTCAATACGTTGTAATAATTACAACGTATTGAAACGTTCGATTTGAAATTTCGCGTGGAATAAAATTGGCTCGGAGTCGATATCTTTGTTTTTTTTTTCAAAACATATGGGACAGAAAAACATCACTCACAGACGTATACACCACGCCTCGTATACAATAGAATCTGGCCCCAGGGACAACCATTACAAAGATTTCCGAATATGGGACTTATTACAAAGAACTACCTGGTGGAAAGTTAAAAATTAAAATATTCCACAATCCGTAAACTTATTTATAATCAACGTTTCGCATAATTAATCTTATCCGCGTAAATATAGATTATTATAAAAATACACATCATTATATCTTCCTCTTGTGTTTGCACGGCAACAGTGCAAGAAGTTACGACGATGGCAAACTATAATTTTAGGATACTAAGACATCATTTTACACAGTTATGCCCGATTCCAGAACATTATTGACAAAATTAACTAAAACGTATCTTTGCTTAGACCTGGTTCCCGGCACGATAGATAAATTGTCTTTAATGCAGTTGCAAAAATAACTAAAGCAAGTCTGTTTCCCTGATTCGCGTCCTGATTCTTAAAACAATAAGCTACAGTACAACAGTAAATAATTGGTGTCATTGTTGTGAACATACAAAGATGAATTTTTAATAATAATTATTAGCCAACGGAAGCGTAATTAAAACTGCATTACCAAAATATTATACTTCATTAATATGTATGATTATACTGTAAATAGCTCAAAATGTACGTGTGCTTGCAGCCGGGCGGAGAGAGATTTTGATGTTGTCATTATTATAAAGTTCTGCACAACAACAACATGGATGAAGTGTATTCGTGCGTGGAAGGCTGTGCAAAATGCAAATGTGTCCAGGAAATGTAAAAACCTTAGGCCTAGGACACGTTATGCTAGGAATACGCAAACGTTACACTGAGAATTTTTTTCCTGTATCGCATAGGGGCCTTACATACAAATATTACACATGGATAAATAACCAGATCCGGAACAATTATTTGTAGATCGTAGAAACACTTGTTCCCTGCAGGATTCGAACACATGGCCTGCAAGCCAAATGCTTAGCCACTGCGCTACGGATCTATCGGCTACGGAGCCATTTCACTACAACATATTTAAATGCATAGAATTCTAACTAGACACCTACTAGTCGTGGAACGTAAACGGCTTTATCAATCGGGCTTTATCAAGTCGTATCACACGGTAACCACCGTGTACCTCTAGACTTATAATTCGAGTAAGTAATTCCAAATACATTCACACTGAAAATTTCTGTCCGGTACATAAAGTTTTGAAGATTAATGAAAGGTTTAAATATCTAAAAATATTCACTGCGTTCATTAAGACTGACATACTCGTAAGAACAAAGGTACTCGCGACAAGGACGTGCCATAATTTTCCGTCATCAAATTTACAACAATAATAATAAATAATAAAATAGTTTTAACCTATCTTACAAAAAACATTTATTTGAATGTTATGTGTAATGTTTCTAAAGTACATCTTTTTTTTTAAAATAGAACAGCTGATTAGTATGGGATGAGATATTTAATTCTATGCACCACGGCACATTGACAAGTGACAACTTTTATACGCCTTACTTAAATCTATACATCATCAGAGTCGAAAGTCTGCTCAGTCGGCATGTGAAGAAAACACTACCGAATAAGTTTTATATCGAGCTGCTAGCGAATTTCATTTTATGAAATATTTATAAAGTACTTAAAAAAATTTACTTAATTTGTAGTTATAGTTGCTCTGATATTGTTAATTAACATAGCTTATAATAAGAGCAAGTGTATGCATCAATAGGTAAACAGTTTTTTATGTTACGTATCAAAATTAATAAAAATAAAAAAGTGATATAAAACATTGCGAATCAAAACGTGCTACCTTTAAAATGAGCAGGTGTCCTTAATGCCCCACACACCTGTCACATAATATGGTAAAAACGATCCTGGTCATCACGTTGTAGCATAAACAGTAGTAGAGCCAGTAGGTAGTTATAATTAATAATTAGATTATTGCATTTTTTATGATATAAGTATAACCTTTATCCTCACGATTAATCATCTTTTGCTAGATAGGTAATTAATGAAATAAATAATATTTAAACCTTTGGTATTATATTATCGTACTTTTACTTATTGCTAAGAAATAGAAAACGTAAAGTTAAAAATTTCAAAATATTGCATAGTACGAATATAAATCCTTAAAAAAAGAAACCTGATAACATAACAATCAACTTTGTATAATTGTCGCAAATAAATCGATATTAATTTTATCTAATCGAACACACGTTCAATGTGGGTCGAACGATCCTAATAAATTTGGTTTTTATCACTGACACAGTGAACTAAAACGTTTCTGATCATTGGAATTAGATAGCACACGCTTGACTTTCTAGTGATAACATTAATTATGAATGCGTTTGATTTGACTGAAAACAACAAATTTCGTTCGTGTCTTTTCGCGCGCTAATCCGGATCCAGAACGCGGCGCGGCTACGCGTGCTAGCGCAAGACCACGCGACAACCAACTGGGGACTGGGGAATCAAGAAATTATTGTCTTTCCATTTCCAGCTCCACACGTGTTACTATATTTTATAATAATCATTATGCACGTTATCATTATTTATTAGTGTTTACGTACGTATAAGTATCGATAAATAATTAACTTGACGATTTACTATCACTATTATACCACTAGCGACCTTAACAATAATACATTTGATACTTTCATAGAAATCTATCTGTGTAATATTTACATAAACAAAAATATGTGAAAAAGGTCCTGAGTTTACAACGATTGAGTGTACTACCAGGCGTGGCGTGCCTACTTTGTTTATATATGTTACTAAAACATTTCTTTCATTGCCGAATTAGGCCGAGGGGACGATGTGTTCCGGCCAAAATCATTATGAACTCTTACTTTAAAATACACTTATTTTATTTAAATAAACTGGAAATCCAATATTTAGTATGCTGCATAAAACTGGACTTCCATAAAAATTTAAAAACAAAATATTTTAGTGCTCAGTCGGCACGCTCTCACTTCACAGGCATGTGGGAGAGTCTAAGGCCAATATCAATATCGTAGAGTCAGTTTAATACTAAGTTTAAATTTCAGAGCCACGCTGCAGCTATGTAATGGTTGTAGCACGAATGGGTCGGCTCGACTGGAGTAGGACCATGCTCTCACAGAATACAAGCGTAAAATAGCATCAGGTGTTTCTATGGTAAGTGTAGAGACACCCTATTTACTGGAAACGAGGCATTCTATCTTAATCCTCAGAGGTGACAACGCATCTGAATTTTGATTCTTAATCGAGGATAGATGTAGATGTCTATGGGCCACAGGCCACAGCATCCACTTACCATCAGGTGGACTGTGGGCTCGTTTGTCACCATTGATCTATAAAAAAAATGTATGTGTCCACATTGTTTTTTAAATCAATCAATCAACTTTTCGCGGCACCTTATCGCCTAATAATTGAACAAGTCATTTCTTACTTCGTAAATATTTTGTTATTACATAATTAATAATTAAATAAATAACGATTATTGTTGAACAACTCCTTTATACTAGGTCATGTCATACTTTTTGATATCAAAGACTTAAAACACTTTGTAGTACAATATGATCACAGCCTACATCACAGAGTACATAGTAACCACATTCTGTCCTGCCTACGCCACAAATCCTTGATACCATTTTTGGTGCTTGTTACTTGTAGTTTTATATTTTCTTCTATATATTTTATCCTACTCAAGGTTTTTTTTTATTTAGCAGTGGCACTTTTAGGTACCTATAGAAAAATTGAATATGATTTTTATGTGATAGAGCGTCAGTGCGACTTATTATGAGACCTATGTTCAGTCGAGAAATTGTGAAGTGCTGTATTAATGATGATGATGATGATGATTATGCCAATTCCTTTAAAGCGTGATTTGTTTCCAGTCGTGCCGACCGGTTCGTGCTTAGTCATAATATAAACGCAGCTTGGCTCTATCTTGTAAAATATAGCTGCAGCGTGGCTCTACCAAGTAAAAGACGGTAATACAATAATTTTTTTTAATTAACACGGCGTTTAATATATTTTATTTTTTCATTAATATGTTCACAATATGTTGATGAGTCACATTGTAAAGTTTTTGGGAGATTTTCCAGCAGACGAAATAACTTGAGGCTTATATCACCATCGAAGCGACAAGCGTTTCCATTAATAGTTTAAAGTTAATGTTGTTTCTTTAGAAATATTTCACCCAAAATAATTTATAAAAATATTGTGCCACCATTTCCAATGCAAGGCTGCAGCTTGCCTGCAGTGGAAGTTGACAGTCAGGGTAGATCTTATGATTGCGAGTCGGTAGTCGATAAACAGGCGAAGATCCATTGGAGTGACAGTTTTCTTAACACTAAAGAATCACATGCATTTCGTAAAAGTATTGGAATTTGAACTTCTAGAGAATAAAGTGAGTATTTGTGGTTTACGTTAATCTGACGACGAACATATAATTATAGTATTTTCTCTTTATAGGGAATCTTGTAGTATCTAACTATAATTTTTTTGATGTCAATTCATAGCAGTTGAATCAAAAGCTCTCCGTTACATAGCAGTTAGAGCAAAAACCATCTGGTGATGGTTTTGAGTAAATTATTTTGACAATATTTTCTTTACTTTTATTAAAAAGAACTATAGTTATTTCAATATTGTGAATTATAAGGTCGGTAGATTCAACAGCTCGTTCAAATTATCGGAGTTGCATTCATTTTAACACAGTAGTAAACACAAACAGAGGACTCTCTCTCATATGGTTCTACAACCTGATAAAAGAACCCATCATAATGATGAAAAACTTAAATACGCATTAGTATTATGGGCGGTTAATGCTTTGTTTTTAAATTAAAAAAAAAGTGTTTAATTTTTTTAGAGTGAAAAATTACAAAAAAGTACATACGATAAGATAAACTAGTTCAAAAACTTACGAAAACCTGCAAATTATTTTACTTTAAGTCGTCACAAGTTGCCAGATAGCTAATAATACTTCTCGGTTGTATTTTAATATGTACGATCATTTGTAAAACAGTTAAGAACTAAATGATTCTTATGTAATGTAATTTACACTTAAACTATTAAAGATGTTAAAAATTAATTTGCTTCAGAATACATTTCGGAGAGTGTGCGCAGGCATTGCATAACGTAATTCCTCCCTTTCCCTTCCACCATTGGACAACCACACGCTCGGCCAGCCACCACTTTCGTTGTCGCATCACCACGCATCTTCATCGTTCGTCATGTGTACAGCAAAGGAGTGGAATAATGTGAATCTGTCTTTAAATCCGATTATAGTGCGGGCGTCTTCAAGGCAAGGGTGAATGGCCTTTTGTTAAGTCAGTGCGCTTCACCATCTACCACCATTCCACCATACCACATATCACCACTTACCAAAAGGTGGGATAGTAGGCCGGCTTAGAATTGTAAAACTTTGACGGCTCCGTGGCGCAGTGGTTTAGCAATCAGTTGTTTCGCTGGGGGCTGCGGGGTCGAATCCCGCACGGAACAAGTATTTGTATTGCCTACAAATAATTGTTCCGGGTCTGGATGTTTGTCCTTGTCCAATTTATGTTTGTAAACTGCCTCCATGATACAGGAGAAAATCCTAGTGTGGGGATAACGTTTTTAAAAAAAAATAAAAAAAATGATAGAGAACATGAACTGCGAAGAATGTAAACTCTATATAAAATATAATATTCAGTCATTTTGTAAAGGATATTCAAAAGTAAAAGAATGTATCTTAACGTATTTTAGCGACCAGTATAAAATTGTAACTTATTTTCTTATAAAGGTAATTTATCTAAGCGGTAGAGCCTCGACCGCGCGCTCGTACTTATTTAATTTGAGCGCCATTGTACTGGTACTAGGCTGGCTATCGTCTCGATACGAGTACGAGGCGCATCTCGCGTGCCGCGACCCGACGCCACGACGCGCCCGCCTGCATACTTCACATTCACACGCCTTCCCGACACTAAATTAAGCGCTTACTAAGTAGATATTCGTCATTCTTAAGCGGGCTTCTTACGATTGAACAGCTAATTGATTTAATCGCCTAAAAATCTTATTTATATGGAAGTAATAAATGCTTCAATCACCAACATTATTTCAGTATCCTTATTACAGCCTATCACTAGTTCACAGCAGTAAGCTTGGGTAAACTTATATTTTTTTGATAAATTACCTCCGTATTTTAGAAATAAATAAAAATAATACAAAGGTGTTTTAACAATTTAGAAGATTATCTTCAAAATTATTTATATAGTCACGGTTAATCTAATTACATATTATGTATCATCATAATCATCATTACAGCTCTTCACAAGTCCACTGCTGAACATAGACCTCCAATAAATTAAGATCCATGGCGCTGAAAATTATTTGAATGCACTAGAATCACTAGAGTCACTTGCATTCATCAACTTCCTGCGTGTTTTATCATCATCTTCCTATCGGTTGTCAGTTATTCGAGTTGTTTGGCCGGCCCATTGCTGGTCTACGAGTTTATCTACTCTTGTTCTTCTGCGAATATTATCATTAGAGCATAGCCCCCTTTAACTCGCCGAGATGTCTAAAGCTTCCTCATACGGTCAGCAGTGGAGTACCACGCTTCGGTTCCGTGAGTCATCACTGTCAACGCACCCTCATTGTAGCTACACTTATTATGTTTTAAAGTTCTAAGATATATCGGACAAAATAAATTGTCTCACATTCCCTAACGACCTGATCGAAGAATCCAAACGGATGAACCACGTTTTGGCGAAATAACTTACGTAGCACAAAACGAATCGTTAATAGTTTGACTATATAGTAGTTTAAGTATGTAATATGTAGTAGATTGGTACTTACGGCATTGCTACAGCAAATAGCAATACATTATATACAAAGCTGTCAGTTCATCACAGTCCTCTGTTAGATTTTTTTTAGATAAGAGCATTTACAAAAGTTGGTAAGTATTACTACGTTACATACTGTTAAAAGTCTGTTTGTCCTTGTTATACGTGTTTAGTTATTTTTATAAGCTATTCAGTGGCTAACGACTAACATTTTCTTTTAATTGCGTCAAACTTTACTAGCGAGCACGCAAACGCTCTACATTTCATGCGTTGTGTACTATTCTGACGTATACGTATATGACATACTTTTACTTATTATGTGTGATGTTTCATGGTGTTTGTTAAAAACCAAGCCGTCACAATAGCAATATGGTTTCTTAGCTTAACTTACATTCCATAATTCATCACTCATCAAAAGAGTTGTGACCAGCTCGGGCGCCAAGCTACATAGCAGTTCCAAGAACATTGTTCCTATACAAGTAATAGAAGCTCTTTTATCGACAAAGTCAACAATCCCGACCGTTGATTGTAACAAACTTGGGCCAAGTTTGTTACTTACTTACTACTACTACCTTTTTTAATTTTTTAAATAATTAATGCTTTGGGGTACAAATTGCTTAACAGTCATTTATTTACGAAAATAAATTTTATGACATAAAGGACTACTTATTAAAAAATAAATGTAATTTGTAATGTTTAGTAACTATCGATATTGTTTTTATGATTTTATTTGTAATCTTAGTTTGTTGTACTAATTTTAAATTTTACTTGTATGTATGTAATGCTATTTACAATCACTTATGTAACACAGGAAATAAATATAATAAATAAACAAGTATTATTTTCTAAACATTATAAATAGACACAAGATATTTTGATCGTGTTCAAATGCGATTCAATTGAAGTCAATGTTAAAATGGGCCCACGTGGCCGGCTAGGAGTAGGAGCCAGCAGATGCACCGCACGCTGTTCGCATTCCGACACAATTTAAGTATCATCGAACTACGCACTGTCATTATCAATCTACGTGAAGTCATCAAGGTCGGTTTCCAGTTGAAATTATCATGATTACGCTTTTTATTTCCCCCATCTTTCCGTCAACGAATATTTTGATGATTTTTATTTAAAAATACATATATGGCAAATATCGAATGATATAAGAAATACGTATCGTTAGCAGGAATCGATGTTAGTCAACACCGTTACCATTACAGCCTATCAAAAGTTCACTGCTGAATATAAACCTACCCCAGATTACCTCATAGGAGGGATTTTTTAGTTGTTATTGCTGCTGCCCATCTCCTGGTTTGTTTCCCTCTGTTGCCTCTCACGACACCCACGGTACGATATTGGGTAGTGGAAGTTCTTCCACCGCCACTACGCGGTTAGACAATACAGTTTTTATATTTAATTTCGTAAACATGCGTTGCTTATTGTCTAGTAATTGTCAAATAGGCCGTGTGCCTCATCAGCTCATTTTTCATAGGGCAATGGCCGAAATATTTTGAGGCTACCAATAGATGGCGGTATAACCATTTTGTAGAGACATGATATCACAGATTACTTAATAATTTACAAAAATAATATCCAATCCAGCCCGGATCGGCTACTTGAAGCAGTGACACAGCAGTGACGTTTAGTGACGTCGAGGCTTCGGAACATAGATTACTGTGTATAGTGCGGGGCGACACGTTTTGCGACCGTCAATCACATGAAGTCATGGTCAATCCACATAAAATACCTATGTCGATAGACGAATCGTGGCGACTTTTGCTTTGCATGAAGCCTATGCTAAGCAACAGAATGTTTTCGAGATGATGATTAGGAATAACACGATGACTTTATTTTCACGACAAGTCGATGGCATTTTTTATATGATCCGTATCTCATCCCATTTCTATTTACGAGATTAATATGTTAATTTTTTGTAAATACAGTCTGATATTTAAAAACAATAGAATATTTTTATTCATTACTAATATTTAATAATAAAATATTTATAATTAAGAGTACTTATTGAAAGTCATTTATGCTTTATATTATAATATTAATACAAAAAATAATTATAATGTTATGCTCTACATCAGTGTTGTTACTTGTTAATGTGAGCATAGTCTATGATTTTTTCTGTCACCAGGGCGGTGCCACTTAAAACTGAGGTATAATATTTGACAGATTTATAGTTAATTTGTTCGGAAAATGTAAAGGTTAATGTTTTTTGTACTATTACCTATATTTTATATCAAAGTAGAAAATTTTTAAAAAAAGTAAAAAATGTACAAAAAAGTAACGAACAAACCTCTGACTCATTGTTTTGTGTATTAATATAATACTCTAGAAACTGATAAAGTTTCATTAAAAACTAACTTCTCAACTAAATGACATTGTGTAACAAAAAAACTTTACCTCAGTGTTTACTAGCGACATCTGGTGAGCAGAAAATTATTAGCCCTCAGTGGTACTTGAGGTTGCTGGAGTACGCTTACTGGCAAGTCTTGATTAAGGCTTTTTTTGCCACCAGTGCGGCTCCACTTTACAATGATAAATCATTTGACAGATTTCATAGCGTGGACGATAATTTCTTAGGAAAATGTAAACTTTAATGTTTCTTTCCGTAATAGTACTTATATTTTATATTAATTAGATTAGAAATTAATAAACCAAACTATACATATATCTGAAAGTAGAAAAAATAAAAAGAGTTATAAAGTGAAAAAAATTAAAAATCAAACCTCTGACGCATTGTGTTGTGTAATAATATAAAACTCTAGATAATGATAAACTATTATTTAAAACTAATTTCTCTAAACTGACATTGCTTAAAAAAATCTTTACCTCAGTCACAACTAGCGACATCTGGTGAGTAGAAGATTATTAGCCCTCATTGTACACGTTTTTTTATAGGATAAGGGTGACAAACGAGCACACAGTCCACCTGATGGTAAGTGGTTGCTGCGGCCCATAGACATCTACATCTATCCTCTATTACAAATCAAAATGTAGATGCGTTGTCACCCGTGAGGACTAAGATGGAATGCCTCATTTCCAGTAAAAAGGGCCTCCGGCCACCTGCACTCACCAAGCGAAACGCAGAGGTAAACCTCTACTTCACGCTGGTTTTCTGTGAGGTCGTGGTACCACCCCAGTTCGAGCCGACCCATCCGTGCGACAGCAAAAGCTGCCGCGTGGCTCTACCACTGTTTAAATTGTATGTACAACGTACCCATTTGTCCCACTCATTTTAATGATGTCGTTTTCATTATTATTATTAAAATTGTTGTGATGTGAATAAATGAGGAAGACTGTGTGACTTTAAATTTTTTGCTCTTTCTTAGCATTCGAAGTGGTAAGTAAGAAAATGTAATTGGAAGCCATTGCTCTACATAACTCTACATTCTATAAAATTATTTCATATAGCAAATATTTCTTTTCAGTTAAAATGCGGACATTTAATACAAAATAGAAATATATTTTAGAAGAATAGATAACTTTCGTGACTTCTTTAAACACAATAATAAACTTAGTAAGTCGCACTTTATGTCAAGAGTAGTGTTAAGGGTAGAGGCGCCTTGCGAACGGCGTTCAGCAACATAATCTGTTTCGCTAAATTGCTGTTGTTTACTTCAAGTACTATCTGAAAGCACGGTGCTGTTCCTGTTAATTCTAAAAGACATTAGAGGTCGGGTAAGAGGTATACGAGTACCTTCTCTTGAAAAATACAATATAAATTCTTAAACACGATATGATATAATCTACCAACAATATGCATTTTAGCATTTGTATTACTCAAGATGACATAGTACATTTAACGTTCCTATTGTTACCAGATTAGGTACCTATTTGACAACTGGCATTTAAATGTGAAATGATTAATAATGCCATCTATGGGCCACAAGATGTTCCAAGCTAAAGTCACATCATATAACTTTCATAATATAATTCTCACATAGAAACTCATATGTTATCAAATTAGTTTCTATGTGCCGCCATCACATACCACAGTTATGTTTGCAAAATTTAGCTTTAATAGCTTTGCTACCTACTTCCAGTGCTTGCTTGTAAGGTAACGAGAAAATTGAAGAAAAAATTTATAAGGACGTGCTGTACATGAAGTCGGCTAAAAAGAAAGACGTAAATGGCTTTGTTTAAGCCACTTGATGATAGGTAGCGCTGATGAAATAAATAAATCACACTAGAGACGCTGTAGAGACAATCGTTCGTGAGGTCCACGTGCGTTGAAGTTCCTAAGGGACTGTAGCCGCGACTGGTTATTGCTGCTGGTGATAAGAGGCCTGTTTCTTTTTTCATTCAAAGGCTAAGTATAGCCATTCAGCGAGGAAACGCAGCCAACGTTCTTGGCACGATACCACGGGGAGTAGGAGGACTGTATGACAATAATTTATGTTTTTAGTTTCAGTTTTTTATTATAGTTAACATTTTAATATGTACATTATTAAAATATTGTGAACTTATATTTAAATGTGAAATAGTAATTATGAATAATAAATATTAAATTAAATAAAAGACCCCAGAGTTTCTTGTCGGTTATTCTCTGGGATAACCTTGTTTTTGAAACTAGAGTGGATTTTGACGTCCATAAGAGCTTTAAGCCAACCTTAATTAAATAAATGACTTTAATTTATTTGGCTTTTTTATATTTTACTAACTCATTGTTAGCAGATGTTGCTTTACTCTACATTTCAAATTAAACTGTAATTTTACTGAACAATACACAGATATTTGGAAACTGAATAGTATGAACATAATATTAAAGCGTAGCATACATTAACACACACACAAACCTGGAACAAGAAGTTGCGTGACGCTGCGAGGTCGCGGCTCCGGCAGCCGGCGGTCGGGACATCGCAGCCTACCACCGCTGCGCCATCACCACAGGGCCGCACTTAGTGCGAAAGTATTTTAAATAAAATAGTGATTATATATCGTTTCGAACATATTATATTATACATTGTTTGAAACTTTAATACAAATGCAAATGTCAGCAGGGTCCTAGGGCTATAAATATCGCAGTATACGAGCAACCCGGGTTCGATTGATCGGCACCAATGAAATTGCTAATTGCAATTTGAAATATTGATTTACCACGTGCACGACGGTGGAGAAAAATATCGTGATATAATATTGTAACCTGCCTGCATGTCTGAGAAATTAAAAAAAAAATATTTTCGAAGACGTGAAGTTCACCAACATGTAAGTATTGGGGCAGCGTGGCGGACTTTCCGTACCCTAAAACTCTCAGAAATGAGAGGAAGCCTTAGGTGACACATATAGTCTGTAACTTACTTGTTACTTCAATCTTGCTTCAAGCATGATATCTATCGCTTGGCACTTACATACGTATCGATCTAGCCCTCCGAACTTTTTATACGTTATAAAGAAAAAAGCAAATAGAACATAATATGTTTTTGCCTCCAATAAGAAAATAAAACTCAATGAAATTTGAACAATATATCTTGTTGCCAAATTTATATTTAGTTATTGGAAATAAACTGGACAGTGATTAACGTTATAATGAAGATTCCAAAGAAGTATACTTTATATCCAATTAATAATAATAATAATTACAGCCTGTTATAAAATGGGTCCCACATCCTTTTACATAATACATTATATTTACATAATACATATTATTACATAATACATATTATTACATAATAAAATGTTTAAGTGTGTTTAAATGACAAACACCAAACTAAATAAACTTTCACATTTATAATACTCGTATTACTAGAATATCCTTTATGGATTGCAAGTCGTTTGACTTTTGTGGCACTTGACATCAGTTAGATACAGACAGGTAGATCTAGGACAGATATAATAAACACACTTAGATTTCTTAAGAAAACATGTAAAAATAACATGATATCATGATGAACGATAATTGTCATGTGAAATGTAAGAATTAGAATAAAAATATACGAACATACAATGCATATATGTAGGGTTAATAGACAAGTTAAATATAGAGAGATAAGACAAGATACACATACTTATTATATAAAGCTAAATTTGTTTTGTTGGCTTGCTTCTTTTTTGTCTTTGTTGATTATGTACTCGTATAGCATATAACAATAATATTTTTATTCAGACTTAGTCCTTAGAGATGTTAGTATAGCAATAATATATCCTTATAAATTAGTATTGGTATCGAAAAACAGTTGGTAAATCCAATTGAGCATGCCTTAACTACATTAAAAAAATTACGTATAACATGATTATACTTAAGTTTTTAAGTAGTTTAAATACACACAAGTTTTCACTAATAACCTTATTACTATACTTCCAATTTTCCGATTATTTTATCTCAAACTTCAATTAAAAAAGTTTGGTAAATCCAAAAGTGCACATAATGCTCATATGATAGTAAAAAACAAAATTAAATTGTAGTTCTATTCGTCAAAGAGTTCGAGTAGCAGTCACTGAAGTACACCTTCAAGTCCCTCCATCAAGTCCAGAGGTAAGGTCTATTCATAACTAACAAAACGAGCCCAAACTCGGCACATCTAGTTCTCTACGTCGAGAAGTTCCAATAGCAGTCATCCAAGTCCACCTTCAAGTCACTCTATCAAGTCCGGAGTTAAGGTTTCACCATAACTAACAAAACGAGGCCAAACTCGGCATACGTAGTTCTACTTTTTGAGAATTTCCAGTAGCTTTCACCTAAGTACACCTTCAGCTCACTCTATTAAATCTGGAGGTAAGGTCTCATCATAACTAACAAAACGAGGCCAAACTCGGCACACCTTGTTCTACTTTTCGAGGAGTTCCAGTAGCATTCATCGAAGTACACTTTCAGGTCACTCTATGAAGTTCGGAGACAGATGCGGATTAAATGTCGACTGCACCCTAGGCTAGCCTTTTTTTTACACGGGGTAATGCCTACGCATAACCGCCTCGCGCGGGCAAGGACGGGTTATGTCGGATTCGCACCGACTAAAACCACATGGTGTACAACCTTCGTCGCATGTTGGTAGGGCCACGGGAACGCTTTCGCACACATCCGCGGTCCCACCGGCTATTGCCGCCCCATGGCAGCCCTTCCTCGGCAGAGGAATTCTCCTCACTCATCTCCTTCTCAGGTAAGGCGCACCATAACACATGGCGCGCCCTCCTCTGCGGCCTCCAACTTCACATGCGCAACGGACGCCCCCGTGTCCGATGCGCTAAGGCAATGGGGCCAGGAAATACTAGCACTCAGAAGTACCAACCTTCCTGACCTCAGCGGCGGATCTGGTCTATGGCTCCGCCGCCAGCCAAGATTCAGCTGCGGAGGGTGGATAGGGAGAGGGGCGCCTCACAATATCAACGCTCCTCTTCCCCGAAGCCCCACCACCACCGCATCAATTAACGGTGCGGCCCCGTCAGAGTCGCGGAGGATAGCGCGAGTGGCGCATTGCCATACCAACACTGCTCTTCCCCCAAGACTCCACCTCGGCTGCAGTGGTAGGGGGAGAGGGCACCCCTCTCACCACAGCCCACCGACACACAACCGAAGTGGGCTCGCCAAGCCCACTCGAAGTGGCCACCTCGGGCCGGCCCTACACCACGGCGCCTTAGGCTAGCCTAGCACCTCATCGGCGCCACTCTAGAGGCCATATTATTTCTATTATAAATTAAATATAGTCATTTTGCAAATAAACTATATTATAATTTATAATATAGTTTAATAATTGCAAAATTAGGATACAAGAATATTTAACAGCGGGGCATAAATGAAAAATGTGATGAGAGAGTAAGAGCGATTTAGGAGTAATCAAATACGAAGTTTTTTTTTCGTTTAAAAACTTCCGCGCGCGCCTTTTTAACCTTGCGCCCCTAGGAACGTGCCTAGTTTGCCTTAAGGATAATCCACCACTGTTCGGAGGTAAGGTCTCATCATAACTAACAACACGAGCCCAAACTCAGCACACTTATTACTATTACTACTCTTCGAGGAGTTCCAATATCATTCACCAAAGTACACCTTCAAGTCGGGGTAAGGTCTCTTCATAGCTAACATAACGAGCACAATCTCGGCACACCTAGTTCTACTCGTCATGGAGTTCCAGTAGCAGATATCGAAGTACACCTTCAGGTCTCCATAAAGTCCAAGACGTATATATATATTTATATATAAATTCTGCGTACTATTAGCGAAACAAAATATTGTAATAAAAATCTGTGATTATAAAAAATAATAAAAATATCTTAACTTGGTCAATATGAATCAAATTTGGTTTTTGGAATATTTTGTATTTCTAAAGCGATCGATATTTTTCAGCACTAACAGCTGTAAACAAACGACCACTCACGACGGTGGCTAAGCCCGGAGTAAAAAAATACTCTGTGTCTGTGGCCGGGAGTGAAGCAAAGTGTATTTAGTAAAAAAAAATTAATACATAATTGCTCAAAATACCGAAAATTTCGCTATTTCTCAGCCGAAAAATGTTTTATAACTAAACGAAACAAAATTAAACTACCATTTACATTCTATAGACGAAGAGTTGAGTTGAATAAATAGATTGAGTTGAACAATTGATTTTTTTTTTCAAAAGTTATCGTGTTTACGCCTCCATGCGGACTTGATAAATATACACCTTATGCCACTAAAACCGCTCACTTCGCCTACCAGTACGAAGCTGCCACTAGAAAATTATTGCCTCATAATTGCAGAATCCTACCTATGAGCAGGTGATAGGTGGGATACTGATTATGTGCTTTAGCGGAACATGGCAGAGGCACTACAATAACGCAGCAATAAAGCATATGAGTTTGCCTTATTGTTAAAGAAGAATTGCCAGCCAGCCCTGCGAGTTTCCCGCGCGGTTGGAGGCCGCGGTCGGGTCGCGCGGCAGTGCCTCGCCGCGCCGCGCTCCTGTCTTGTCCAAACTTTTGTTGGAATAACTTATGCGCAGACGAGTAATTGCCCTACATGTATTTTTGTAAATATTGGGAACACAATACGTATCCAGTAAAAACATAATTTACAATAATTATGAACATCATTCTTTTGCATTCTTTTATATTCAATATTTTTAGAAGAGGAATTTTTTTTATGAAATTCAAATATGAATGATCGCCATTCGGATGCTTCTACCTCCACTGAGGACATGAAGGTGCGGTCTGTGTGCAACTTTCAAATAAAGTATAAAATTAATACCTCAATTAAAAATTATTAATCAACATTCACACTGATCATAAGGATATTTGTCAATACCACAGGCTCATTCTGTATAGGATTCAGGAACACTTTTACAAGAAAGACTCAAGTGTGCAGCTACAATAGAAAGTGTAGTTGATAATATATTATGTTTTGCATGTGCGTGTAAATTTCAAAATCTCTTCAGCGCTTGTTGTTCAAACATTGGAAAAAGTCAAATGTCATCTGCTTAAGTTGACCTCATCGTTGGTTTATGAACAAACTACGAATCCGACAAAGTTAAAACAACGTCACCGAAGTTGCACGAGCATACGTTTTATTTTTCTTTCCTTTGATTAGTGGTAGAGTTTTATTGTTTACTTAGGCAAGTTAGAATTTACCATTTACAATTTTATAGAATAGCGTGACAAACGAGATGGTAAGTAGTTTTTGTGACCCATAGACATCCACATCTATCCTTAGTTAAGATTAAAAATGCAGATGCGTTGTCACCCCGTGGACTTAAATGGAATGCCTCGTATCCAGTAAAAAGGGTCTCCGGTTCTCTACGTTGACTATACGATTCCCAGCAGCATTGGGCCTTATTTTACGCTGGTATTCTGTGAGAGCGTGGTTCTTCTGCGGTCGAGCCGACCCATTCGTGCTATTATCATAATTAATACAGTTGCAGCGTGACTCTACCACGTAAAGAAGGTATAGGAATAATGTCTATATAATAATGAAATTGTAAGCAAATAAAGAAATAAAAAATTATATTTAAATACAGTTTTCAACTCCGTCCGAAGAATAGTAATTCTGGGCACGTAAATGAGTGAACAGTAGCTCAAGGTAGCCGCGGTTGCAGGGGCGACCCCTGTGCCTGTACTACTTCACGCACCCGTTCGGCGTGCTGTCGCCGGAGCCACCGCGAGTGACGGCCTTCGTCCCGGAAGACGCGGGTACACCCGGAGGTGTGGACGTGGTAAGGGTGCCCGGCGGCTGCACGCTGGAGCTCGGCGAGCTGTCTGCGTGCTCGTGGTTCTCGGCGATGCTGTCGAGGGACATGTGGGGTGACGTGGGCCGGACGGCGGGAGGGCGCCTGCTGCCGCCGCTTCGCCTGGCGCGTGCTCCCCCAGCACCGGGTATCTATGAGCATTATAACGTATAGTACCCAAAGTTATACGAGTCACGCTCCCCCTCTGTGGCAAAATACATAAGAATAAAAACATACATATAAATCGTTAATCCGCCTTCGAAAGAATTACACCAAACTAAGTTCTTATATTATTTAGCCCATGCACCTTACCAGCTAACACAGATGCCACGTCCCATTCCTCTCCTTTGCGCTGTTCGGCGTGCTGTCGCCGGAGCCACCATGAGTGCCTCTCCTTTTCTCACTTTGAAAACCCCTGGTATAGATAGTTATGTGGTCGTCTATATTCTTTTTAAAGTATAGATAATTTATACATAACTTTCATAACTGTTTATTTCTTATAATGATCCACAAAGTTGCAACGTTACGTTTGCTTAAACGGGTCGTAATAACGATAATAGTGATAATGAATAATGATAACGTTACGTTATTTATAAAACATATAACGACCCATCGCCAGCGCCGGGAACACCGCAGTGGCAGCGTCCCGGCGGCTGGCAGCGCGAGTCGCGCAGCAAGTGGCTGCCACCGCTGCCCGCGCCGCCCGCCGCGCCGCCCCGCCAGCCCGCCGCGCGTCGCCAAGCTCGCGTGCTGCGTAAGCTAACACGTCGTGTGCGCCGCACCGCTCAAGGTAACTTACACAGATATCCGTCCGTAACCTAAGATGTTTTTATCTTTTTAATACGTCTTTGTCCGTAATGCAAAACGTAAGCTACCTACGAGTATGTTATTATCGTAAACTACAATTCTTTTAAATAAAGTGATGATCCTGATAATTAATTTAATTTATCCTGGTGATCCTGATCAGATACTAGGATAAAGTTATTAAGTTATTGTACGATTATTGTCATCGGCCCTTGATGCAAAGTTTCCAGTCAATCGGTCGTCTACAAGTTGATGAAAATTACATTAAAGGTTTCCATTACATAGATAGATAAATAAAGATTGTCTATTGTGGGAAGGCAGAATGTGTCGAGAAAGGCACGTGTGACAATTCACCATCCTGTGTTAGTCCCTACTTTAATGTATGGTAGTGAAAGTTGGGTGTGGCAGAAGAATCACGAGAGTAGAATAAATGCTGTAGAAATGCTGTCATTAAGGAGTATGTTAGGGCTGAATCTGAATGACAGGGTGATAAATTTTGAGAAAGAGTGTGGTTTGCAAGATGATGTTGTGACCAGGATTAAGAAAGGAATGCTTCGATGGTTTGGTCATGTAACGTAACGTAACGTTGCAGCCTATTTACGTCCCACTGCTGGGCACAGGCCTCCTCTCATTTTTGAGAGGGTTTTAGGGCAAGGAAATAGCCGCCGCGCTGCCCCAATGCGTGTTGGCGAATTTCACGTCTTCGAAATAATATTTTTTTCTTATTAATCAGACATGCAGCTTTCCTCACGATGTTTTCCTTCACCGCCGAGCACGTGGTAAATCAGCACTTAAAATTGCAATTAACAATTTAATTGGTGTTGACGGGGATCGAACCCGGGTTGCTCGAGTACTGTGAAGCTTACAGCAAGCGCTAACCATCTGAGCTACCACGGCTCATGTAGAAAGAATGAATGAGGAAAGAGTGACAAAGCAAATTTATGTTGCAGAGGTGAATGGCAGAGTTGGCAAGGGACGCCCTAGGCGAAAGTTTATCGAACAAATTGGCGATATATGATATTACAGGAGTCGCAGAAAGGAATAATAAATACGCCTGATTGTTAGTTGTTTCCTTTACTAATTTTACAGCACGAAAAGTCCCTCAATCATTATTGCAATCGTTTTTATAATATCACACAATGGTTGTAGCTACCCCTACTACCTATCCAAACTGAACCTAGCAACAGTTCGAATGTGTAGGAATTATACAATCCAAATACTTTTATAATATGAAAATAAGTAAACCACTGTTATAAATATTACTGATAAGTCAATTAATTACAATTGTTTAGCAAATGAAAATACTTACATAATATGCTTTACAAATATCACAAATTCTAAATTAAAATAACGGAGAAAATTATCTATGATAATTATTAGGACAATACAATGACTTATAATGTATTTTATTATTGTAATTAAAAAATAATATTATAAAACAAAACGCTAATTACACAATTATTATTTAAATGACTCATAATAGGAATTATTTAACAATCACTGATAACAATTGTAAATGGGCCAAATCAATAGTCCCTTTAACCGACGAGCATGTATGCCTAGGTATATGGATGTGGAGGAAGTGAGAGAGGTGTGTCAGGATCGTGCCAAACGGAAGTCCATAGTCTCTGCCTACCCCCCTGGGTGACAGGCGTGAGTGTTTATGTATGTATAAATATATACACGCAAAGCTAATAAAAGCGTGTTAATAAAGAAGACGTAATTCCCTCTCAGTGTAGGTTTCGGACTCGCGAGATAATGTAGGCCGTTCGCGGTCAGCTGTGAGCCGCAATTCTCGTTGTGAAGCAGTTTCAGCTTCTCGGGATAACACATGTTCTCGGTCAATGGTAAGCCTTAGCTCTCGTTGAGAAGAACTTTGAGACGCCCGTGATGTAGCTCGTCTCCCTCTGTCAGCTGCTAATCGCATCTCTCTTTCTGGAGAGCTTTCATTGGCTCGAGAAGTTGAGGCACTAACTCTCATAGAGTTTAACCGATGTGCTCTTTCCTCTGCCGATTCTTGAGAACGCACATTTCTCATTCTCTTAGCTTCTCTCGAATTTCGAGATAAAGATCGTTTTTTAGGTGGCATTGTGTATTTTATTTTTAATCGACGGTATTCAGTTACCTAACAAAATAATCTACGTTAGAGGTCCTAACTATAGCTACCATACACTTAAAAAAATCTAAATGTCTACTTAAATAATAAAACGGATCCTAAATAAATCCTTAAATCCAAAATTAAATTCTTAAAAATATATAAGTAGGTACCTAAACTACGTCTAATAGAATGAAATAACCTATTTGATACCTAGGTACGTATTTAAAACTACAGCTAAATAAAAAAAAAGTTTAATTTATAATTAAGCTAATACTAAGAAATATTTAAACACTACCATTATAACTAATACCTATTTTATAAAATAACAACCAAAGAAATCTAAAAATTAATTATTAAACGTAAGAGTAGACTAAAAGTCGCGCTGATAAGCACGGTTTGTTAAAATCAATTATTGTCTGTCAATAAGGTCGAACACTCTGAACGTCTATTCGCATCAACAGCCAAATAGCCGCCTTTTTATACATCCCGCCGCGAGCCGCTTCGAGCGCGGCGACCGTTACACAAAAATAATCCTTATAGCATGCATCAGTATTCACGCGCGATGACTTATTAGCGTATTTCATGTATAACGTTGGTGTTATTATACCGATTTCTATGATTCTTTTTCATTGAATAGATAATAATGTTAACTTTTTTTAATTAGGGATGAGTGAGAGTGTTATTAACGTAAGAGTAGACAAATATAATCAGAAAGCTCCGAACTGCTAAGCTATCAGTAGTTACACGTGTTATTGTGAGTCAACCATAAAAGATAGACATATGCTGTCGTGGGATATTTATAGTATAATTTTAAGGAGAACATTTCCGTTATACATGATTTCTGTGTAGCTTTAACCATTAAGGCTGCACACGCGACGGAAGCTTAAAAAATGGAGTAATTTCTCCCGTTTCCCCAACATTTACCTTCACTGATCTGTTCCTATTGATCGTAGCGTGATGAAAAGTATACTATAACCTGCCCAGGAGTATGAAGAATGATTGTACCGAAGTTGTAATGAAGTTTCGTTAAAATCCGTCAAGTAGTTTTTGTTTCTATAACGAACATACAGACAGACAGATAGACAGACAGACAAAAATTTTGGAAATATATTTCATGTACAGAATTGACCTCTCTACAGATTTATTATAAGTATAGATTATGAATACTTTATTCGTCACAAACAACATAATGCATAATAAAAAGAAACTGCAACAAAAAAGCAATAAAAAAAATTAACAATATACTTCATAATCCGACTCGGCATGATGGGGATCGGTGTCTCATATTACCCAACAATGGTCGGACATATTTCTATTTTACTTATTGTTAATACATTTAAACAATAAAATGTATGAAAAGTTACTTTCACACTTTTCTCCCGTATCGTGGAGTCTGGAATATATAAACTGCACAAGAACATGAATCCAGACCAGAGACAATATTTTTTTAGGCTATACAATCACTTATTAATGGGAATCAAACCTGTGGCACGCAGTGAGGCAGACAAACGCGTACGGTTTTTTGCTGTCCTGCGGTTCCCATATTTCAATTCATTGAAGATTAAAGATTTCCTATATTCAGTTACAAAAGCAATGCTGTCATAGTTAATCATTTATAAAGAAAGCTGTTTGACTTTTGGACATCGAACGAAGTTTGTCATTTTTCTTTTATATTATATATACTTTTAAAACTGATGATCGGATGAAATATACCGGGCGTAAAAAATGGGGCTGTAGCATTCTGGTTCTGTGCAATGCCGTGTTATCTTCTAGATTTTGATTCAGAACAATTTTTAGATTTGTTAAAGAAGATAGGATCTTTTTAGGATCCAAAAATTCTCATGTGCTTTACTTACTTCCTAATAGAAAATATTATATGACAACAAAACGGCAAAACTTCGTGTAGTCACGTGTGGAAAAAATATGTTAAATAATTTTTTCAGTATCCTTCTAGCTAGTTAGTTTTTTTAGTTGTTTATCAGGGTGGTCTGAATAGTTTCCGACCTCAACGTGAAGATGGTAGCACTCGTCAATAAAAGCTAGTGAATGTAGTTGTGCATCTTTTGACAGTTACGCACCAAAATTTCAGCCATTTTGGACGCGTAGTTGTTATTTGCCAGTCATTTTAGTGAGTCGATGTGATTGTTTTTGTGAAAATGGAAAGAATTGAGTATCGAGATGTCATAAAATTTTTGTTTTTGAAAGGTAATTCGCATACGCAAATCAAAGATGAGTTGGACTCTGTGTATGGGGACTCTGCACTATGATTTACCACAATGAAATTTTGGGTAGCTAAATTTACACGTGGCCGTGAGAGGTTGGGAGACGATGAACGTCTGGACGTCCAACAACTGCAACTACTGACGATAACATCGCTAAAGTTCACCAAATGGTGCGAGGCGACCGTCGAATTAAAGTGAAAGAGATAGCAGAGGCTATGAAAATGTCCAAAGAATGTGTTTGCCACTTAAGTTTGTAACTTAATCAAGATTTAGGCATGAGAAAGCTGTCAGCGCGTTGGGTGTCACGTTTGCTCACGTTAGATCTAAAACGTGTTCGAATGAACATTTCCAACGCTCTGTTGGCGCAGTTTAGGCGCAATAATTCCGAGTTTTGGCGCCGATTAATAGAAAGTAGATGAAGCTTGGATACACCATTATATGTCCGAAATAAAAATACAGGCAAAATAGTGGACTGTAAAGGTGGAACCGGGAACTGTTTTTTCGCATGGGAAAGTGATGGCGACTGTCTTTTGGGATATTCATGGAGTTATCTTAATCGATTATCGTCAAACATGAAAAACCATTACAGAATCATACTACGCAGCACTACTTGACAAACTGAAGGCCGAAATTGCGGAAAAATGGCCGCATTTGATGAAAAAGAAAATCCTGTTTCACCATGACAACGCGCCGTCTCACACCTCAGCGGTTGCCATGGCGAAAATCCACAAATTACGGTTTGAACTGCTTGACCATCCTGTTTACTCACCAGATCTAGCACCAAACTACTTCTTTTTGTTCTCTCATCTAAAAATTGCGCTCCGAGCGCAATTTTTAGAGATTTTCGTCAAATGAGGAGGCATCACCTTCGTGAGTAATTATTTTGCAGAGAAAAACGCTGAGCACTATTTGGAGGAGTTAGAGAGATGGGAGCATCGCTGGGAGAAGTGTGTAGAGTTATAATTACAAGGAGACTATGTAGAAAAATAAAATAAAATTTTAAGAAAAAAATGTTTTGTATCTTTGTTAGGTCGTAAACTTTTCACACCACCCACGTATTATCCAATAAGTTTATAATAATTTAGTTCTCTATCAAAGATTGTATCAGATCTTAGCTTAGCAATACACTTTTCTTCTTTCCCTGGTTTAGATTGTATAGCAGGTAAGTATGTGTGTTGGTAAGTACCTGTACTGGCCACGAATATTTGCAGCGTACTAACAAAAAATTAAATCAGTTTGAGTGAGGATAACAAATGAACCTACCATTGTCACCTCAAGGCTAAGACTAATAATGTCATCCATGTGATGATTTTTTCAGGCTGCATATTAGCATGTGGGCTGTAGCGTGTGGTTGTCTGTCAATCTACACCTCGTTAGAGTGCAGTGATTTGATCTTCATTAAAGGCGCCTTAGAACGTATTAGTCTCGTTTTTCTACATTCTCCTTTAAAACGTTATGAACTTCTTTATTTGAAATCTATATTTGATTCGCTTGGAAGGCGGGTTTTCAACCCCAGGTATTTGGCATGTTGCTATCAGGAAGATTCTGCTGCCCATCTTCTGTTTATCCTTAATGTAGCTTTATCCCAATTTATACACAATGTATACTACCTGTTTATGTGCGAATTTCATTATTTTTGGTTTTTTTGTTAATATTTTTCATTTGGTCTGGTACTGACAGTATTTATTTTATTATTTTATTTTATTTAATCTTTTTTGTTGACACCTTAATAACAAGGGTAACAAAGGGCGGACTTAATGCCTAGCGACATTCTCTGCCAGTCAACCCGTGAAGTGATGGGATTTTGTGGCAGGTGGAAATACACATATATACTCTATAAACAGTATGTCTACAGCGAAATTTAAAGTGACAAAATGTTGCTGTACCTAAGTTCAATTCAGACGTGGCTAGGATTTGCCTTAATCGTCATGCTTGTAAGGGAATGACGATCCCACCAGTAGCAAACTGTTCGCACTTATGACACTACGTCGTAGAGCCATGCTGCAGATATAATTGTAGCATGAATGGCTCGGCTTGAACGGGGAAAAGGACTACGCTCTCCAGACAAGAATACCAGCTTACAGAATACCAGCGTGAAATAGCAGTTTAATGCTGCTGTGTTTCGTATGGTGAGTATATGGAATCGGAGACTCCTTTTACAGAAAAAGAGGCATTCCATCTTAGTCCGCAGGGGCGGCAACGCGCCTGCATTTTGATTCTTAATCGAGGATAGATGTAGATGTCTGTGGGACTGATTATATTATGGTTATAATTAAAGAATGAAGTAGGAGTAGTCATCATGTATTAAACAAACAATTATTATACAAAATTTACATTATTTACAATAAAAATATAGCAAAATATAAAATCACTACCTTTAAATTTGATATCAGTCCTAAGATTGAGCTTATTGTTAAAACTATTCAGAACTTTCTTCGCTATCTTCACATTTCATTACATTATCACACTCGTCGCCAGACTGCAACAACTCGTCCGCTACTACGTGAATCAACTCTTCCTTAAAGTTGGGCTGGATGTCGTCGATATTGAGGACGTCGGCCGGGGGGGACGCTCGTGCGCGTCGCTCTGATCCGCGGCGCACCGATCTACGTCTCACTTGCTTTATCACTTTTAATATCTCCACTTTGGTGGTAAGCTTTTCGTCATCCGTCATCTTCTTGAAGGAGGGTATAAGTGACATGAGAAAGTGCTCATCTTCATCGATGATGTGACGTGTCTGGAGCGAGGCGCGCGGTGCCACCTCTGCTATTGCCAACTCTTCGTTGGCGCGCCGCCGCATGACTTGCCGGCGCGCCTTCGTTGACGGATGGACGCTTCGCTTGCGACTTAAGTATTCATCGAGAAGGGGCGACACAGTCTCGTCCTTTTCTTCCTCCTCCGCCGCCTGAATGTGCGGTAACAGGAAAAGCATGTACTTGAAGTAAACATACGTCTTTTTTTTAATATTTTTCCCTTCACGTATCTGTTTTTCGATCGCTATTTGTCGTTTGAACGTGTCGCGCAAATTTCGCCATTTTCTTTGCAGGTCTGTAACTGTATTGAACAATTATATTTAGATATTTTACCCTTCATAAATCTGCAACAACGTTACTACTTTATAATAATACTACATAATACTAGCTGTCCCTCGCGACTTCGCTGGCGCGGAATTTACTACGATTTCATGCGTTTTAGTTATTTGCGTGGAACCCTAATTTTTTTTTCTAAAATAAAACTATCCTTAGTTACTCCTTATAACATCAGATATCTACCCGTGAAAGTTCTGTCAAAATCGGTCGGGCCGTTTCGGAGATTAACCGGAACAAACAGTAAAAACTTTAAAAAATATTTTTTTGTAATTAGTACCGTATATACTTTCATATGCATGTAGTAAAAAGCTGTTATTTTTTAACATTACAAACAGACACTTCAATTTTATTTATTAGTATAGATTTGATACTATTAACAATTAAACAATATTTAATGGTTACAAAAATGTCAAGTTTTTTAATATAATTAATGGAATCAGGCGTCACTTTGCGGACATTCTTTGTATTAAATAAAATACCACATCTCTAACACTAAGTTTTAATGTTAGTACTAGGGTTGCCAACTTTATACAAGTATTTTATTTTAGAAAGGTAATAGTTTGACCCCTAGTTCCTATTTTTCTAAAAGGAAATTGTAGTACACTACATAATATTTATGCGTAAAACGGAACGCAGCCTTTATCTCGTTCTGAAAGACAAACTACAATCATTTTAGTACTTCGATAATAAATTTAAAAAAAATTCTGAACGACACTCGGTATGGTATATTCAGATGATACCTTACATTACCTCTACACTCCATACCTTACATGTCAAAGCATTTCGTATTAAATTTTCTGATACACAAAATGGAGAGATGAGCACTATTGGGGAAAATTGTAATTTAAATTTTATAAACGTGGTAGAGCCATGCTGCAGCTACATTAATTGTATAGTTGTAGCACGAATGCGTCGACGAGGTAGGACCATGTTCTCACAGAATACCAGCGGAAAATAGCAGCTTGGTGCTGTTGTGTTTCATATGGTGAGTATAGAGAACTGGAGACCCTCTTTACTGGAAAAGAGGGCCTCTTTTCCAGTAAAGAGGGTCTCCAGTTCTCTATACTATACTCTATAAGAAGGAATGCCTCTTTAAGAGGCATTCCTTCTTAGTCCACACGGCTGACAACGTATCTGCATTTTGATTCGCAAATGAAGATAGATGTAGATGTCTATGGGCCACAGCAACCACTTATCATCAGGTGGACTGTGTGCACGCTTGTCACCCTTATCCTATATAAAAAAATCAATGGTAGATATTTTGTAACTTAAATTTACATTGCAATAAAAGCTATGAAGCTATTCTCCGAAATAAAAATCTAAGAAGAAAAGGCTTAAAGCGAAAAATTAAAATATTGATTTGTAACATAGTATATAATTTTTGTAATTTTTTGCCATCTACGTACTTTACTTTTACTCGGAATAGCCTCTTTGATATGAAAAGAGTTAGCAACCCTAGCTAGTACCTACGTGACCTTAGTAAAAACAGTAACACCTATAGGATAGGTAGTACGCGTTTGTTCGTAGTCGATAGTCGTATACAGGCGACTTACGCGACTGAACCGTGCAGCTCCAGCCAACAACCCGTTCCGTGTTCCGAAGGCTTTTTTTAAACCATAAGTGACTGACTACACATCTGTATTTCGATTCATCATATTTCGATTATAGTACATGGAGGTGTCTATGTGGGCTACAGAACTCACTTACGATCACACATTGTACTAGCAAGCGTAATGCTGTCAACTGCTACTAGAAGTCGTGACGGCTTCATAAAATATGCAGTGTGTCGATGAATGCAGGTGGTTCAAAATTGAATTTCGTGGTAATCTGTGGAGAGGCCTATCCCTATGCTTTTACTCGTGTAATGGGTTGGAATAATGATGATACATGTTGCACACCGACCTTTACATTCTTTTTCATCGGCGCTGAACTTATCCCAGTCGTTGAATAGAGCTTTAGCGATTTCAGTCCACATTTTGTTTTTCACATTGACGTTGGCCTGTTCCGGGCTGTTTTTTACGTACAACCCGGGCCATTTCTGAACCTCGCGAATTATGTGCAATGGATGAATCTCTTCCAATAATTTCTTTTTTTTACCGCTTAACGCTAAACTAATTTGAGCGTTTTTTTCTGCCGAAGCCATTGTCTCTATTATCTTATTGGCATTAGTTTCATGTATAAAAGAATCAGCACCAACAAACGTAGTACGTAATAATCGCCTCCGCACGCACAACTTTGGAGTTCAATAAATTCCGAGTGTTTCCGAACGTAAACGAAGTGTCACGAAACTAGTCCCATGACGTAGTATCTATGATACACAGAACTTTCCACTGATTTGTACTCATATTTGACCAATAAAACGCGTTTATTGTTTATATTTCAAATATTTTACACACGACATAAATTTAGCTTTCATTATATAATGAAATAAAACTAAAAAGGTAGGCCTCGGTCGGCCGTGGTCGTAAAACAACACTAACTATTACGATAGCTTGCGAAGCGTCACGTCGCGACTCGATTCCATTCGCGTTCTGCCGGCTGCATTCCTATCCCTTCCCCCTCCGTTCACTCTGCAGCTCTTCACCTCGCTACTACGCTGTTGTTGATTGATGATACAAGTATATAACTAATTAAATACTTATCTACAAACTTTTGCTTTATTGTAAAATTTATCAGTGTTGTTAGACACGATTTAGATATCTTTCCGATGCTGTTCGGTCCGTGTGGGTCATTATGGCGCATTTAGCGGTAACAGGGCCCACACAGTATTCACATAATAATGACAGGTATTTGTTTGTGTATTATTGAAACAATAGGTAAACAACAAAGTGACAAAAATACCTAAAGGTGATTTTTTATTTATTTAATTACTTTTATTCAAAGAATTTTAAACTATTATCTAACTAATTAGCAAGAGGTTTTTAAAGTTATTATTAGTGCCATCTATCGAATAAAAGTAATACTAACTATTTTCTAATCAAATTTTGTTTTATTTTTTATATTAGAAGCATAGATAATATCTTTATATATAAAAATTACGTGTCACGTTGTTTGTCCGCGATGAACTCCTACACTACTAAACTGATTTTAATGAAATTTTGCACACTCTGTGCAGTTTGGTCCAACTTGAGAGATAGGATAGTTTTTATCCTGATAAGTGGCACTCAATATTTTTTTATTACGGATTTAAGCGTACTTTTAATTAAGCGTAATTTTTTTGTACGTGGTAGAGTCATGCTGCAGCTATATTAGTAGTATAGTTGTAGCACGAATAGGTCGGCTCGACCGGAGAAGGAACACGCTCACAGAATACCAGCGTAAAATAGCAGCTTAACACTGCTGTATTTCGTATGGTGAGTGTAGAGAACCGGAGACCCTTTTTACTGGAAAAGAGGCATTACATCTTAGTCCTCACGGGTGACAACGCATCTACATCTGGATTTGCAAACGAGGATAGATGTAGATGTCTAGGGGCCACAGCAACCACTTACCATCAGGTGGACTGTGTGCTCGTTTGTCATCCTATCCTATATAAAAAAGCATTTTTTATATGAAGGTTCGTCGAAAAAGGCAGAATAACGTCTGCCTGGTCAGCTAATTAGTTATACTATTATACGGTTAGTAAGTTGAGCAAGTGGATGAGTTTGTGTATTTAGGATGTGTGTTTAACAAGGAAGATAGACATGACAAGGATATAGTACGATGAGTGAATGCAGGACACAGAGTACATTTTTTTATAGGAGAGGGGGCAAACGAGCATGCGGCTCACCTGATGGTAAGTGACTACCGCCGCCCATGAACTACTACAACACTAGGGGGACCAGGGGAATTGCAGATGCGTTGCCGGCCTTATAAAAGGAGTAGGCTCTTTTCTTGAAGGTCCCTAAGTCGTATCGGTCCGGAAAAATCGCTGACGGTAATCGATTCCACAAGGAAGTCGTGCGAGGAAGAAAAATCTTCTAAATCGCACAGTGGTGGACCGCCAATCATCCAGATGGTGTGGATGGTATCGGGAGTTCTGCCGCGATGTGCGTTCGTGAAATTTCGCGGCTGGGATTAATCCGTACAATTCCTCAGAGCACTTCCCGTGGTAAATGCGAAAGAAAATGCAAAGGGATGCAACATCTCTTCGCAGTGCCAATGAATCGAGCCGATCGGAAAGGACTCGGTCGTCGACGATTCGAGCCGCTCTGCGCTGGATGCGGTCAAGTGGAAGGAGCTGGTACTGGGGAGCCCCTGCCCAGAGATGGGAACAGTATTCCATGTGAGGCCGAACCTGCGCCTTGTAATGTCCAAACTAACGGCCAACGCCTCCCCCTTGGACTCTACTGCCTGTACATAGGTAAATGGGACTCTTCACTCTGTTGTGGGAAGTCAGAAAGTGTTGAAAAAAGCACGTATGGCGATTTACAATGCTGTGTTAGTGTAGTGAACGTTGGGTGTGGTAGAAGAAGCATGGAAGTAAAACATAGGCCTGCCCCATATATTCTCTCATAGGGGGGAGATGTGCCTTAGTCGCCACGCTGGGCAAGCGCGATGGCAACCAAAGTACTTTTTATTTTTAGTCGTGTTATTAGGAAGACGCTGTTGCCCAGCTTTAAAGCTAAATATTACGCAAATGGACCCCAGAATCGAAAAGATGTTGTTTCACACCCCCAATGTTTTTTGAAAGACCCCCAGCAATACCCCACACGATGGAATAGACGGGTAAAAAATATTTACCTGTATAGGAAGTACCCATAAATAAAAATGTTTTTTAAGATTTTATTTTACAGTTTTCTAGGCGTGATTAATATTTACAATTATGCCAAATTACAGATTTGTAGCACCTCGGGTCTCTGAGCAAAACCGCGGACAGCCGAAGTGATTCACGGACGGATGGACATGGCGAGACTTTAAGGGTTCCTTGTGAAGGAACCCTAAGGAACCCTAAAAAAGAAGTATATGTTCATCATTGGACGTCGATAATACTGTGTGTGACTGTGTGAATGGATTGTGAAATAAATATTGTGGAAGGTTTAAATTAAATAAATGTGTATATATTACTGCCATCTATCCGTCTGCAGTAAGCTTACTAAGTAATACGATTTTGAGCTTAGTATTTAATAGAAAACTAGGTGTCGTTATAATAATTTTTCTGTTGTTATTTTAACGACCTAATTGGTAATATAACTGGAAATGTATTCGTTTAAGATATACAATTTTATCATCCTTCTCTATAAATTGAGCTACTAGGTACGCTGAAACGAAAATCAAACTAGGATAAGGGTATATATCTACAACTTGTGTAATTTTTATGTTCTTTTCGTAATTTTGTCTATGATTTACGTTAAAAATGAAATATGTAAACAGAAAAAGCACTTGAAATCTATAACTCAAAATATACTGCAAAGGCGTCGCAATTTGATTTACGTGTATGTTATGGATTTACTAAGAATAGCAACAGTGCCATCTGTTGCATCATTGCAGAAACACGAAATAGCCTCGGTTGGATAGAAAACAAGATGTAATAGGTAGTGTCCTTCAAACTGAATTTTGGTAATTTCATAATTTTGTCTATGATTTATGTTAAAAATGAAATATGTAAGCAGAAAAATCACTTGAAATCTATAACTCAAAATATACGGCAAAGACATCACAATTTGAATTACGTGTATGTTATGGATTTACTAAGAATAGCACCAGCGCCATCTGTTGCATTATTGCAGAAATACGAAATAGCCTCGGTTGGATAGAAAACAAGATGTAATAGGTAGTGTCCTTCAAACTGAATTTTGGTCACGCTGGCCAGTCTTAACGAAGACTAGACAATAGGCAAACCATCTGTCCAGGTAATAAGGATTATAATGCAAAAGTTCATGCGCAAGCACGGGTGCACTTTCACGGGTAGACTTTCATAGTCCGATGGGACAGCAATCAGATCACATGACATCAAAGAGCGAAACAAAAATATGTTTCATAAAGCGAGACAGAAAATTCTCGGAATATTGCGCATTGGTGGACCGCCAACTATCCAGATGGTGTAAATCACAGAGTACATTATATATTAAATCCAAATGCGAATTGGCACAACTTGCGATTTTATTTGGAGTGTTCTAATTAATCTGAACAATTCCATAGAGCAATCGACATTATACAAGCGATGGAAAGTGCAAAAGATAGAACTCCTTTCGTGAACGGCTAGTCGATTAATCCAATCAGAAAGAACTCGATCCTAAACAGTTTGAGCTGCTTTGGTTGCATGCGGTTAAGAGGGCAGCTTCTACTATTTTCTATTATTCTGTCGTCGATCCCCCAAGAATGAAACACTTGATAGGCAACTGGCTTGTCGGAATCGATATTTTTAAATTCATGAAAATTAATAAAACCTACAATTATCCTCATTTAAGGATGAAATGCAGATACGTTGCTTATGCCCTTGAGGCCTCAGATGGAATTTTTCCTTAACAAGACTGGTTCCTTAACAAGACAGCCTACGGAACATACCAACATTTTGCTGATAGGGGTCTAAGAATAGATGTAGATGTACTATGTACACCTACACTATACCAATCACTTGCCATCACCTGGATTATGTGCTCGTTTGTCGCCATAAAAAAAAACGTTTCTAAACCATGTTTTTGCTGGTTCACTGGCTTTTTTAACATATTATTACCAATTATAAGGATGCGTCCTACCCAGATCTATCATAATGATCATAAATCTATTTTAAAAAGTTGGATCGTCTTCTTAATAATTCCAAGAGGTATAATTTCGATTAAACTTTGCATGACATATTCTTCTAAGGCGTAGCATTGGAATTTATTTAATTTAAAATAACCAATATTTCCTTCTTATCTAAAGTATAATTATTTTAAATTTTAAATTACATAACGATTACGGAAAATTGTTGAAATTGTAATGTACTGTTTATCATCTAATGTGATGATGGGATTCAAAACGTTTGTTATTTTGAATGGTTGTACATTGTAACGTAAGACTGACAAAGAAAAATGGAACTACGAGTATCTATAACAGTTACAAGGTAATTTATTAAAGCGATTCTTTCGAAATAAAACCACGTAAGCATTGCGTATGTGTGCTGCGCGCAACCTCACCATTTTTTTAAAATTTCAAGTTATATATTTTAGAGAACCGGAGACCCTTTTAATAGGAAATGAAGCATTCCATCTCGCTCCTCAGGGGTGACAATGCAACTGCATTTAGATTCTTAATTGAGGACAAATGTAGACGTCTATAGGCCACAGAATTCACTTAGCATCAGGTGGACTGTGTGCTCGTTTGTCACCCTAATTATATAAAAGAAAGAGCTACAGACAAGCTAAGTCCACTTGATGGTAAGTGGCTACTGCAGCCCACGGACATCTGCAACCAACTTCAACCGAAAAAGGCTACAGATGCATTGTGGCTCCTGAAAAAATGCATCTAGTTGTATTTCAAACTGTAACAGTGCAGAAGATGTATTGCTGTGGATGAGAGGACGTTACAGACACCTAGGCAGATAAAGAGCTCCACCATCTAAAGACCGCGTAGAAACTTGTTTCAATATTTTGATAGATGGAGGATTGTTACGTTTGTGGATCCGTGAAATGACGTGATAGTCTGTGGTCAGTTCGGATTAAGATCAGATTTAAGATCGCTTTAGTGTGTAGCAGGAAGTCTTCATTATAGTGTGATATGAAAAATAGTGATGCAAAAATATATAATATGTAATTATGTAAGTATTTGAGTACTTACCTATGATTTAACTGTATTGTAGTTGTTTTTCGCCATAGATTTTAATCTTTTTTTTATATAATAAGGGTGACAAACGAGCACACAGTCCACCTGATGGTAAGTGGATGCTCTGGCCCGTAGACATCTACATCTATCTTCGTTTACGAATTAAAATGCACATGCGTTGTCAGCCGTGAGGACTAAAATGAAATTCCTCTTTTCCAGTAAAAAGGGTCTCCGGTTCTCTACACTCACCATACGAAACACAGCAGCATTAAGCTGCTATTTTACGCTGGTATTCTGTGAGAGTGTGATCCTTCCCCGGTCGAGCCCACCCATTCGTGCTACAACTATACTATTAATATAGCTGCAGCAAGGCTCTATCACGTATAAAATCTAAATCTAAGTATTTTAGATTATTTAAAATCTAAATGTGATTTCACTTTTCTGTCACAACAGTTCTCTTTCCGCTCAGACCCTTCCACAAAATATAAATAAATAAATAATAGACAGTAAATTACGTCCGACAGTAAAATAAGTATTTTTTAGTTCAGTTTTTCGTTTCGTTTCGCAGATGCCATGACTGAACTTATTATTAGCCCTACAGCGCTAATAATAAAAAAAGTAGTTCGTGTATTTAATACCTGATGTGTATACTGGTAAATCATTATTCCGCTATGCGGTCACTAACAATTAAAGAACCATAAAAATGTATATTATAATATATGTAAACCGCTAGCTAAACACGTGAAAGTTGTAATTTTAAAAGAATTGTGAAGAGGAAAATTGTTAAATAAGTTTCAATTACAATTAGTTTTTCAAATTCTAAAGAAAAGTCATTTGGTAGTCCTCGATGTCGCTTTAGTTATTTGAGATGTAAGTGATGCTGGCAGCTATGCGACATGGTGCGTCGTGGTGCGTTGCGGTGGCATGTGTCAGTCGTGAATGCTTCGATAATTTGATCCGGGTAAAAGTATTGATGATTTTTAACGGTCCGGTACAAACGATTGACAGAAGCTATATAAGTAACCTGTGAACTATGATACGATATGATATGATATGAACGGATTGTTGATGTAAAAGTATTTCGCGAGTAGGCTATTTTCTACTTAGTAGGTAGGTACATAATTTCAAAACAATTGTGATAATCGATTCGACTAATCTATACTAGTATTATAATCCAGAAACACTTGTTGTGTAAGTTTGAGTTTGATATAGTCGTGGAAACAACTTACTCGTACAAGTGTAAATTACTTTTTATCTAGCACATGTATGTACATGAGATACCAAAGCGCTTCATTAATTAAATAATAAATATTATTCAAAATATTAAAGCATTTAAGTACACACAGTAAAGTTCAGGACACTATGCAATATATGAATAAGCAGTGAAATGAAGTATTTATTTGTGTTCGATCGAAACTGAATGAACTGGGTTCGCGAACGTGGGTCGGTGGTGGACCAAGGAGTATAGTAATGAAATACTCACAGATCACAGTACTGAAATCCGAAATAATTTTATACGTGGTAGAGCCACGCTGCAGCTACATTATAGTTGCAGCACGAAAAGGTCGGCTCAACCGAGGTAGGAACGCGCTCTCACAGAATACCAGCGTAATACAGAATACACAATAATAGTAGAATAATAGTAGAAACTTTTTACTGTAAACAAGGTCGCAACATCTCAGTCCTCAGGGTTGACAACGTATCTGCATTTTGATTCTTAATTGAGGATAAATATACGTCTATAGGCCACAGCATCCAATTACCATCAGGTGGACTGTGTGCTCGTTTGTCTACCTTATTTTATAAAGAATCCATTTGAAAGATCGACTCGAATGAATCGGTTCGTATGACGATTGACACATGTGTGTTGTGGTGACGTTGTGGTGGTGTAGCGTAGCGGCGCGGGCCGGCAGTGGGGCAGTGGTTCCCGCTCAGCGCTGCGTGCCGCACGCCCGCGTCCGCGCTTCTCGCGCGATCGAAAATGCTCTGCGAGCTCTCCTACGAGAGTCGACATAGAACACTCTTCTGAAATCCCCTTTGGGAGTCGAACGTGGTTCTTAGCTCGAAGTCTCGCCCGTACGTGCAAATACCAGTTAGTCCCACCGCTGATTGTGAGCCACCCTCAACCGCAAGTACTGAAGAACCGAGGACCGCTCCGACTCTACACAGTCAGTATCGATTTCCCACCTGCTCCAATTTCCTACCAAGTGCTTGAAGTACTTCGTATATGATACACGCGGTACCCTGGCTTTTAATAATTCACAAGAGGGATTCAAAATAACATGAAAATCGTGCATGTGTACTGTACAGTTGTTCAAACAACATGTTAAAGACAAAAATATTTTAAATAATTTATAACATAATCTAAAAATATTTTATTTAGTTTTGTTTGATAATGATATAAGTGAAGAATATTTTTGTCAAGTAAATATTATTAGATTTCTTAAGGCTAAAATTGAATCACTTGCAATAATGAATATAAGGCCTCTAATATTTGTGCATGATCAACACGACCTTACGATGGAATCTTTGATCTTGACACGAAATCTCAGATTCATTAAAAAGTTGTTCTCGTAAGTCGAGCGCCTGTTAAAGAACAGCTGAGCTAGAAGTCTATCATCAAACGCGTTGTGGTGGTATTTTATTTTAAAAACTGAAGTGACAAACGAGCTGCTAGTCCATATGATAGTAAGTGGCTAGTGCCGGCCTTGGATACCGCGGCAAACTACAAAAAAAAAAGAAGGCTCCAGATGCGTTGTCACCTACGAGGACTGAGATGGAATGTCGAACAGCCTGTAATTATATGGCTCTCACTACCCCTTCACAGGTGCTGCTGCTTTACGGCAGAAATAGGTGTAAGAGACTTCTAGACTTAAAAGAAGTCCTAACATCTCGTAAGAAGTAATATGCAAAAGTAAACGCGGAAAGATTAATAGCTGATGCTACTCTCTACTCACTGCTCTATGTTTTCGTGCCAAATACCGGCGTTGTGCTGTATGATCTATCACAAGAAGGATATCATTATAATGCGAGGAACTTGCGCTAAGATTTTCCCAAGTTCTAACTAGCATCCGTTTTCATACAAATATATCTATAAATTAAAAGCAATATCCACTTTTTCCCTTTGTTATAAGAACGCTTAAAAGTTAAAAAAAATACAACAAAGTAGCCCGTAAGCTATTTGCCTATATGCCTACTGCTGGGCGTTGCCCTCTTATTTAGGGCAAGGAAATGTCCGCCGCGCTGCCCCCATGTGCCCTATGCGTGATGGCGGGCTAAACACAATGATTTCTTATATTTACGCGATAATAATATGTCATAAAATTGAACATGAAAACACTGAAGCGATCACCAAATTCCCATGATTACTATCAATCACGTAGAATTGTAATGAAAATGAAAAATTGTAAATAAAATTGTTACTTGCAATAAGAACAGTTTTATCGCCCGCTCTGCGGTGTTTTCGGTGACCCGACTGTTCGGGTGCTTTACAGCACAGACCCATTGGGTCACGGACGGAACGAAACGTCGGGAGTTAATAAAGTTAAAATCAATCGCAATAAAATCCGTAAAATTAGTTTCAATTAATGTGCTAAACACGGCTTATATTTTTTTATATAATTTCTTAGAAATGCAAGTTTTCTCGCGATGTTTCCTTTACCGCAGAGCAGTCGGTAAACTTGTACTTATTGCAATTTACAATTCAATTTACAACAAAGATTGATTTGATTTTGTGATCGCTATTAACAGCATGGTAATGTAGCCATGTTTTTATTCTTATAACATGCTGGCTTTTTCTGAATTGCTGTTTAAGAAATAAGAGAGCACCCATGGGTCAGGGGGGGGGGGACAGAGGTGTTTGAAGCCCCGATGTCATAGTTAGCCCGGCTACCTCCAGTTTATAAATATTAATTTTTGTTCTCATCTATGCAAAATGAGCTTATAATATCTTGAAGTCTTGCTTACCACCATGCTTGGGTTTGGTTTTAGTTTTATTTATTATGGGATCCCAAGTAGATGGTAGCACCCGTCCATTTATCTCTATAGATATTAGGATATTTATTAATTTCAATAGCCTCGCATATCATCTTTGGTAGGAATCGGTGATATCGCAAAATTATTAAAATAAATGGTCTTTAATTATTATTTTTCATCTAAATAACGACATATTATTATACTTTACCCAGGCGAAGCCGGAGCGGGTCGCTAGTCGTAAAATAAAATCTATTCGGACCGGCGAAAAATGTCTTAGGTCTTAGTGCTTAAACGTATTGTGAGTAGCAAAAATGATATTAATTTTGAGCTGCGATTTACAGTTTCCATTCTTATTACGGCACTACAGCTTTATTTATTTATTTATTTTGAAGGACATTCTACAGTAGTTACAATATATACTATTTATTGCTTTCTATCTCTGCATTACATATTATGCTTATTGAACTACAAATGACAGGTTGTCACAACATGATTAAAAATGACAAAGAAGAAAAAGTATAAAAATTTAAGAAAAGGGCCTATATATATAATATAATATAAATAAATAAAATATATAAGAGAGGTGCATCACCCACTGAGAATAATTTTTCTTTTATAATTATGTATGTCATTAAAAATGTCGAGATCTGTGTCATCAGTTGATTTTATATTATAGGTACGTCTCAAACGGGAAACTGGTGAATTTTTTCCTAGTTTTATTAATTGGGTTTTAAGCTGTAGTGCAGTTTGGGTTGTAGCTAAGCGAGTGAATCTTTTTAACGTGCTAACGATAAAAAGATTTGAAAGACCACGCTGCAGCTATATTATGGTTAAAGCACGAATGGGTCGGTCTGACTAGGAAAGGACCGCACTATCACAGAATACCAGCGTAAAATATAAGTTTTATGCTGCAAGTTTTGCATGATGAGTGTAGAGAAACGGAAACCTTTTTATCTGGTAACGACGCCTTCTAATGTAGTCCTCCTAACTCCTACTCTGCCATGTTAGAATGTGTCGTTTTTAGTGACATCGCATTTGCATTTTTTATAGGATAAGGGTAACAAACGAGCACACTGTCCACCTGATGGTAAGTGGTTGCCGTGGTCCATAGACATCTACATCTATTCTCGATTACGAATCAAAATGCAGATGCGTTGTCACCCGTGAGGACTAAGATGAAATGCCTCGTTTTCAGTAAAATGGGTCTCCGGTTCTCTACACTCACCATACGTAACACAGCAGCGTTAAGCTGCTATTTTACGCTGGTATTCTGCGAGTGTGGTCCCTCCCCGGTCAAGCAGACCCATTCGTGCTACAACTATACCAGTAATATAGCTGCAGCATGGCTCTACCAAATTGCATGCATTTTGATTCTTATGCATTATAATCGAGAATAGATGGGCTATGGCGTTCTCCTTACCAACAGGCGGACTGTGTGCTCGTTTATCATCCTTGTTCTGTATAAAAAAATCCTGAAATGAATTATTTAACTAATGTTTGAGAAGATCATTGCAAGATTAATTATAATACAATTTAATTCACACCACGAACAATGACCGTTGTTAGGACTGTATTGTTAAGTTCATAAACCTCATCGATCTGATAAAAACATTTAATGTCATGTACCTCGTCACCGTTCTTGATCAGCTCTCATTCACTACTTTCTGCGTTTAGACAGTTTCCCTAACTCATCCCCTGTTTCACTCATTCCTAACTCACGATAAGGCACAAAAGAAAAAACATCAGAACAACGTTTTTATTGTTATAAACGTAGTTAGTTATCTAGCGACCTACCTTCCGGCAAAGATGCCGCAAGTGGATGATCCAGCAACAGTCCCTGCCTCTGTGTGGCTCTCATACCCTCTAAGATTAATGAACGTTTAGTTTTTTTATTTGTTTGTTTTACTATTAATATTAATTTATTGATAGTTTTATTTTAAGATACGTGGTTTTCATCACTTGCCTAAGACCCTGTATGGTTAATGCCCAAAGGCGGTGGCAGAATAGCAGGAGTAATGTGTTTCCCGTTACAACTGAGTCACAGTAGCAGTTGAACTTTGACAATACTCCTCGTGAATAGATATTCTGCTAACTATGGAGACCATATGTTCTTTCTGGCTGTGGTCGCCTCTACGGAACCACCGTGCGATATGGCGCTATCACTAGGTAGGACTGTATATCTGCCGCGAAATAACAGTGTTTGCACTGCTGTGTTCCAGTGTGAAGGGTAAGAAGAGCCAGTGTGATGACAGGCTTGGAGGTATTCAATCTTATAGCCTTCTTGGCTGCAGGTGTCCACGCACAGCAGGAGTCACTGAACATCAGGGGGATTGTCGGTTCATTTGTTATTTCAGATTGTTAAAAAATACCATAAAATGTAGCAAACGGCAAACAATGTTCACATTATAGATATAACGAATGTTCAATTATATCGGGTAGTTGGAAGAACAGCTACACAAAAAATAGTATTACAGATTTAAAGCAGTAGAGTCAGTGGTAGAGTTGTTTCATCTAGAAAAGCTATTGCATGTAAATGGTTGTGCCAGGGATAACTGGAAGTAAATACCAAACTAGTTCAGAGGCATTGTACTTTAATATTGCAAATGTCACTGTTGAGATGTTCATTCTAAACAGTGACGATTGCAGTGCGATTGTGTTACTCTGGTGACAATTGACTTCGTTTTGATGTTTCATGTTTGGTTTTGTTCAAAGAGATTTAAAATATATACTACTTAAATGTCTTTAGTTTTGTTATATTGTGTAAAAATGTAACAGTATCTATTGTAAGGCGATGTCTTTTATATATTAATATAATTTATTTAATTTTTTTAAACATTAGTTTATTATATACTATGTTATACAATTAAATATAAAAACATTTAGAAACAGCATAAACCTTATTCCCAGCGGTTATTATCAGTCTATCGAAAATAAATTAGAGAAGGCATATGACCAGCAAGCGGATGCTGCAATGATGATGATAGTGATATTTGATACTTTTAGATATGGCTGTGATCACATAACACTCGCCGTGTACTTGTTCATATAGTAAAGCAAAATTCTATAACAATTTTCAAAAATTTGGGCAAATATACAGAGTTAGAAAAAGTTTAGTTAAAGTGAAAAAAAAAACTAATATATATATATATATATATAATATATTAAATTCTAGTAAATGCGTTACTGAGGCATTCGTTTAAAAGTGCCCCACATGAGTGGAACGCCCGTGTTATCAGCGCCGGCATCAGCTGGGCCGCCATCGACGTTTCACAGTTTTACTACATAAAAACTTTCTGTTGAACTGATAATGTTTGTCTGTTTGCTGCAACATGTTAGCTCGAAGGTTTGCACGTTGTAGTGATGCAGTAAAAGAGACGCTTTTCAAGGCCTATTGCCAGTCCTTTTATACGTGCAGCCTTTTGGTGAACTTTACGCAGAGAGCATTCGGCGCTTTAAGGGTTCGATATAATAATGCGTTCAGGTTGAGGCTAGGGCTGCCACGCTTTTGTGCGTCCACAATGTTTGTCCACAATTTTTATACGAACTTCAGAAAGCGGTGCGCTTCCCAACTAAATTGCTTTCGCTTCAGCACAAACACTCTTCACACATTCTGAGCGTATTCGGCAACAGGTGGGACTCGCTGATGCTGAGGCGCTAGATAGTTCTACATAGTGTAAAGACAGTGTGACGTATTTCATCTAATGCATCGGTTTACTGTCTCTACAAAATATCTATTTTTTTTTTACTTTCTTTGCTTTTACTAACAGGAAAAACTTATTAAATATACATATTAAACGATGCTATAGCAAAAGTATTTCGGCTTCAAAGCCAACCCTAGTAATTAATAACTCTATTAGTAATTTCTCTAATGACACAAAATTTTGCCTTTTTCGGAGCAAATTTACAATTATCATCGTAATGTACCAATGGTTAAAAGAATTCCTAGACGTGCGAGGATGCAGCTTGCTAAAGCATTGTCATGCACTATTCAAAATTGTTTCACTAATAATGAAAAGAGTTCGCAAAAATTATTTACTTTAGCGTATTCCCATTTTCATTTTGATAAAACAATAAATAAATCAATTACGTCTCAACTAAAAGAGACATCTTTTCAAAATTTAGATTACCCAATTAATACTCATTTATCTCGACCACGGCCTAAATTTGATTTAAAAAAGTAGTCGAGTCGAAAGTAATCGATCGCGACTTAAAAAATGCATCCCGTATTTTATTCTCAGACGACATCCTGGCTCCTCGTAAAGTCGAAACTCTTGAAAGACTTCGTCAAAAGCATCCTACGGTTAAACCTTCTCAGGGTTTACCGCTGCCTCCCAAGACTTCTATTCAACCATTACAAGTTTCTGAAAAAGACATTTTAGAAGCAATTATGTAATTTTCGAAAGGCTCTGCTGGCGGCATTGACGGAATTACACCTCGACATCTTAAAGATCTTGTAAGCGCTTCTGCCGGCGTCACCGGCAGAGTACTTCTTAATGACATTACAAAATTATGTAATTTTATGCTTTCTGGTAATGTTAATCCTAATTTCATTCCATTCTTATATGAGGCAAGATTATGTGCCTTCAAAGAAAGGATAACGCTATCCATCCTATTGCCGTTGGTCCCACATCTTGAAGCTTAACTTCAAAGTTAGCTCGCAGGCACATAATTTCTAATCTTAAGACAAAATTTCAGCCTACTCAACTAGGCTTTGACACTACAGGTGGCTGTGAATTGGCGGTACATTCAGTACATACATTTTTAATAAACTCTGATGCAGATATTCTTGTGAAGGTTGACCTAAGGAATGCTTTTAACTCTATCGATAGGGAACCCTGCTGAAAGAAGTGGCTAACAATGCCTCCGAAATTTATCATTACGTTTGGCAATGTTACAGTCAAAATACTAACTTGTTTTACGAAAACCATGTTATCGATTCTGCTGTCGGTGTTCAGCAGGGTGACCCACGAGGTACAGCATTTTTCAGTTTGGGCATTCAACCTATTATTTCAAATTTGAAATCCAAGCTGAATGTCTGGTACCTGGACGACGGTACACTGGGACGTAGAGCAGAAGACGTCCTCAGTGATCTTTTTCTCATATTTTTCGAAATTTTAAAAATATTAGTTTTGAACCAAATAGCAATAAATGTGAAATATTTTTTTCCAAGAATTTATTTAGTTCTAACAGAGACACTAATTCAAAATTGCAATCATATTTCTCCAGGAATAAAAACTGTCAGTGCGTAATCGCTATACCTGCTAGGTGCCCCGTTCTTCTTCGATAGTATAAACCTACGAGTATTTTATAAACAAAATTTGATCAGTTTTTAAACAACGTTGATAAATTGTATAACTTAAACCCCCACATAGCTCTTAATATTATAAAATATTATCTCCTTGTACCTAGATTTACATACTTACTCCGCTAGAGTCCAGTTTGGAAATGTCTGGATATTTTAAAAGACATTGATAATAATCTTAAAATAACTATAGAAAAAATTCTAAAGTTATCTTTAAATACAACAGCCTGGCTTTAAGCTACTTTACCTACAAAATTTATTGGTATTGGTGTGAGAAATCTTTCTAGCGTTGCAATGCCTGCTTTCCTTGCTTCCGTGCATAGTGTCAGTGACTTATGCAACATAATTTTAAATAATGAAATAGACCTGTGCTTTGCTACGGAGGCAGGGCGGACATGGCAAGCGCTCTGTCCCGAAAATGTTCCACTGGAAGTTAACCAACAAAAACAGTGGGATATGCCGTTGGTAGAGAGTGCAGAAAGATTTGTTTCATAATTTACATAGTGACTGAGATCAGGCACAGCTTCTAGCTGTTTCGACTAAGATATCTAGTCACTGGTTACACGCTTTACCATCAAGTAATCTCGGCACATTACTTGATGGGGAAAGCTTGCGCATCGCCGTAATAATTCGACTAGGAGCGGCGATTTGTCAACCCCATCAGTGTCCTTGTGGCAGCAGCATCGACCAGTTTGGTTCATGTAAGAAAAGTGCTGGTAGGTTTTCACGGAACCGTTCTTTGAACGTTGTCACCCAAAGGGTCTCTATAAATGTTCCCTCGGTTTGAGAGCCTATATTTAGAGACGATGGCAGCAGACCCTACGGTACATTGGTTCCTTGGGAGAGAGGAAAAGCCCTAGTGTACTACTTGCGTGGACAATTTGGCGGCCTCTCATCTCACGGGTACCTCGTTTTGAGCCGGGGTGGCATCAGAGGCAACTGAACTGAGTAAGTGGCGAAAATATGAGTCTCTGAGAGATGACATATTTGTGCCATTTGCCCTGGAGACTAACGGGCTGTGGGTTCCAAGTGCGGTGAAGTTCCTAAAGAACCTCTATCCGCGACTGGTCGTTGCTGCTGGTGATAAGGCTGAGTTTTTTTTCGCTCAAGCGCTAAGTATAGCCATTCAGCGAGGAAACACAGCCGGAATTCTTGGCATGGTACCACGGGGAGTAGGACTGTATGTTAATTAAGTTATTAGTTTTAGTTTTTTTATTATAGTTTTATTAAGAGTTGCATATACTATTATTATTAATAAATTTTATCTTAGTACAATTTTATAGATGTTAAATTAATAAGCTAAATTCAGAGTAAAAAAAATACAATTGTTACTATTAAAGCTATGGACCTAGTCTGAAATAAATTCATTAATTTAATCATAATCTGCTAGTGAGCTGGGTATTCTATCATTTTTGAAGAATAATTTGAAAATAATTAAAACTTTATAGTTTTTAATTTTTTAGTATTTTTTTGGAGTTATCTGCAGCCATTGAAATATAAAATTATTTTTAATTTTCAATCTTGTTGCGTGGGCGTCGTAGGGGTCGACTAATAGAGAACTTGGGAAGGGGGTGGATGGTGATATATCAGCTAGTTAGCGCAGTGGTTAGTGCTTTAAGCTGCGTCACTGAGGGCCGCGAGTTAGTTTACATTATGGAACATGTATTTGTTTGGTCTATGAATAATTGGCTTAGGTCTAGGTGTTTGTTGTTGTGCAGTTTATGCATGTGAAACGCCCTCGATACAGGAGAAATTCTAACAGGATAACGTTGCAAAATAATTTAATTCATTCCTTATTATAGTTCTTTAGTTAGTTAGTTATAGTTCAATATTATTATAGTTTGAAGAGAGCTCGAACTGTCGCGAAAGGCAAGTAGTAAGGCTGACGCAAAAAGCGCGAGTTGGCAACACTGCTCAAATCTTGCCGTCACTAAAATGTGTTGCGGTAACCATTTTAAATTTAGCTACCATTTTTCTACCACAGCGGTAACGATGTGACTCATTCGTTTTTGCGCCTAATCTTAGGCTGCTGGCTAAAAATCCAATATTTAAATGGATGAAAACCGGCGACTTCACAGGCACAGTATTCTTTAATATGTTTACAAAGTGTTGAAACATTGAATGCATTTCTGCCAAAGGGCGAGGCATGTAAACGTAGTCTTGTTTGTTTTGAAAGATGTCAATAGTGATCAGCTCATATTAGCGATTGATGTTTTAGTTATCGTAACGGAGAGCTTCCGCTCCTTAGAGCATACATAAACAAGCTCATGTGTACTCTAAGTTCCGCTCGTTCAACAGAAGCCGTGAGTCACGCGCTCGTCGCCCGGTTCACCGCACTCCAGTAATCTGCAGGCTGCGGGTAACGTGCTGAATCCCGCTTCCCTTGATTTAAGCCAGCTGTTGGCAGTTAGTTACTTTGGCTCATCTTTGTTTTATGGCAGCGGCATACGGTAGCGGTGCCTTTCATAACATAAACACTTTTGAATAATATCTGAAGTGGCTCATTCACTGCTCTGCACTTCATTATAGATCGCTCGCATAACACGATGACATAAGTATATTTATGGCACGTCTCATAACGGGAAGCGTTATTAGGTAGTGCATTACTCTTGACACGTCAAGGTCAAACAATTTGTGGTCTTAAAATGCCTCTATGATAGAGGCATCCATATTGCACTTTTACGATGATATGAGTAGCCGTATATCAAGAAAACACTCTGATTAATCCATCTCATATTTTCTAAAACATCATTTTATATTGCTACTTTGATAAAAAAACGGTTTGAAAAAATTTTTACGTGGACGTCCGGATGTTGATTTTGTATGCGGTCACGATAACCCCCGAAAAAATTGACGTATCGAGACCGGGTTTTTTTACTAGCTTCAGAATTACATGAATTGGTTCCCTACTTCATATCAATAGCCAAGTACGCGTTGTTTGTTAATAAAAGTTGTTTCAATTTCCCTCTGTCGCCTCTTAGGACAGCCTTAGAACAATAATATGGTGCAGTAGATATTCTTACTCGTATACCGCCACTACACGCTATGATCAATTAATATAAATGACTTCCTGACTATTTATTGTATGTTTTAATTCATTTATATATTGTATCATATACGTATTGTACCTTACATGTAATTATATTTTGTCTTATAAATAAAACTTTATTGGAACGAAGATCCTTATCGGACGGTACGGGTTTGGCGGATGGGAGCTAGGCGACGAAGTGTAAGACGTTTTCGTCACTACCCTTTGGTCATAGTGTATTTTATTTTAAATGACGCTTCATTTTAATAGACGCTAATAATTAATTAATTTATATTTGTTAATCAATAATATAATACGTTTATCAATAATAATATATTATGAAAGGAACTTCGTTCCAACCGAGTGTTCCACGACACTCACGCATGTTTTTTTAAATTAGTAATTGGTATCACCTACCACAACTTCTCCTTAAATCACGCAGGACTGAATACTATTACAAGGGATTAACTACGGTACGTTTAAAACACAAACTTAAAATATATTCGTTTAAATCATTGAGCGATGACGGCCGGGTGAGTCAGCGGTTCTAGACTATGTATAATATGCACATATACAGTGTGTATCCTGCACATTGTACAACTTATAGGGGAAGGGGAGGGTGGGTTACATTCGGCGAATTATAAACATTGCATTTGAAAAGATTGATTTGTTTGTAATAATTTTACAATCTAAAAATATTTTTTGTTCACAAAATATGCAATAAATGCTGGAGACCCAGCCAAATCCTGCCCTAAACGAAAATTGACTCAGAAAAAGCCGGCCAGTCTCAACAGACGCTATTCATTTGCGCAGGACAGGGTTATAGTGCCCAAGTGTGTGCGTAAGCGGAGAATGGAGGTGCACCTCATTGTCATAATCCGATGGGACGGTAATCCGACACGACCAACGGCTTTTAGTGCTTTCCGAGGCACGGGGGGGGGGGGGGGGGGGGGTTGAAACATCGCTAACTGCCTCACTCCGGGCTGCTACTAAGAATTTCTTTATAGAAAACCTCAATAAATGATTTTGATCCGACCCGGGATTCGAACCCGGGACCTCATGGTCAGAAATCGCGTTTACGACCACTAGACCAGCAAGGCAGGGGTTATAAATTGGGGAGTGGATTCTCTTCCGCCGCCACTACACGGCGACATTTATCCATATTGATATGTGAAATTTTTGAACTTGTGTGGATGTTGGTTATTACGCGAGATTAAATGGCTAAAAGATATGGATATAAATTGGCACACAGAGAGTCCATGTCCTGGATTAATGCATCGGACATTTCATTTTCACATTGGGAAATACGTTTTTATCCGCATGTAAATATTTTTATTGATTTTGTAGAATTGATTACATAATGATTTCTTATATTTACGCGAACACTACACATTGAATAAAACTACTTTTACGGATTCTATCTTTTTATTAATGCCCAGGAGCCGTGGTAGCTCAGATGGTTAGCGCTCGCTGTAAGCTTCACAGTACTCGAGCAACGCGGGTTCGATCCCCGCCGACACCAATGAAATTATTAATTGCAATTTTAAGTGCTGATTTACAACGTACTCGGCGGTGAAGGAAAACATCGTGAGGAAACCTGCATGTCTGATAAATAAGAAAAAAAAATATTTCGAAGACACGTGAAGTTCGCCAACACGCATGGGGGCAGCGTGGCGGATATTTCCTTGCTCTAAAACCCTCTCAGAAATGAGAGTAGGCCTGTGCCCAGCAGTGGGACGTAAATAGGCTGCAAGTTTACTTTTACTATTAATGCCCAACGTTTCGGGCGCTTTACAGCACCCATGGTCACGGGGATCTGGGTGATTGACGTCCCGATGTCAGAGTTAACCCGGAGTACCTTCAGCTTTTTTAATTATTAATTTTGATCCGGTATACGCAGAATGAGCTTACTGTGTCTTGAAGTCTTGCAGTGGTATGCTTGGGTCTAGTTTTAATTTTATTAATTACAGGATCCCAAGCAGGTGGTAGTGCCTAGCCTCCCTCTCTATTGAAATTAGGATGTTTTTTAATTTCAATAGCTTCACGTATCATCCTTTGCTGGAATCGATGTTCTTTCGCGAGAATTTGTGGTTTATCAAATCTAATGTAATGGCAGGGGCCGTCTAGAATATGATCACAAACTGCAAACTTCCCGGATCGATAAAACCCGTGTAAAAGAAGTTTTATTCAATTTGTAGAATTGTACAGTTTTTTTTAAATAGAAGCTAGCATTTTTATAATTATATAAACAACGGTACAACTTCATTTAATGCGTTTTTTATATAGTCCAATTCTCAAAATAGTTCTACTTTTCTTTAAAAGGAATTATATTGTTTTGAGTAAATATTACGCTTCTTATTTCAATCAAGAAAAAATTAAAGAAGTACGGTACGAAACATAAAATCCATTTTAAATCTGTTATTTGGTCACCCTACTTGCAGGCTCACAGCGGCCTAACGACCGGCCGAGTCACCTTTTTATTACACTGCTTTAGCGCATTAGCACTGTATACGATCACGGACAATGGTATTGACCCTGATTTAATTTTATGAAAAGTGATTTTATCACATCTAATAAATGTTAATACGGAGCTGTTACATTAGCAATATAATGGCTGCTTTTCACAGGGTCAGCTTCTCACCGTAACGAGCCGACGTGTTTTCAATGTCGAATTTAACTGTCCATCTGTCTTACTAGCACTAAAACTAATTAGAGTTTGTGGTACAGATCGACCTTTTGTCTGAGCCATAGCTTTTTTTTTAATTTACTGTTTTGACCATTAATAATTTTCAAAAGTAGGAAGTTAGATTTCCTTCCGATTTTGAGAATGCGAGTTTTCGTCAGATCTCCACGTTTTGAGGTCATAGGAAGCGGTTCTGACTATTTCCGACTGTATGTATGTAAATAAAATTTGGTAGTACGATATCTTTAGAACGAACCAACCGATCGAGATGGGCGACACGGCGTTCTGAGGTTTCATTGAGACTTCGAGCTGATTAGATTTTCAAGTCAATCCGTCCTCAGAGAGCTGTTTTGTATTGACCGCCAGCTAAAGCTGTGAAAACTAAGTTTAAAGCAATTTGTCGCAGCGGCTCGAGGTCAGGTGAAGGTCTTCGCCACTCCATAGCTAAATAGGGAGTTTTCTCGTGATTGCGTGTCGTTGGCCGCAGCCGTCTCGCCTTATTATCGCAAGTAACGTATTGAATCTAAGGTCTACCTTAGAATATTGTACGAAAGAAAATGTAAGTGCTAAATTAAAAAAAATAGGTACACCGCAATTAAATGATACTACTGTGAATTTTTTTTTATTTTTGCACGAATGAAACGTGATGGCAGCAATTATACCCTCGATTACAGGTTCTGTTATTTGAAGGAGAAAGTATCGACGCTTACAGTTAAACGTCGTAGCTCATATCCCTATTGAATAGTTGGATGTCACGCGAACCCTAGATACTTAATATAGCGTGGTTATGTAACTGTGGTCACTCTCCAAAGCATTAGATCACCAGTCAGGTCATAACTATATCATCTGGTTGATAATCAGCATTTATCTTTAATTAACATATTTAGAAAATAACAAATTGTGGGTATTTCGGGAGTTGTTATGTTGTTATGTGATATTCTTGTTTCTAACACACTGCAATGTAAGCTATCTTCGATATTATCAGTTATCTTTTAAGTAATGGAATGGAACTTTCCTTTTATTTTATGGAACCTTCAACGAACGAATCATCAAATGATTACATATCATAGAGAGTGCAATCAAAATATTATAATATAATTCCCGCTAACTACCTACGTTCTTCTCAAAATAATATTTGTATCTGTGTAAAATTATTTAACAAGCAAAAATAAATTATTTCGCGGAACCCTGTTGACTTTTCCAAAGAACCCTTAGGTTCAACACACTTTAGGAATCTTTGTCTTACGGTTTTGTAAACTATTTAGTAATCTGTGCTTACGGTACCAGGTATCCCAATTAGTGTAAGATGTCCTTTATTTTAAGAGTCCATGGACACACCCGAATTATCCAAGAGCGGGACGCCGAAAGTCTCGATTTCGTATGACTGAGACTTCACTTCAGTCATCAAAATATATTCTCAGTGCGCATACGAACAGAAATGAGAAAACAGAACCTTTCCTAGCCTTTTACCAAAACTTATTAAATATTCTACACGATGCTGTGATGAGCCTATAAAATCAATCATTGCTTTGTTTTCAAAATTAAGAAATTGATCAAGCTTAGTAATAAATTCAAGAAAATAATAGACGACGAACTTTTGGGCTTTATGTGCAGCAGTGATGACGCGACGGGACGAACTCAATGAAAATAAATTTGACACTATCTCTAAAAGACGATTGTTTAACTTATAAATCAATAGCATATAATATGTATAATCAAGTTATATAAATACCAGAGGCTACGATGTCTGCTAGAGGAATTTCAGCCTGGGACGATTCTGGGTTAGTTCTTTGAGAAAATTTTTGGTATTTTGATATAAATACCAATATTTTGTATTGTACATAATATTGTATATTATACGTTATATTACACGTTATAATTAGTTATTTTTTGAAGTATAAATACACAGAAAAACCTAATATTGGCATGCTTTTTTAAATGTACGTGCTTAATTAGAAAATATCTAATATGAAGGAAATAGTTAAGGTAGTTGCCTAGAATAAAAGTGTTGATTATAAAACACCTAGCTTTTTTAGTTATCCCGAATTAAAAATCAAAATATCGTTGCTTTTATCTTCGTCCCGAAATTTGTTACTCTTGACAACCCTAGTTAGTCACATTAAGCACTACTCGATACAGAATTAGTATCAATTAGTATCACCATCGAACAGTTCAGACACATGTAAATTTCCATTGCGTGTGAAGTAATTATTTGTCGCATTGACATTGCAGCTCGTTTTTACCGAATACGTTTAATTACAATTTAATATCACGGCGATGAGTCTACGCTCATGAACTCACAACATATTCGTTGTATCACGTGTGTAGTTCTCCTTGGTTCCATCACTTCCTTTCTTTTTATTTAAAGAAGGCTTACCTACTGACGATCGTGAATGCTCGCCCCGACAATAATGATACTTCGTGCATGAGGTGTGTTCGCGCGTATCATTACCTACCGTACGCGCACCTGTTAATTGTTCTTGTGCAGATAAAAGTATTTACTGCTAAAAACTTTGATTTGTATTCTAAAGAGCTCTATGTAAATTCTTAATTAACTCACGTGGATATCTTTGGCTTTGTTTAAATAATGTCTGTATTCTAGAGCATTTGGCTCTACTTTTACTTGTTTAAAGTCCAAGATCCCAGGGCCGCCAGACGTCACTTATTTTCTGACGAACGAAATGTGTATGATTGAGTTGTGTTAGTATGTACTATTATCGCATGTCTACTTGCTAGCTTGGGCAGTGGGCCATTTTCCAGGTATCAGGTAATCAAGGTACATAAAAACATTATATTCACCTCACGTTAATTCTCCCACCTGATTTTTACGTAAATGTTAGATAATATCGTCTAATATCTATCAATACGTAAAATGCCAAAAATTTATATATTTATATTAATATGACTTCCGATAAATTGTTGTAGAAGCATTGCATTTCGCCAGACGTGAAATACCCCAACCGGCGACGGGAAGCAGTAACAAAGACGAGACACGTCTGGTCTGGTCAATCAGCCTGGTGTGCCATACTCGCCACTACACGAGGGGATACTACCCATTACCTGTTGTGGAATGTATAGGGTTGATTACGATGACGAATTAAACTAAACTATAAGCTTTATTGCGTTTTTGTAGATTTTGCGTAATGAAGTAATAGCCTACGACAAGGGCAAGCTGTGTCATGACTCGGGGTGTACTGTAGTTTTAGAGCGTTTAAATCAGAGTGGTTTAATCGACATAAATAATGACTTAGTTTGCAACACATGTAAAATAAAGTATAAAACTGATGGTAGCATATTTAATCATAACATTTGAAAAGCGCTATTTGCAAATAATTTCTGAACACCGATGTAAAGAATAAATACAAGTTGAAGTATTTCAAGGCAAAGGCTTGTCCCGACAACAATATTTCGATAACGTTAAACCACGTCATGTTAAACGTGGCGTACGTGTGTAATGTGATTGCGTGACCGCCGCGCGCTAGGAGCACACGTGCACCTGCTTCACTTATTATTAACTCGCGGCAAAACATCCAGCGTGGTAGAACCTGCGCTGCAGCTGTATGAGGCCTACATGGCTACATCACGTCGGCTTCACTGGGGTAAGATCACGCTCTTCCAAAACACCAGCGTAAAGTAACAGCATAAAATGTTTAAGGAGGTTTTTTTTTTAATAGAATAAGGGTGACAAACGAGCACAAAGTCAATCTCATGATAAGTGGATGCTGTGGCCCATAGACATCCGTATAGGTCTATCTTTAATTAAGAATTTAAATGCAAATGCGTTGTCACCCCTGAGAACTAAGATGGAATACATCGTTTCCAATAAATATTGTCTCCGGTCACACACACCACACGAAACACATCAGCACTAAGCTGCTATTTTACTGCTGGTATTATGTGTGAGCGTGGTCCATCCCCATTTGAGCTTCAACCATAAAATAGCTGCAGCATGGCTTTACCATATATAAAAGGTAAGAAACGGGAACTGATTTACGTTTTACCTAAATCTTACACTTTACATAAGGCGGACTCCGTAATAGGTTAGGGATTAATCGCTCACCGTGATTTCATATTACGTGAGGAAACCTGGTTCGATCCCACCGTCACCAATGAATTTGTTTTACCGCCTGACCGGTGTTAAAAGAGTGTATCGTGGAGAAACCTAAATGTTTAAGGAATAAAAATAATTCTAAGATATATGACGTCCGCCAACATGCATTGAAGTATCGTCGCTATCATCAGCCTGCGGCAGCTCACTGCTGAAGATGGGTCTCTCCTAAGGCGAGCTACTTACTCCGGTCTTCAGTTAGCCACCTTGCGTAGATCGTTGCTCCATTTAGTGACAAGGGACGTCCCACATTACGTTTGCCGAGTCGCGATCTTCACTCAATGAAACGTCTACGCCAAAGTTATCTTTATTACAGATGTTGAAAGTATCTAGCTAAGACCCCACCCAGTACCAATACAGTAGGAAATACACACCACCGTCGATAATAAGACACGTGTTTCGCCTCTACACGAGACATCCCCAGGTGAAGTAGACTTTAGAAGATCAAAGGTGAATTTCTTAAAAGATTTAATATTACTTATCAATATCACGTATGTAAAATTGTGTGCAAATGGGGCGCACTGCACACGCGATTAACTACTACATTGTCGCCCATAAAGTAACACAAATTGCGAACATTCATGTAGTGCCCCACGACGTTGAACCCGTATTGCTAGCTCCGATAATGTGTCGGAAAAGAATTTCCGGAGACGAACTGAAGCAGGGTCTGCAAACAAACAATAATGATTACTATTTCCATGACTTGGTCTTGGCTTTACATTTATTATGCTGTAGTGTTATTCATCATTACAACCGTTCACAAGTCCACTGCTGAACATGGGCCTCCCCCAAGGAATGCTACAACACACGGTCCTGAGCCACCTGCATCCATCGACTTCCTGCATGTCTTACCAGGTCGTCACTCCATCTCGTGGGGGGTTGCCCTACACTTCGCCTACCGGTACGAGGCTGCCATTCGAGAACCTTTCTTCCCCATCAGTTGTGGGTTCTTCGAGCTATATGGCCGGCTCATTGCTACTTCATTTTACAAATCCATTGGCCGATGTCGGTTACTCTAGTTCTACTGTGGAGATCCAAAATTTATCACACAGAGAAACCCCGAGTGTAGCTCTCTATACCTCCCTGAGCGACCTTGAGCTTCCTCATCTAGCTAGCAGTGAAGGACCACGTCTCATATTCATAACTCATCACTGGTAACACGCTTTGGTTGTAAAATCTTGTTTTCATGCTTTGAGGTATACTACCTGACGAGAAGATGTGTCGTAATCTCCCGAACGCTGCCCAGTCGAGTTGAATCCGTCGATTGAACTCTCAGTCGAAGTTAAAGATGCACCCAACAATCAATTGTGTTGATAGCGTGAAGAAGCACACGGTGTGCTCTTTATTTTTAAATGTTTATTTTGTCTATAATAATTTATTACATACATATTAAAATTGAGTGTCAAATATGTAGTTGTCACAAATCGCGCTGTGAAAGTTAGCATCCGAGCTAACCAAGAGCGGACCAATATATTCCTCTCTTGGCTCCGCCCTTCTCCTGAGTGCCACTGCACTGATTTAGGGAAATATGAACCGCGAGTGGAGATTATCAGTCAAAATGAGTGGGCAATGAAGTGAGTGGTTTTATTGGGATTCTTGTTAACTTTTTAATATTGCATAATATTTAATGATAGAATAGAATAGAATAGAATATTTATTTGCTTAAAACATGGTTCATAAGATGGTCAATGATGTGGAACTGATATGTTTTGCCATAATTGGCATGCAAAAATTAATGAAATACTTACAACTAATTACACTAAGCCAATCTTACATTTTAAAATTACTTCATCATTACTAAAAATTAGGAACAAATATTTTTTTGGAATTCAAATATTATGTACAATTAAATGCTTATACAGACTCATTCAAATATAAAGAATTCTTGAATTATTATACAATAAATTTTTCATAAATTATTAATTGAATTATTTTTATATGATTAATATTAAACATTATATGATATTAGTTAAGCTATTATAATTTTAATTATTACATTACAGTATAAATTAATTCATAATTTTAATTGCAATAAAATTATAATTTACAAATCTCTAGCTATTATGCAAATATTATTCCATTTAACTTAATATATTATTTTACATTTTAATAAATAAATAATCAATATGAATTAGTTATAGTTTTTAGAAATAAAATGTCTATATTCATTAAATTCATCAAAACTAAATTTTACATTAATACAATAAATATGACAAATTTATAATTAATTATATACATAGGTATTATGTTATCTCAAAATATTCTGTTACACTATATAAACATTTATCAATCAGCCATGATTTAAGCGCCTTTATAAAGAGAAGAGAAGATATTATTATAGAGATTAATAGTCAACATGTAGCAATTTTTTTGCAAAAATTGAGCTTTTACATGTTGCAGCCAAAAGGCGGTGTCTCTGAGGTGTCTCTGGGGCGTAGCCGTTGATTGACCATTTCAAATTTCTGAAACAATTGTGGATGATTTCTAACAAAAAGTCCTACTTGTAAGATGTAGAGGCCTGTTAACGTCAATAATTTAAATTTTTGAAATAATGGTCGGCATGTATCACTTGTTCCTGCTCCTGAAATAGCTCTTACACATTTTTTTGTATGATAAATGCTTTACTTATATCTGGAGAATTTCCCCATAATATAAGGCCATATCTCAGCACTGATGCAACATAGCCGTAATATGCGGTTAATGCGATTTTTTTCTCCAGCTGTACATCTTAAATGCCTAAGGAGGCGGAATGTACTATGTCCTTACATATACGAATCTGCTCAATTTTGTGCAAATGCTTTGTATGTGTGCCTTCCAATTGCAATGCTGGTCAAGAATAATACCCAAGAATTTGGTATCCTCTGCTTCTTGAATTTCTTGTTCTTGGCAAACTATTTTGAGATTCACTCGATTTGAATTATAATGCGAAAACTCTATAAATTTTGATTTTAATACATTGACACACAGTTTATTTTGGAGTAGCCATTCATTTATATATTTAAGTGTTTCATTGATGGTTTGGTTGTAACTTGTGGCTTTGTCACGGTTTGGAATTACTACTGATAAATCACCTGCATATAAAACTGATGGACAATTAATTAATTTAGGTAAATCATTTATATACATTAAAAACAACAATGGGCACATGACGCTCCCTTGTGGGACACCGTATTTATTATATAGAAGAGGTGATTTAAATGAAACTATTTCATAACTTTTATTTATCTTACTGATTTCTACGCATTGCAGACGATTAGAAAGTTAACTGCTAATCCAGTTCAGAGTATTCCCTCTTATACCGCATCTTTCACATTTAGTCAAGAGTATCTCATGATCTACAAGATCAAAAGCCTTGCTCATATTGAAAAATATAGACACAACTGGCACCTTCTTGTCTATATTTTCTGTTATTATTTTTATTAGAGAGTAGGCTGCAAGAGTTGTCGATTTATTCGCCTGGAAGCCGTTTTGCTCTTCAGCTATTACACTATGCATTTAAAAAAAGTCTATAATTCTTTTTATCATTACCTCTTCAAAAATTTTAGAAAGTATAGGGACGAGAGTTATTGGACGGTAGTTGTCCATATCTTCAGTACTATTTTTCTTATGTAACGGATATTGAATTTAATAATTAAAAATCATAGATATTGAATTTAATAATTATTGATAGATATTGAATTTAATAATTAAAAATTATATTACATAATAGTTACAATTGTGGGTCATAACACAACTGTGATTATTTCGAAATTATCGGCGGGTAACTGTCGCCGTATAAATTGTGATATTTGCCGATAATATCGAAATTCAGTTGCAAGAGAATGTTGAGCTCATCATTTATGATAACTTATCATTGATAAGTAAATAAAACATTAAAGAAAGATGATAAATCATATAAGAAATCGCACATAAAATAAAATAATTAAATTATTTTGAATATAAAAGTAAGTTACTACACATTAAACACATCACATAAACTACTAAATAAAATACAATATAAGCTGCATGTGTACAGCACTATAAAAATATTCAAGCGAGCGCGCGCCACCATATGTAGCTGTCGACACTCAAGTCTACTTGACCCGCATCCGCGCTGTACATCGTGCCCTCGTTCTAAGACTGTTTTTTTATGCCGAAGGATTGCATCTATATGTGACTTACTTGTAATACATCAATTACATTACATAAATAAAAATCAGCTGCCGCATGTATGATATATCATCACTTGAGAACGGCAGGACTGATTTTGATGAAATTTTTTGAGTGTTTGCGTGGGTACTTGGATGGTTTGCATTCACAATTGGACCCGGTAGGTGGCGCTGTTGTCGGGGCCCTTAAATCAACCGTACGAAGCCGCTAGTATTATATAAATTCAACACAAATATTATGTGTAATGCAATATACCAGTCTACAGTCTATTGCTTAATACTGGTATCCTCTTATTTTGTAGCTGTTTATGTTAAATTGTATCTTTGCTGCTTGATAGAGGCTTAAAATTCGGCATCCCAATTTAGCAGGTGTTGTAAAAGTTGGCGATGGGAAGGCTGGGGATAATTATTGGCACGCGATATACGTGGTAGAGCCATGCTGCAACTATATTTCTGGTATAGTTGTAACACGAATGGGTCGGCTCGACCAGGGAAGGACCACGCTCTCACAGAATACCAGCGTAAAATAGCAGTTTAATGCTGCTGTGTTTCGTATGGTGACTGTAGAGAACCGGAGACCCTTTTTAATGGAAACGAGGCATTCCATCTTAGTCCTCACGGGTGACAACGCATCTGCATTTTGATTCGTAATTGAGGATAAATGTAGATGCCCACAGCAACCACTTACCATCAGGTAACTGTGTGCTCGTTTGTCACCCTTATCCTATAAAAAAAACGCGATAGATGATGGAATAATCTGCTATATTCTTCCTTTTTCACGGTCTCTCAATAGTTCAATGCTGCATATGGGCCTCTTACGTTGTACGGAGGTCGTCTTGGCTTGGCAGGTGGACTTACAATCGTGGTACCAGAAGTCTTGCGCTTTTGATGCTGTTTCCCAACACGACAGCCACGGGCCGAAATGTTGTGATGGATTCTCTAACTTCATCACCACACGGCACATTCTGCTATGCAATATACTGTAGCAAATGTTCTGATTGTAATTCCGACAACTTAGCGTGTAAACCAATCCTTATGAGCTCCGTGGCGCAGTGGCTTTGAAATAAATTGCAGCGCCAAGGGTCGCGGGTTCGAATCCCGCACGGAACAAGTATTTGTATGACCTACAAATAATTGTTCCGGGTCTGGATGTTTGTCCTTGTGAAATTTATGTATGTAAACTGCCCCCGCGATACAGGAGAAATCGGAGTGTGGAGGTAAATTTATTTAGGTGCTCATAAAGGTTGTTACATATTTAGTTTATCACCAATTTGCAATAATTACGGCAAATTCTTCTAGAAGAGATCTATGTCCTATTTTAGATATGTTCGTCTTCCTTTAAAAAACCCTTTGAATCCACTGTTAGATTTAAGCCTTTTTCTCTTCCCATACTGATCATCTTGATCAGACGAGTTGAAAGCCCTCAGATTGGGAGATTTGGGTTTGTCATATTTGGATGGAATACTTGGTCGCTCGCCAGAGCTTCTTTTTTCCGAATGTCAAAGAGATACCTAGGGCTTGGAAAAACTGGTAGACTTCCCCTACACACTATCTGTTGTCTAACTATTTGGGCGTCGTATAAATAACTTAATGGGTTTGAGAAGGAAGATAATGATCAGTTTGAAATTACGAGAAATCGCGCCTGTATGAAATAAAAATAAATTTACTATTGTTTTTTTAATTTTGCTTGTAACACGCAAATGATATAGACGGTTATTTTTCGTAGAGTATTTTTCTTAGAGTTTATATTTTAGTTCAAAAAATATATAAATAATGATACACCGTAATTGCAGTGTTTTGAAAATACGAGTAAATAAGGCTTCTACTTTTATTTCAAATTATCTCAAATTGAATGTAATTTATGGGCAACAACTACGCGTACGCGCTCTCCTCGATATGTGCGATTCAATTCGCAACGTTTTTGCCGACCGAGCGATCCTTACGAATGTGTGCGTGCGTAGTAAAATAGTACGCGCTAGATATTTATGAATGACAATCAGTTAAAATAATGCATTACCACGCATTCTGAATTTAAAAGATAAAAACAATAATAATAATAATAAATATTATTATTATTAAAAAGAACAGAAAGTTTGAGATTTTTATTAATTAACTTTTCTTCACCATTCGCCTATATTACTAATTTTGAATTCTGAATAAAATTTTTGTGTTGCAATAAAGGATAAATAAATAAACGTTTTACACTCGAGGTTCAAGATGATATTGCTCAGTTAAATTTAATAATTTGTGTAAATCAAAGTTTTACATGATCTTTGTCTAGAATAGAGGTTACAAACGAGCACACAGTCCACCTGAAGGTAAGTGGATGTTTTGGCCCATAGAAATCTAGATCTATTTTTAATAAAGAACCAAAATACGGATGCGTTGTCACTATTGACGACTAGATGGAATGCCTCAGCCTCATTTCCAGTAATCAGGGTCGCCGGTTCTGTAAACTCACAATACGAAACAGCAGTAGTACGAGTAGTACTATAATTTATTCTGTGACAGTAGTTTGACTTGAGTTTGTAATCTCCGTGGCGCAGTGGCTTAGCAATGAGTTGCAGCATTAAGGGCCTCGGGTTCCAATCCCGCACGGAATAAGTATTTGTATGGCCTACAAATACTTGTTCCGGATCTGGTTGTTGGTCCTTGTGAAATTTATGTGTTTAAACAGTTCCCACGATACAGGAGAAAATCCTAGTGTAGAGGTAACTTTTTAAAAACATAATAAAAATAAAAATATCTAATAAATAATTTTACGTTGGTATTTTATGAGAGCGCGTTCCTGGCCATGTCGAGAGAATGAATGAAGAACGATTGACGAAAAAAGTGTATAAGGCGAGTGTGAATGAAAGTGTTGGAAGGGGTAGACCTAGGCGGACATTTCTAGACCAAATCAGCGACGTCTTGAAAAAAGGCCAGGTCAAGAGTACCCTAAACCGTAGAGCATGTATGAAGGAAATAATGAAAGTGGACGAAGCAAAACAAGTATGTAAGGATCGTAGCAAGTGGAAAGAACTGGTCTCTGCCTACCCCTACGGGAAAGAGGCGTGATTATATGTATGTATGTATGTTCCTTCCCCGCTCGAGCTGACCCATTCGTGCTACAACCATATTATAGCTGTAGCGTGGCTTTATCACAGGTGGCCGTGGCTCGGCGGAGTCCAGGTCGAGAGCGCTACGAACAGCGTTGCGGCAGCTTCGCGACGCCTGGCCCGAGCCCCGCACTGCTGGAGAGCGGTAAGTGCTAAGCGCTCTGCACTCACTACACATTGTACTTGCACTTCAGACTTATCGTTCACCTACTCGATAAAAGTCCTGCAATTTAACATTTTTATACTAGTGTACCGTTGTAAATTACGAAAATCAACAATATTTAAACAATCGTTAACTCATTTAAATAAAACTTACTGACAAGCAAGGTAAATTTTTACTGACTGGTGATGGTGATGATGAATTACTTTGGTACAGGTACTTAACTAACTGCTTACACTAATATATATACTTGTGGTAAGAAAATTAATGTCATATTTGTTAAATTACGGCATTCGTATCCAGACACTTGATTCTCGAGATTGAACTATCTTCACACATAATTAAGTATATACGGAGTCCTCAGGACTTGAGTCATGCTTGTAGTTTTACGTTTTTTAAAAAAAATAATGTTAAAGCGAACGAATTAGTAACAATTCATCTGAAATTTAGTGGCTATAAGTCAAAGCCTTACAAATATAGTTAGGTACATATTATTTATTTACATATTTAATACTTAATTTTATCTACAATATTAAAAACTATGATAATAATAAAAAAAAAAACTAAAACTAGAAACTTAATTATCATATAGTCCTACTCCCCGCGGTATCGTGCCAAAAACGCTGGCTGCGTTTCCCCGCTGAATGGCTATACTTAGCCTTTGAGCGAGGAAAGAACCAGCCCTCTTATCACCAGCAGCAACGACCAGCCGCGGATGGAGTTCCTTTAGGAACTTCACCGCATGTGGACCCCACGGACCGATAGTCTCTACAGCAAATGGCACAAATATGTAGTTATCTCTCAGAGACTCATATTTGTGCCACTTACTCAGTCCAGCTGCCTCTGATGCCGCCCCGGCTCTAAACGAGGTACCCCTGAGATGAGAGGCCGCCAGAGTGTCTACGCAAGTAGCATCCCACACTAGGGCTTTACCTCTCTCCCAAGGGACCAATGTCATACCGTCGGGTCTCTTGCCATCGTCTCTAAATATTCCACAAGGCTCTAAAACAGAAACATATACATATTTACATATTATTACATATTATTGGATCGTTACTCACACATGCGTGTGGCTCCACCGATGACGTGTAGCTGCCCATAGAACCTCTCAATCTCACTCAAAATCTCAGGTGCCCCGGAAACGATGCTGCCACATTCGGTCTTCGGCTTTGGTCTGTTCTTCAAGAAAGGCGACAACGCTCTTTTGAAGAACTACAGACCGATTTCCCTTCTGAGCCGCGTCTACGTGCTGTTTTCGAGAGTCATTACGAATCGTCTCGCGCGCAGACTTAACGACTTCCAGCCTCCCGAACAAGCCGGTTTCCGAAAAGGCTTTAGCACCATAGACCACATACATACCCTTCGGCAAATTGTACAGAAGTCCGAGGAGTACAATTTGCCACTATGTCTGGCGTATGTGGACTATGAGAAAGCCTTTGATTCCGTCGAAATTTGGGCGGTGCTGCAGTCCCTTCAGCGGTGCCAAGTTGACTGTCGGTATATCGAAGTATTGAAGTGCTTGTACAGTAGGGCTACGATGGCTATCCGAGTACAGAACCAGAGTACGAAACCTATCCAATTGCAGAGAGGTGTAAGACAGGGTGACGTCATATCCCCGAAACTCTTCACCGCTGCATTGGAAGACGTTTTCAAGCTTCTGGACTGGAAAGGATACGGTATCAACATCAATGGCGAGTACATCACTCACCTTCGATTTGCCGACGATATAGTCCTTATGGCAGAATTGCTGGAGGACCTGAGCACTATGCTCAATGACCTCAATAGTGTTTCCCAACGGATAGGTCTTAAGATGAACATGGACAAAACAAAGATCATGTTTAATGTCCATGTCACACCTATGCCGGTAGTTGTTGGGAACACTAAGCTCGAAGTTGTTGACGAGTATGTTTACCTGGGACAAATAGTCCGACTAGGTAAGTAGAACTTCGACCGAGAGGTCAATCGACGGATTCAACTCGGTTGGGCAGCGTTCGGGAAATTACGGCACATCTTTTCGTCAGGTATACCTCAAAACTTGAAAACGAGACTGTACACCCAGTGCGTGTTGCCAGTGATGACATACGGAACTGAGACGTGGTCCTTCACTGCTGGCCGGATGAGGAAGCTCAAGGTCGCTCAGCGAGCTATGGAGAGGGCTATGCTCGGAGTTTCTCTGCGTGATAAACTCAGAAATGAGGATATCCGCAGTAGAACCAGAGTGACCGACATAGCCCAACGGATTAGTAAGCTGAAGTGGCAATGGGCCGGCCATATAGCTCGAAGAACCGACAACCGATGGGGAAGAAAGGTTCTCGAGTGGCAGCCTCGTACCGACAGGCGAAGTGTAGAGCGTCCCCCCACTAGATGGAGTGACGACCTGGTAAGATATGCAGGAAGTCGATGGATGCAGGTGGCTCAGGACCGTGCTTTGTGGCATTCTTTGGGGGAGGCCTATGTTCAGCAGTGGACTTGTGAAGGGCTGTAATGATGATGATGATGATGATGATGACATATTATTGTGATGTATTGTGATGGAAGCGTCACAGTCCATAATAATAGTGAATCTGCACATACGTCAAACTGGGATACAACGTAGTGGATGCACTGATGGTTGATTTTTTTTTTTACTATAGACTTAAGTAATTCGTAAGATCGTGTAATACAAAACTACTAAGACATGAGTCCTGGATTCGAATGATGTGGTAACTTCCAATCTACATATTTTATTGCAATTAATTTAGAACTTAGCAATTTGTAAATGTTGTTTCAATATTAAGAATAAAAGACACACATATATTTATATATATATATAATAAATAATATATTTAATAACTACCGCAGTACTGCGGAGTTGCGTTTCATTGTACGCTCAGATGCACTGCGCCAGCTTTTAAACATGTTTATTTGCAGGTACTGTTGCTGCGCTAACTAGCTCGTGTATTTCTTACACGTTAATGATTTTAAATGAAAAATTATTCAAAATTAGTATAATATGCCTATTAAATAATTAGAAAAAAGTCTTTCTGCTCTTTCGAGTCAGTCTTTTGAGACCATACTAAAAACATTTGCATAAATTAGCGTCGAACCGAAACATTTCATTAAAAATAATTCTGTTAGAATTAGTTTCGTACCTACACCAATATAGGATGGTATTTGCATACAGCATTAATGTTTTACTGGGTCGACTGTTGCCTCCACAAGAACGCGATAACGAGTGAGCTGGTTCCGCACGGATGATGATAGCGTGTTGTAGAATAAATATTCATGTGAACCTTTTATATTCTTTCTTTTGAATACTAAACACACTAAATAATCTCGTCTAATGATTAAAGTAGTAAGCATATAAAATCGCACAAAACAGTATATTTTGTATAATGCAGTGCTAGCTGTCTACAGATGCGCCACGAGGAATGTGTTTTTTGAAAAAGTTGTTCATGTCACACGTGGCAGGCGAGACGAGGTTGCTATTTAGTGCGATGTCGCCCTGGGATGTAAGCTCAGGAAATCTAAGGAAAAAATTACGTACTTATATTAAGATAATTAATAACCAAGTACTCGAACGATACTCAATTTTAAGTCTCGTGGTGTCTCGGTCACTTTGGTTTGAAGTGGTAGAGACAGCATGAGACTTAACGGCATCTTAACATTGAGTAGCTTTTGAGTAATGATTTCTTATATTAACGCGAACACTACACATTTAAATAAAACTAATTTTACGGATTTTATCGCGTATATTAACTTATTTTATATTCTTGACGTTTCGAGCACTTCACAGCACCCATGGTCACTGGGGGACTGAGGTGTATGACGTCCCAATGTCATAGTTAACCACGGCTACCTTCAGATTAAAAATACACATAGCTGATGTGAAGAATCGACGCTCCGGGAAGTCTGCAGTCAGTGAACACGTACAGGGTCGCCCCCGTCACTACATTAGATTTGATAGACCACAAATCCTCGCTAAAGAACACCGACCAAGGATGATTCGCGAGGCTATTGAAATAAAAAAAACATCCTAATTTTAATAACGAAGATGGCTGAGTGCTACCATCTGTTTGGGATCCCATAATTAATAAAATTAAATCCTGTAAGTTCATACTACGTAGATCGGAACAAAAATTAATAATTTTTAATCTGGAGGTAGCCGTGGTTAACTATGACATTGGGACGTCATACACCTCAGTCCCCCCGTGACTATGGGTGCTGTAAAGTGCTCGAAACGTCGGGAATATGCAATAAGTTAATATACGCGATAAAATCCGTAAAATTAGTTTTATTTAAATGCATTTGTGTGTTTGGTCATAAATAAAACGGTTTGCTAGAAAGCTCGTCATGCGTTTTTTTATAGAATAAGGGTGACAAACCAGCACACAACCCACAGCCCACCTGATGTTAAGTAGCATACACTGGCCCATAGACATAACATAACATAACATAAACACTCACGCCTGTCACCCAGAGGGGTAGGCAGAGATTATGGACTTCCATTTGGCACGATCCTGACACACCTCTCTCGCTTCCTCCACATCCATATACCTACGCATACACGCTCGTCGGTTAATAACGATTTGGCCCATTTTTAATATATCGCCAATTTGGTCGATAAACTTTCGCCTAGGGCGACCCTTCCCGACTATGCCGTTCACCGACTATGCCCATAGACATCTATGTTTATTCGCGATTAATAATCAAAATGCAGATGCGTTGTCACCCCTGAGGACTAACACAGACGAGTATATGCAACTGCTATCAACAAACTGACACTCGTCTGTATGCACCTTTGCCTTGTTTCCAGTAAAAAGGGTCTCAGGTTTTCTATACTCACCATACGTAATACAGCAGCATTACGCTGCTATTTTACGCTGCTATTCTGTGAGAGCGTGGTCGTACCCCGGTCGAACCGACACATTCGTGCTACAACCATGATATAGCTGCAGCGTGACTCTACCACGTAACATGCCACGTAATGCGTACAGCATAGAAGTGGAAAAGTTGCCGGCATCTGTCTTTCCATCCGATTACAATGTCAAGAGCAAGGCAAGAATGAACAAGTTGTATTAATAAAATACTATACACCGATTTCAATGAAATAAAATCAAATCAAAAATATTAATTGAAACAAAAAATGAATGAATCATTTATTGCAAACACGCCACTCGCGTTAAGGGGCACTTGAGATTTTGAAATTTATTGCACGACTACACGTCCAGGTTAAATTACCAAGATCTTAAAAATACCAGCGTAAAATAGCAGCTTAATGCTGCTGTGGTTCTTATGATGAGTGTAGAGAACCGGAGATTATTTTTATTGGAAACGAGGCATTCCAGGCAGTCACAAAAAACTGATTTCGTCTAAGTGTTTCATTAATCCGTGTAAACTGCCAGTAAACAAAGAAGCAATCAGTTTAATCTGCCAATCCTCTAAAGCAGGGAACGTACGAGTAAGTACATTCAAGGAATATAAAGATTAATTACCCTAAGATTGACTTTTAAAATGATCTAAGATTTGCATGGCAACGTTATTTAAATTCCATGTAACCAAGTGCTTTTCGAGAAAGTAATTAGAGCTTGACGCTGTCTCGACTCTCGACCCACGCACGCCCGCACCTCGCACGGCTTCGGGTGCATAGTGAACACTGAACAGCGTGTTTCCCGTACCCGTATCGTTTACGCAGTAAACATTACATAATCTGAGGTATCGTATAGAATTCAGTTGTAACGCCGGTGCAACGCGGAGCTGCAACAATGGCTGTTTGCACACGCGCTCATCTTCGTCTTCGCATTGTTCTGGATCTTTGTTATAAGCAGGTAGAAGGTCATCTGTATATGATCTTCTTGTATGTGGAATATAACTTTCCTTACATTGCGCGCATTACAAAGATTCATAGCCGAAATATTTCAGTTTAAGAGCATTAAAAGTGGTTTGATGCATCTTTAGCAAGCCGTTTAATCGTTAGAAGTTCAAAGCATCACGTTGTTTTCTATTTTTTTAATAGAATAAGTGTGACAAACGACCACACAGTTTACCTGATGGTAAGTGGATACTGTGGCCAATAGGTTAAGAATCAAAACACAGATGCGTTGTCACCCGTGAGAACTAAGATCGAGTGCCTCGTTTCCAGTTAAAATACACTCACCATACGAAACATAACCGTATTAAACTGTTATTTTACGCTGGTATTCTATGAGAGCGTTGTCCTTCCCCAGTTGAGCAGATCCATTCGCGGTACAATCATAATAGATATATCTGCAGCATGGCTCTACCATATATGTAATTTAGACAAAGTTCCATAATTCATTCTACACGGATGAATAAATTCGTCAATATCCAATCAAATACTTATGCGATTATATATTTTATGAGGAGTGTCAGTGTCAGAGATCCAGAGGTAATACCTTAGTGTATTTATATAAGGACAGAAGAGCCGTCGTAGCTTTTAGACTTTTATGATCGGCCTGGGGGACTTAATATCGAATGCATAGGAAATTTCATTAACCAATTTACTCAGTTTAGTGACAGTGAAATTACGCAAAACACTGTTCTACATAGGAGTACATATTATATTTAGATATTAAACTGGAACAATAATCTATTTTTATAAGCAAAACATCCAACAGACTTGTCGTCGTTGCCTCTCAATGAAAATAATTAAAGTTCGTCTTTTAGTAAAGTCCATACGATAGAAATATAATCTTGCACTTTCATCTTTTTAATAGTTAGTGCAAGGTTTGGCTAATTTGCTAATATCCTAATAAGAATTCCTCCTGTACCGTGATGATGTTTTATTTGCTCTAGGACAAACATCCAAATCCGGAACAATATAATATGCTATACCTATACGAACACTTGTCCTGTGCGGTAACTGAAAGCGCGGTCCACCGTCATTCCGCTACCGATCATTTCTCATCATTTCTCCTATATTCAACTGCCCAACTCTCAGTATTTGCCTTACATTTACCTCAGTGTTGCCAGATGCTGTTTTTCACTTAAAATTGGGCAAGTTAGTGTGGCGAAGCGTTACTATATAGTTAGTTACTTCTATCGAATTAAGTAGGAATTATTATATAGTATTTATACGTAAACATAGAAAATTTTCTGAGTTTTTTTTTTAGCATTTATTATGAGAGGTGGGGAGTAAAACTTTTATCATTAGAAAGGTACTGTGTGTTGCTGTTGAGGTGGGTGAAATAAAGTGAACTAAATGTCCTATCAGATGATCGAATTTCAAACTGACGCGATACTAGTGGGTACTGCAGTGCATATTATACAAATATACAGGCTATAGTTAGGTTTATTACAGTTTTCTTTATACAAATCGAGATTTATCTCTTATAATATAAGTTACAAAAAACTCTTGCACATGAGTGTATCATGTGACATGGTGCACATGTGTTTGATTTTAAACCAAGTTTTTATCTTTTTGTGACTTTCGGCGATGGCGCGCGTGTTGCGTGTACGCAGGTGTTGTCAATATGTTATGTTAAAAGGAGGCAACCGCAAATCATGTTGTTGACACTTGGAAATGGGTTAGATATCATCTTATATAAACCTAGCTATTGCCCGCGATTTCGATTGCAAAGTTATAGGAGTCTTTAGGTAACACAAGTAGTTCATTTATCGAAAAATTATTTTAAGCTGTTTTAGGGTTCCGTAATGGAGAACTAACGGGACACGATTACTAAGCCTCCGCTATCCGTTCGTCTGTCTGTCATCGGCCTGTATCTCATGATCCGTAATAGGTAGACAGTTGAAATTTTCACAGAATGTGTATTTCAGTTTTTTTGCTATTATCTCGTGAACTACGTTTGAAATGCGAAAATATGAGATGTATTAATTTATGTAAAATGGGTTTTTACCTTATGCTTTAAACAGAAACGGAAACTTTTTTTATTAAATACATATTACAAATAATACTTATTGAAAGTCACTCACACACACTCACAGAGTTTAATTACCACTGGTTCGAAAAAAAGCTCTGCCCTGGGATGAACCAGCAAGAAACCCAGCGTGACGTCTTTTTTTGAATAACAGGTTACAATTATGCATGTTACACAATTAACAACACAAAACAAATTACAAATATCTTGGTAGCGATCACCGCATTCTCCATTCTCATTCTCAAATCCATAAGTTTCTTAATATTATAATAATCCCTTTTTATACAAACTTAGTAAAATAAAGTTTTTGAACTTTGAGCAGGTCAAATTTTGTATATTTTCTGGGATTTTGTTGTAAAAGCGTATATTATATTGCCCCAAGAATTAATTACTGACTCGGTGGAGTCGAGTAACTGGTACTATATTAGCTTGTGTCTGTTCCTCATAGTTTCGTTGTAATATATCGTTGAATTAAAAAATGTGGGAATCGATTTTGCGCCAAAACTTTAAAACAAAGAAGATAAAGTGTGGCGACCTTTTTGTGTAAAACAGAAAACAAAAAAGTTTTGTTCAAAACCCTTCTTTATTTATCTTATAGTTTATTTTATTGGATAATTATCAAATATCATTTATTTTATTAGTATATCAATTTCACAAAAACATCTGCTATGTTTTCGGGTAACACATATCGTAGATTACTCCTGTAGTTGCTCCCTATCTGTTTGTGAAGTTTCATCATAACCGGTTCAGCCATTGCCATGATATCCCTGACAGACAGACGAAATTTTTAATTTAAAAAAAAATCTCTTAATAGCATGCAAATAATAAACTGACCTTAATAGAAAGCAGTCATTGCGATAATACAGACAGACACTTCAATTTTTAGGGTTCCGTACCTCAAAAGGAAAAAACGGAGCCCTTATAGGATCACTTTGTTGTCCGTCTGTCTGTCTGTCTGTCTGTCTGTCAAGACCCTTTTTCTCAGGAACGCGTGGAGGTATCAAGCTGAAATTAATACCAAATACTTAATTCTACTGTTCCTTAGAGCTGTGAAAAAATCAAACTTCTAAGCCAACGCAATCAAAAGATACAGCCGTATATGCCGTAAATTTTCGATATTCGCAAGGGAACCAAAACCTACAGGGTACTTCCCGTGAAATCAGAATCTTGAAATTTGGTACGAAGCAACGTTTTATAGTACAGATAAAGGAATAATTGCGAAAAGCATAAATTTTTATTTACTCCATATAATAAAAATATTTTTAATAATTTTAAACTTATATACCTACAGATTTGTTCGGAACCCTCGGTGCGCGAGTCCGACTCGCACTTTGCCGGTTTTTTATTTATGTAATAAATAAAATAAGAAAATCAATAGCCACACAACGCTTAAACTTGATGCCAGTAATCTCCATAACCTAATACTTAGGGTTACAAACAAGTACAAAATCCACCTGAGGGTAAGTGGATGCTGTGGCCCATTGACATCTACATTTATTCTCAATTAAGAATCAAAATGGAGATGGATTGTCACCCCTGAGGATTAAGAGGACTAAGTTTCCAGTAAAAAGAGTCTCCAGTTCTCTACACTCACCATACGAAACACAGCAGCATTAAGCTTCTATTTTATGCTGGTATTCTGTGAGAGCGTGGTCCTACCACGGTCGAGCCGACTCATTCGTTTTATAACCATAATATCGCTGCAGCGTGATTCGATAATCCATCTTTCACCCTATTTTGTCCCGGCACACTCAACTATGATATTTCATTTTCATTTCATTCAATAGATGGCGGTATAATTATTTCGTTTAACCAGACGTAATATATCCAGACCAGCGACGGACAGAAGCTTAACGTTGTGTACTCATCAATCCGCCTGCCAACGTAATCCTAACAACGGGAGAGGCCTATGTTCTACAGTGAGCAGCAACTTTACGGGATGGTGAAGAAAAAATAATGATGTCGTATGGTATTTTGAAATGGGGAAACGCGAAAGAAACCGAATTTTTTTCTCATATTTAATTCTACGGTGGCTCTCGCTTAGAAGTAATTTCGAACCAAAAGTTTAAATAAAGAGGTTTCTTAAATTTTGATTTTCTTATTCATGTCAGACACGGATATCGTAATGGAAACCTGTAATTAGTCTTCTGACTCCTGACAGCATTCCCAAGTGACGAGGCAGCGCTCGTCTTTGTTCCAAGCGCGCAACTTCGCATAAACCAAAATAAACCGCGGGCTAAGACCGTACGCGGCGCTCGAGTGTCAGCTTAGAGACGGCCCGTTTCAGGAATGTTTATTTCCAGCCGATGGCTCATACGGAATATTATCTTCGAACGTATCTTAGTGATAATCTCGCTACGACGAGATGCGTGCGTGATGCAGACGTTCAAATGAAACTGTTCCATCGCGGACAAAATGTTGAGTACAAGATAAGTATAACTTATCGCGGTAAAGCAGTGAGAGGTAGTTTTGATGCGTTTCCTAAAAAACTTATTTAATTGTCAGGTTTAGTCATGAAAGTGAAATATATGACAATTTTATTACAATAGTACCAAATCTTAAAATATTTAAAAGAGTTGGACTAAGTGCCAAATAAAACAAAGTAAATTAAATCATAGTGCCGATGCCAAAACTAACTTTAAGAGGCGTGCGATGAAAGACCGTTTATTTTGAAGATGTTCGTGCTGTTAGTCTGTGCGGCTTTATCTTGAGAACAGTGAAGTTAGAACTGCTTGAAGTAGATCGCAGGTGACGAATGTAAAGAAGACAAATCGAAGTGGTGAGTAATTATGTTTTACGTTCGTTTATGCATTTAGTATTTCACAGCAACATAAAATGCATTCGTAAAGTAATTGGCTAACAATGAAGTAGGTAACTTTAGATGACTGTTGTCGTATCGGAAGGGCTGAACAATAAAGATACGCGGCCGGACGGTTGTATAGATACAAGGTGGGTTGGACCACGCGGGCACTCTCACAGCAATTACCTACATGTTCTCAATTGCCATGGTCTGGGCAGAGTACGATTAAATCTTCTGCCTGTGCGTGCTTCATGCACGTCACTCTACTCATAAGAATATTACTCTAATTTAATATTGTTGAAACAACCAAAAAGGCAATCTTATGAATGATTGTCATCATCATCATCACAGCCCATCACAGATTTACTGCTGAACTTAGGCCACCCGTAAAAATGCCACAAAGGATGGTTTTGAGGTCCTTCCTGAATCACTTACCAGGTCGTCACTCTATCTATTGGGGCACCCCTTACACTTCATCTGGTGGCACAAAGCTGTCACTAAAAACCCTCTCTTCCCTATCAGTTGTCGGTTCTTAGAGCTATATGGTCGGCCCATTGCTACATTAACTTACTGATCCGTTGGGCTATGTGGATCCTGTGGATGTATATCCTCGTTACGATGTCTATCACGCAGAGAGTTCAAAAATAATCTTCTTCATAGCTCGTTGACCGAGCTCTCTCGTACGCCCAGCAATGAATGACCGTGACTCAGATCCATATGTCATTACTGGCAACACTCACTGGTTGTCTCAATTTTCAAGTTTTGAAGTAAGATACGATAAGATGTATCGAAATTTTCCGAAGATCAATCTTCTTTACAAGTTTATTACGAAGGACAAATTAAAACATTTGGGTTCTTGGTTTGTCTATCACGTTCTCATACTGTAAGTTTCTTGCTCTGATATGAATCCCGATATCTTCCCTCCGATTCTGTTTCCCAACAAAGAGCTACATGACTGATGCCTATGTTGAACGAATTTGCCGTATGTTCTTTTTAAAGTTTATCATTTCACATTAATATAATACTACTCCAATGAAAAGCAAAATGAATTAATTTTATAAACATTTTATATCGAAGTGCATTTTAGAACATTTTATACACATTGATGAGTTGATGAGAGATGTGTAGAGTAAATATACTTACTTGGTTCTACATTATTTAGACACCCTTAAATTACATGCAGCAAACACATTGCTTCATTTTTTGTTTAAAATATTGGTGATCGTCCTTTATTTCACAGGACGTCTGGTAACTTTATTAGTCCTCGATCAAATCATTCAAATTAGAAGACAAAATCAATTGTTGGGTGTGAAATAGAGGATAAGAGGTCCTTTAATTTTATACCAAAAAATTGATCTTGTCCCCTAATTTGAAATCTTTAATAGAGGACAAGGCAAAAACGCGCGTATTTGACATTTCCTCTGCTAGTTGAGGTTAAAGATTTTAAAAATTCCGTTGAGTTAAACAAATTATGTTACATTGCGTAATTAACATTGCTTTTTATATTTATAAATGGCGCTATAACAGCGTTTTATTGATATCCTTTATTTTTATCATATGTCCTTTATTTAATCTTAACAAATCCCCTATATGATAGAACGGAAGCTGACAACTCTCAACCAGACACTGTGACTCACAAGCGGGCGACACCGCGCGACTCCGTGATACATTTCTCTTGTAGGGTTTCATTGCTGCATACTGAGAGTGCATTTTTACGGTTCTGTAAAACCGTGGCACTTGTAACGTTACGATGGGTTGGTGACCTTCTGACCGAATTTCGATCAGCGGGCAATCTTAACGAAAATTAGTTATCTGCGCAGGACAGGATTTGTCCGAGTGTGTGTGCAAGCACAGCTGCACTCTCTATAACCATACTCTAATAGTCCGATGGGACGGTAAACTGACACGACCGGAGAGAGCTCAGGCGCAGGGTCAACGGCTTTACGTGCTTTCCGAGGCACCGGGGTGAGACACCGTCAATTTCCTGACTCCATGCTGCTACTGAGAACTTCTTGACAAAAAAACCCAAACTGATTTTGGCCCGACCCGGTGTTGAACCCGGGACCTCATGACCAACAATCGCGTTCACGGCCATTAGACCAAGCAGGTAGTCAATGCGATGGATTGACGTTGTGGCGGCACAGCGACGCGCCGCGTCTTGCAGAACGATCGCTTCGCGATGCTATTTTAATATTAGTCGCATATGTCGAATTAGTTAGAATGGGTTAGCGGACGATAAGCCGACGTCAGTGACACTGAAATTTAATTACGAACGGCCTATCGTTAATTGAGTTTAAGACGCTTTACTTGTAGTCTTCCGTGTGCTCGAAACCCTCGACTATAGAAGGCCACCCGACCTGAGTAGTGAAGTGACTCTCGGTCGGCACTCGTGTGTAGTTCGAGTCAATTAGGGTGAGAATAAAAAATGAGTATTTATTTTTGTTAAATTGTTCTCAAACACAGGGGCCGTAAATTGTTTGAGAATATTTACATTGCATTTTGTAATAGGTATAAATTGGAACAGATATACATTAGGATGTTCAGTGGTAGGTACCAGCGGTAGTACGTTGCACTTTTGCACGTTTAACAGGCGTTTGGCTGGTCAGAGTTCTAAGGACAAAATGTTTCGACAATAAACTTTTGCAGTTGCCTATTAAAGTCCACTGCCGAACGTATGCCTCCCCGATAGAATGCCTCATAGGGGAGATATTTGCCATAGTTGCCACGCGTGGCAAGCGGGTTGGGAACCGCAGTTTTTATTATTAAAAAGACGCTGCTGCTCATTTCCTGATTTGTTTCCGTCTGTCGCCTCTTACGACACCCACGGGATGATATGGGGTAGGTTCTTACACCGCCACTATACGGTATCTTTATTATATAAAAATAGGTATATTAAAACAAACAATAAGTGATAATTTGACGGCTCCGTGGCGCAGTGGCTTACCAATGACTTGCATTTTTTAACAGTGGTAGAGCCACGTGGCAGCTTTTGCTGTCACACGGATGGGCCGGCTCGAACCGGGGTGGTACCACGACCTCACAGAATACCAGCGTGAAGTAGAGACTTACCTCTGCGTTTCGCTTGGTGAGTGCAGGTGGCCGGAGGCCCTTTTTACTGGAAATGAGGCATTCCATCTTAGTCCTCACGGGTGACAACGCATCTACATTTTGATTTGTAATAGAGGATAGATGTAGATGTCTATGGGCCGCAGCAACCACTTACCATCAGGTGGACTGTGTGCTCGTTTGTCACCCTTATTCTATAAAAAAAAAAAAAAAAAAAAAGCGATGGGAGCACGGAGCAAGTATTTCTATGGCCTACAAATAATTGTTCCGGGTCTTGATGATTGTATTTGTACAATTTATGTATGTAAACTGCCTCCACGATCCAGGAGAAAATCCTAGTGTAGAGAGTAACGTTTTTTTTAAAGAAATAAAGTAGATATCGAGTTACCTATTTCATGTGGCTGTAATATGTCATTGATATATTATTGCCTGCACATATATCCCGGTTTAAAACACGGATATAAAAATATCAAATGAAACCGCAACGTGATGTGGTATCAATTCATTTCACTGACCCGGCTGCGGTGAAGCCGCGATATAGTGTCAGCGTTTCCATGATGAGGCAATATCGAACGGAGGCGAAAGGCAACTGATTAGTAAAGTGAGAGCATATATGTTTCTGGACACAGAACTCCTCACTTTCCTCAGAGGGATTTTGAATCGTCCATCCCTCTGTCCTAATGCTCCAATAAGATTTCTTATCGTTTTTCTTCAACAGTTAAAATTACAACTACAATTAACAATATCATTAGTGCGGCAGGGATCAAACTCGATTTGCCCGCGTACTATGAAATTATCTTCTGAACAAACTCGGCTCTTAAATAAATTAATTTAGTTGCTATAGCATTTTTATCTTTAAATTTTTACATTTTAAGTTAAAACATCAAATTTTTATTTATGATTCCAATATTTGGAGGATAATGTTTATCTTAAGACCTATCCGTTGGGAGACACTATTGAGGTCATTGAGCATAGTGCTTAGGTCCTCCAGTGATTCTGCCATAAGGACTATATCGTCGGCAAATCGAACGTGAGTGATGTATTCGCCATTGACGTTAATACCGTATCCTTACCAGTCCAGTAGCTTGAAAACGTCTTGCAATGCGGGGAAGAGTTGTTCAAGAAGGGATATAACGTCACCCTGTCCTACACCTCTCTGCAGTGGGATAGGTTTCGTAGTCTGGTTCTATACTCGGACAGCCTTCAGCTCTTTGATATACCGACACTCAACTTGGCATCGCTGAAGGGACTGCAATACCGCAAAAATTTCAATGGAATCATAGGCTTTCTCTAGTTCACATACGCAAGACATAATGGCAAATCAATTACATTTAATGAACCACAAACTTTATTTCAACTGAACATTTTACTGATGAATATAAGATAAAAGACGTCTTGTCGCCGCCCCCGAACACACACCGCGGGAATACCGCCGCAAGGGTCTGCCTTCTATTCTTGGAGCAATCGCAACTAGACACATGTGCGTTTTTACATAGGTAATGTAATACATTAAAATCTTTCAAGAAACTGTACTTAGTACATGATCTGCTTAGTTTAGCAACGCTCTATTTACTACATTATAGTGCAGCGCTGCTTGGCAGCTGAGATGATCAAGAAGTCGATGGGAAAGTACATAATTATAGCCATGTTGATCACTTTACATATTTTCTTTGATTCGCTCCGATTGTTGGCATCGCCTTCAACAACAACTTTTTTCCATAAATTGATTTCTTTCTTCGCTTGTGAAGCGAGACGCTCTCTCACGCTGCCCGCTGCCGGGGAGGTCATGTTTTTACCATATATAACTTTAGCACGATATTAATTGGCCATTGCCTAAAATTTCATAAAATGAAAATGAAAATGAAAATGAAAATACTTTATTTGACAGTTAGCACCTTTACAAATAATTTAACAGTGGTCCTCACACTAGGCTCGCAGACCTGTATCGTGAGAGCCATATACACATATTAACAAAAACAGAATTAGTGCACGGCTGACTTTACAAAGCTTTCTTTACTTTAAATGTCTTCCTCATTTTATTTATAGTCTGTAAACATAAATATATACTTAAACACATATACACACACATATACATATAGCCATCCATATAAACATATATACACAAACATACATACATACATACACACATACATATATATATACACATACACACACATACATACATACATACACACATACATATATATACATATATATATACACATATACACACATACATACATATATATACATACACATAATATAATAATAAAAAAACCATACATTTCCTTTAAAACTTTTACTATCAACTTATAACGTCATTACATATTTTATATGACACAAAAGCTTGTCGCGAGATTTAATTACTCGTATTTACTTAGTTTAAAAATTTAAAAATTTAAAATCAATCATATCAAGTTATTTAATTTACTTGTTTATCTATACAGGTAAATCTCGCAACAAGCTTTTATATCATATAAATTGTGTAATAACGTTATAAGTCGATAGTAAAAGTTTTAAAGGAAAAGTTAATTTTATTCTTTTTAGCGCATTTAAATTCGTGTACTTTTTTGAGATTCTCTATTGAAATGTAATGAAACCAAACCATTTTTGAAAAGATTGATCAGTGGATCACCCACTACAAAAACGTGCGAAAAAGATCATGGTCAAAGGGTAGTGAAGCTCCACAGACTGCAACGAAAGCCAGATAAACACGTAATAAGGTGATGCTGTGTGTATGGTGGGATTGAAAGGGCATCGTTTATTATGAGCTGTTACCGCCGGGCAAAACCATCGATTTAAATCTCTACTACCTACAACTACTGAGACACTAGCAAGAAAATGAGAAAAACTGGCCGGAATCAACAGAAAACAACTGGTCTTCCATCACGACAACGCCAGACCACACACATCTTTGGCCACTCAGCAAAAATGGAGAGAGCTTGGCTCCTCAGATTTTCACCTGTTTCGGTCTTTACAGAATTCTTTGAGTAGTGTTAGGTTAACATCAACAGGGAACTGTCAAAATTATTTGTCGCATATTTTTAATCAAAAATCCCAAGATTTCTACAGTAACGGGATCATGTCACTACCATCAAGATGGCAACAAGTTATCAAACACACATATCAGGCACACATATATTATAATAAATTGTGAAAAAAAAATGTCTCGAATTTTATATAAAATTACGAACAAACAAATTACAAAAAAAAACATTTTCCCCAACCTTTTACAGTGCCGAATTGAGAACCTTCTCCTTTTTTGAAATCGTTTAATAAACTAACATCGTAATAAATTCAACATCGGTTAGAAAAATAATTATTGCTTAGTAAATTTCCTTATTTTTTTAATACTTCTTATTTACTCTTTTAATACTATTACGCAACAAACTAGACAGTTAATGAAATTAATTAAAATTTGGCGCGACAACGTTACGAGTATTATGCACTCTTCCTGTTCGTAAACGAGGTATGCGATATTTTCAATTTCAACTTTTTACGTCAAGATAAAAGGATCTTTTCTGCCGACTTCAAAAAGGAGACGGTACTCAATTCGACTGTATGTTTTTTATGTGTGTTACCTCATAACTTTTTACTGGGTGAACCGATTTCGATGATTCTTTTTTTATTTGAAAGCTTAGGTACTTCGCATGTGGTCCCATATAATCAAGGTCATTGATCAAGGTCAGACCAACAGTTTTTGAGTTATTCTTAATAATTTGTATGGAAGTACAAAATTTTAATTTTAAATTATTTAAAACGAATATCAAGTTGAATAAAGCACTTTTAGCAGTTGATTTTTAATTTTTTAAAATATTAAGCTTCAAATATTTGAATCTCCACGTAAATATTTTAATAATGCAACTAAAATCAGGGACCATCTACATATAAGCTTCCACTAAACACTTTCAATTAACTATAACCAGGACTGCAGCACTGAAAATCGAAAAAATGTAATAATAGACTTATAACTCGCCCAGGCTTGACATGGGTGTTTTATGATCACTAAATACTAAAACATTTCCACTATTTTCAAATAAAATATGCATGTGTAAAAAAGGAAAGCCTTCTTTGAGAAATTCTTTTAACAATGGTTAAATTGCATCAAATTCCATGGTTTACGGATTTTATCGCGTTTATTTTTAAATTTAGAAGTATTATATCGTTTGTTATTTTATCGTGTTTAATTCTAATTTATTTTATTCCATGTCTAGAACTTGCGTAACACTCCATCAAGTAGTTTTAAAATTTTAACCTAAAATTTTCTGGCAAATACACATATAGATGCTTTTTTTTTGCGCCCATAAGCAATGAAAAGGGGTACCCTCCGGGAAGCGAGGGAGGGAGGTGGTGAATGCTCTAAGCATACCACGACAGCCAACTGCGTTATGTGGGACTCACTGCGAAACCTATGTGCCTACCCACTAAACATTACCTGTGAGACAGGCATTGGCCTGTATGACCTTTCTGTCGAATCGGAAGCGACCCCCTTTAGGGAAAAGGGGGCGCAGAATATAGATACAAAATTTTGATTTGATTTTGTTATATACACGTGTGATCAACTGTTTTTAAACTAAGTACATACTCGTATATTATTGTATTATGACGGTTAAAAATTACAAAATAGAGGTTGCTTGCTTAGTTACTGACGTGGTCGATAAGGCGAATCTATCTATGTATATTATACACTATTGGTAAAATTTTATGAAACATCTTTATGAATAATTTGCATACTATTCGTATTTCAGGGAAAAGACAGCTTGCGACTGTGATCAAGGAAGCGAATCGGGAAGAAGCAGCAGTGCGATGTGGCGGCGCAGAGCCGCAGAGTCCCCGGCGCTGACGCCGCGGCCGGGGGCCTCGCCCGGCCTGCTGCGACGTCGCTACTCCGTGCCAGAGACCGTGATGCGCAAGTGCGTTTGTGTTACATTTTGAAGGTTTATTTTTAGTTTTTGGCGTCAAGAACTACAATGTGTTACATGCTAATGCATTTTATTAGGAAAAAATGCCAAACGAGGTTAGTTAAGTCTATTTCGGTTCTCAACGTGGTAGAGTCATGCTGTAGCTGCATGGTTGTAGCACGAGTGGGTCCCGTACCGGAGAAGGGCCACGCTCTCACAGAAAACCAGCGTAAAATGCAGCTCAATACTGCTGTGTTTCGTATGGTCAGTGTAGAGAACCGGAGACCCTTTTTACTTGATACGAGGCATTCCATCTTATTCCTGACGGGTGACAACGGTTTTTAATTTTAATGGAGAATTTTTTTTTATTTTATTTAAAAAACGTTACCCCTAGGATTTTCTCCTGTATCGTGGAGGCAGTTTACAAACACAAATTGCACAAGGACAAACATCCAGACCCGGAACAATTATTTGTAGGCCATACAAATACTTGTTCCGTGCGGGATTCGATCCCGCGGCCCCCAGCGCAGCAACTCATTGCTAAGCCACTGCGCCACGGAGCCGTCGATAATGAATATGGATGCCACAGTATCCATTTACCATCAGGTGGACTGTGTGCTCATTTGTCACTATCCTATAATAAAGGTAGCTTCTAGTCCTGTATACTTCACAGCTTAAAAACTCGTTCAAGTATAAGCTGTATCTACTTGCAAAATTTGTATCCGCTCTCATTGAACATATACATTAATAAAAAAAACTATTGGTAAATCCAATTGTGCATGCCCTAAGCGCATTAAAAAATTACGTATAACATGATTATATGGATTTTTTTTAAAGTGGTTTAAATACACACAAGTTTTCACTTATTATAATTCCAATTCTCCGATAATTTTATGTCAACTTCAATATAAAAAAAAAGTTTGGAAAATCCAAAAGCGCACGACTCCTAATGCTCATATGATCATAATATTAGCATTCAGGTCACACCATAAAGTCCAAGACGTATTTAAGTTTAAATATTACATCCTACTTACTTTTAGTACGCACTACCATTATTTATTCTGTGCTTTTAAAATATTGTAATAAAAATATCTGATTATTATAATAATCAAGTATATATGTTAATTTGGTTTTTCGACTATTTCGTATTTGTCGATATTTTTGAGTCGCTGCAAACAACCAATACAGTATCCACTCACGACGGCAGTTGACGCCGTCGAGTTGAGTGAGTGAGATAGTCTCTATTTAGTAAAATAAATTCATACAAGGCTCCTAAAACACCAAAAATTTCGAAATTTTGCAGCCGAAAAAAATTAATTATAACTAAACAAAACAAAATTAAACTGTCATTTACATTCAATTGCTTTAAAGATGAAGAGATTTAAAAATATATTGAGTTGAACAATTGTACAATTGTACAACCAGTGCGTGTTGCCAGTGATGACTTACGGAACTGAGACGTGGTCCTTCACTGCTGGCCGTATGAGGAAGCTCAAGGTCGCTCAGCGAGCTATGGAGAGGGCTATGCTCGGAGTTTCTCTGCGTGATAAACTTAGGAATGAGGATATCCGCAGTAGAACCAGAATAACCGACATAGCCCAACGAATTAGTAAGCTGAAGTGGCAGTGGGCCGGCCATATAGCTCGAAGAACCGACAACCGATGGGGAAGAAAGGTTCTCGAGTGGCAGCCTCGTACCGGTAGGCGAAGTGTAGGGCGTCCCCCCACGAGATGGAGTGACGACCTGGTAAGACATGCAGGAAGTCGATGGATGCAGGTGGCTCAGGACCGTGCTTTGTGGCATTCTTTGGGGGAGGCCTATGTTCAGCAGTGGACTTGTGAAGGGCTGTAATGATGATGATGATGATGATGAACAATTGATATTTTCAAAAGGTATTGTGTTTACGAAGCCATGCGGACTTGATAAATCTACATCATAAACCAATAAAACCCCCTTTTATGCAAAAATAGTAATTATTCGATTTAAAAAAATATTAATAAGTTCAACAATCATTTATCTTTCTGACAATGTGCTTTTTACATAATTTATATGTATAATATGATTGGTAGATACGATTTCATGCGACAAAACGTTGGAATCTTGATTTTTAGGTGCTAGTAGAACATATCTACGCGCTTTGCGTTTACGGCATGCAATATAATTTATGGGATTTATCATAATTATTTGACATACTTACTATATTTTACCACCGACTCTAGAAGCTATTAAATACTGTGCGAATTATTTTTAGTTTTTTGAAGTTGGTTTTTGCTTTTTAAAAATGTATTATCATTTGACGCTTTTGAGTTGACTAAGCTATATCACATGCTCAAGGTAACAACTACAATTTTTATCCCGAAGTTTTAGTTCTAACGGATCAATGTGCAGACTTTATTTTATAAGCCCATAATTGTTTTAATGTAAACTGGTTAAAAATTATAAAAATTGTTTGCAGACTTTGTTTGTTTGTTAATTACAGGTACCGTTTGGCCCAGATGAGTAGCGAGGAGACGATACAAGCTTCATCGGAGTCATGCTCCTGCTGCACGTTGCCCGAGGTGGCGCCTCGCCTGCCTCGCGACCGCGAGCTCATGCGACGCTCTGCACTGCTGAGGCGGCTGCAGGGACGCGCGTGCCGTGAGTGCCACACCGGATGCTGCGGCCGCGCCACGCGCTCCCTGGACGCCTCGCACTCCGAGTTGCAGCCGCCCTCCGCTACTCGACGCTCACCGGCTTCGGAACGAACTTCACCCAAGCGCTTACGACAAGACTCGCCCTCTCTGCGCTCCTCCCGAGTTGGATTGTCACCGCCCTACACAGATTTCGCCCTTTCTGATTCTTCGAGTCGCGTCCCAACGTTTGGTGTTTCTTCATATACTGACACAGACGTCCTAGGCCTAAGTTCAACCTCGGAGTCTGACTATAGAGACGCAACCGATACACACGCTCAAGGTTCCAGAGATTCAACAGAAGTAACTACACCTGCGATGGTCATAGGTACCGACAGCAATCCATGCTGCGGCGAGATTGAAGATTACTCTTACTCCTCGGAAACTTGTTCGACGTCATTATGCACTGCCAAAGAGACCGTTGCTCGTTTGAAGCCAAACATAGCTGGTCAAGCTGTAATACCTGACAGTATAAACGGAACAATGAGTGAGATAACATCAAGAACGGATAATGAAGATGGTAATATTTTTCCGTATGACAAACCGCTAACGGTAGAAACACCGTCTTATGATGTCCTCGAAATTGTAGTATCTGAAACGTTTAACACAATTCGTACTCCAATATCTAATGATGGTTTTTCTGAAAAATATAAACTGGACAAACACAATATTGAGAGAAGTCCATCGGAGCAGCAGAAAAGAATTCAGGATGTAAGAAGTACGGATATTGATGAATATGTTTCGAACATACTAGTAGAAAGTTTAAATTCTTTGTCCGACCAACTTGAGTCAATGAATGCATCGATGGGTACCAATAGAAGATTAAGTATCATCGAAAAAGAGATAAAAGTTAAATTACAGAATACTGGCGTTAACACCATTGTGCACTTAAGTCCAACGTCAAATAATCAAATAATATTTGGGCATGAGGAGTTGTGCAGCAGCGATGAACGTCGGGACAGTTGCAATAATGTTGGCAACAGTTCAATTTCGCCTGCAATTCGAGACGAGTTACATAGCGTCGAGACTAACAACAATTTGACGTCTGCGGAAAGTATACCACGACAAGACTCATCAGATTTCCACCAGACAGAGTGTTTCACAAAAGTTGTTCATTCCGATACTGTGAACAAAGCGGTTCTTCAACAGATACAAAAACTGTTTCAGGAAGATCACCAAAGCAAAAAACCCGACACGGAATATTCCAACGATAGTATGCCAAGCATATCTCACATAGAAATATCTAACGTGGACGTTTATATAGACAATCATGCTGGCTCATATGCTCCCACCACAAACGAAACTGAACAACAGGTAGAAATGAATCCTGAGGTCACGGAGGTAATTGGCAGCGTTAGTACGAGTAATTATTATGAGAATTCGAGAGATAATGCGACCATACCTCGCTATTCGGCTTATCCACACACGGAGTCCATGGAAGTGAATACATCCTCTTCTGATGACGCAGAAGTGATGGGCTCTGAGTGTACGAGTCTTGTGGATAGTTTGGATGATCCAAACTCGCCGAGATCTATTATGCTCCGAAAGTCGGGTAACAGTAGCAAGAGAAGTGAATTAGTTAGATCTTCTATAGATGTCCTAGATTTGTTACCTGAAGATTCTTTTCAAACGGAAAATGCAAACTTAAAGGAGAAATGTGAATCTTTTTTTGTTAGAATTAAGGATGATAGTTGTGAATGTGACCGTGAGAAGAAGAATATTGTAGTAGCCGACCACATGCCAGAAACGATTAAACAAAGATTATATAGAAGGCACAGGAAAAGAGAATTGCGTATGGAGTGTGCTCGCCGTAGTAAAGTAAAACAACTACGTAAAGAATTGGAGAAGCAAAGACAAAGTGAACTACGGAAATCTAAGAAGGAGATAGAGAAAGAATGTGTAGCAGTTATGAATGCGCTCATAGATGACGTAATATCTAAAATAGCTCAAGATGAGTACAAATGTATGCGAATTAAACAAAAATCTCTTATGATGGTAACCGCAAAATCTGATGAATCTCTGTCTAAAAAGAGCCGGAAAAAAGACATTGAACTCAATAATAATAATAAATTAAGTAAAAATAACACAAGTCAGTCGTGTTCAGAAGGTATGAATAAAAAATATCGAAAAGCTGAAAGGTATCAGATACGGGGTAAACTTTCACTTCAAACTTATCCACCTGTAACACCCGACGATAACAATTCCAAGAGAATTTATCAAAAATCAGAAATACACGATGGTAAAAAATGTATTGAAATCCTTGAAATATTGGAATACGTTAACAGCTCAGGGAGTTCTCCTGAGTATAGTCATTCTGATGATCATCAAATTGCAAAACATAAGAAATCTCGCATACCTATTCCAGTATCGGAAAGAATAGGTTCACAATATTACAAAAATGGATCTTGTACACGCGCTCAGTTATTTGATAACAGAAATGAGGCGCCAAGTGCGTATTCTCCGAATGCATCACAAGTTGTGTATGTTGATCAAGAGTCGCCTCGCAATGATTCATCACCTACCAGTTTAGTTCATTCACAGCCTTCTCGGCGTGCTTCTGTGCCTCACTGCGAACCACGGTCTCGTTCTAATTCTCTTCGCTTCAAGCGAGTTTTCGATATGATTCCAGAAGAAAGAAGTAGTTTCAGTATTGAATCACCTGCCGAAGATCTTACACACAGCCGACGTGCCTCTGCACCAACGCTTGCTCAAGGAGTGCTGTTTAGCGATAATGAAATAGGGTTTATTGTGAATAGCACCACTGTTGACTCCAACGTTGGAAGCAAGTTCTCGAAGTTAAATCCTGATCGGGAAATGGTTAAGAAAGTTAAAGAAATGAAGAGTGCGGGAACTTCTCCAATGCCGAATAGGGATGTACACCATAGTGTTTTAACACAAACAAGTTGTACGGTAATGACTTCTCCACTGCATAAGTCTGCCGCTACAAGCCCCATTAGAAACTTGACAATGTCAACACAGACACCTTTGCCTCGAAAAAAAAGTATTTCAAACCAACAATCACCCCAACAAAGGTATAAACATCAACAGCAAATACACTCCTATAGTCAGCAGCCTCAGCCTGAGCATCACTATCAACAACATCGGCAACATACTCGGTTACCGCGGCAATGCAACGAGGCTGAAACAACCCTTCGCCAGCACGTTAATGAAGGTACCGCCGCACGCACGTGTGTACCATCGCTGATTGCTCATCGCACCGCTTCTACTATCCCCGTAGAGTAGGATCCTGGCGCACGATAAACCTATATAATGATAAGACTAAAAATCAGATTTGACTGATATATGTATTATTAAAATATTGCACCTCGAATATTTCAATATTCGATATAGAGCACTTTTCATATTGAATGCAAGTCCATTTAATATTTATTTTTGTATCGAATTAAATGTTAATAAATGTTTCGAATTAAGAATTAGTTTCATTGTCACGAAGGTGGTGTGCGGAGCACATTCTCGCGACGCAGATCGATGAGTTCGCAGCGCGGGGCCGAGAGGCTGCCGAGATGTGGTAACACAACAGGCGGCAGGGCCGGTGGTATGGCGAGCGGCGTGACGAGCGGCGCGGCGGGCGGTGCGTCGAGCAGCTCGAGCTCGAGCGAGTCGGGCGGCAGCCTGCTGTGCCCGCTGGCGCCGGCGTGGCTGCAGGCGCGCCGCCGCCGCCGCCGCACCGCCGCTGCCCACGCCGCAGGTATCATGCGCATTGCCCACGAGGTTTGCAGAAAAAATATCGACGTATCGATATATAGATATTTTTTGACGATATTTATTATTTCGATATAAAAACAATAACTAAAATATATACAATACCACTGACTAATTGACTCATCACGAGATCGCTAAAACTATACACCTGATTGACTTGAAATTTTGTATAATTACTCATTTTACGATGTAGACGGTCAGTAAGAATGGATTTTACGACAGTCCTATCAAGGAAAAATTCTTGATATTTTACATCTAGGTTCCGCAAAAAAATATTATCGTGCGTCCAGCGAAGCATGCGGGTATAAGCTAGTACGATATATTTCCAATAGCAACACTGTTGTCGCCACAGACCAAAACCGCTGTAATTCAGATAAACTATTAAAATTTTAGGCTGACAGCCATCATTTAACCACCATTTAAGAGAGTGGCATCAGCTGTTAATTTTAATGGCAGCTGTACACGCTCGTCTCGTCGCGTAGATTCTCGACACATGAACACACCATGTACACACTCGTTTTATCACTTGAACTCTGGATGCCCACTGCGATGGACCTGCGACCTGATGAAACCGTTGCTGCGTTTTGCTTTTGTGCTATTAGTTATTATATTATTTTACACATTTCCCATTAAAAGAAAATTAATAAACTACAACGAAGAAAAAGACAGTACATATGTACAGGCGCGTTCTCGTTTTCTTCACGAGTCTCATAAGAACCTTTGACTCAAACGCAAAATACTGACACGCTTCCGAGAGCAAACGAGGACCGCGAGACGCGATGCGAGGCGACGAGGGCACCATGTACACACTCGTACTTGACCTTTCTCGTGGTGTCTTGACGAGCGTGTACAGCCGCCATAATAGAAGCCGAATAGTAAAACCAAGTAAATTCATTAAATTACAAATATTTTTTAAAAAATTTCACTGATATATCGATTTATCGAAATCGATATCAATAGCTTCTTAAAATATCGTCACGATGTACATCAATAATTTTTGGCACTCACTGCATCCCTACTCGCTATCCGACCTATTGTACCCTGAAAGTAGCTTACCTTAAACTCAATGACGGCTAATAGCTTACTGCTCACCAATTTCTTCGTTTGACCATCTGGTCAAACGAAGAAAGCTACAGATGCGTTGCCACCTCTGAAGACTGCATGCACTATTATCGCAGTTGAGAAAGGGTGGGAGCTGCTCTTCAAACTAGATATAACACATAATGTTATTTTATTTTTTTATCCGGATTTCACCTAATCTATATATATATATAACATATTTAGCATTCCGTTTTGTTGGCATTTAGAACGCCAATAATTTCGGATGCTCCAGAAGTATCAGTTCAATTAATAACTACCTTTTGCAACTGGCCAAGCAGCTATGATTTTATAAGGTTCACCGATTTTTGAGACATAATTAGAGACCAGATGGAAGTTAGCGTAGAACATTCTTTTTTTTAACTAAACTGTGTGGCAATTAATTGCTCCATAAATGCTCCAGCAGAATCCGAAATTGCTCCACCTCTATTGTTATTAGTTATTTTATAATTAATTTAAAAAAAAATTAAGTATCAAAAATTTAATTTTGCTATAAAGTATAAAATATCTACTTTTTTAAATTAAACTGTATGCCAATTAATTGCTCCTTAAATGCTCCAGCAGAATCCAAAATTGCTCCACCTCTATTGTAATTAGTTAATTTATAATTAATTAAAAAAAAATTTAAGTATCGACAATTCAATTTTGCTATAAAACATAAAATATCTACGTTTTAAAATTAAACTGTATGCCAATTATTTGCTCCTTAAATGCTCCAGCAGAATCCGAATTTGCTCCACCTCTATTGCTATTAGTTAATTTATAAATAATTTTTAGAAAGAGTGATCCCATTTGAGTAATAGCGCCATCATCAATAGAATGTAGTAACATTTTATAGTAAAAGTCATTTTATCGAATAAAAATTGATTGACTCTCAAAAGTGGTACGTATAATAGATGCTAAATGGCATAAACCCAAAAAATAATATTGATGGGTGAGTTTTGAAATTATGGATTCTTAGGAATGGATTAGACAACCATCTTAATAATTTTTTTGTGTTAGTGCCATCTAGCGTCTTTTCTACGTACCACCATGAGAGTTAACCAATTTTGATTTGATAAAATGACTACTTAAAGAAAAAAAGAAACAGATGGTGCTATTAAAAAAATACGTATATAATAAATAGTAATTACCTAATTAACAAACAAAACAGATATGTCTCTTCTTAAGATCCAAGAAGATGATGAACTGTGACACATCTGTATATAATTTTATGTAAATAATGTAGGCCATACAAATAATTGTTCCGGGTCTGGATGTTTGTCCTTGTGAAATTTATGTTTGTAAACTGCCTCCACGACACAGGAGAAAATCCTAGTGTGGGGGTAACGTTTTTTTACAATTGAAATTGAAAGATTGAACCCTTATACTTCTTGTTGATTTTTGTATTACCTTTATTAAAGTTACCCTTATGAATGAATAAATATAATTAAGTATGTAGAAATAAAATTGATTTTCATCCTCATCAATCATTGGGGCGAGGATAATGTCTGCCAGCATAAGTAATAAGCAGGCTAAGTTACAAGGTGCTCAAGCTCAAGCTGATATAGCTTAATGTTAGATAGCCTATACTATTCAGATTCATGTGGAATAGTATAGGCTATCTAACATTAAGCTATATCACTCAGCTAGCCTAAAATATGGATATTTGTTAAGCAAATCAGAAGAAAACGCACTCTCGAAATGATTTATCCGCGTACGCTGGTGTAATCGTTAGGGATACGTAAATAAAATGTTCTAGAAAAATATAGATCTTTACTCCGTCTAAAAAAAAGTCCGCGATACCATATGTCTATTTCTTATACATAAGCCATAAATAGGTGTTTTATGACAAAAAATATTTAAAATTAATAAAGTGATTTATGAGCGTTATTATTAGGCATGGCCTATTTATCCTTACGAACAAAAGTTACTTCATCATCAAGACAATTTTATGAAGATAAGCCTTGTTCTTTATACCATGCTATTTGGACTCATAGTTTAAGATAAAATGCTTGAACTAGGTCATGTCGCGCACCTCCAACATGTGATGACGCGGGTGAAACCGCGGGGCACAGCTAGTTACTTATATAAATATATTACAAAAGCGTTACAAAAAACAGTGTGTATCGTGAAGACACACGACAGAAGTGAAACTTTTATATTACAGGGAAACATTTCAATTATTCATCAATGACTTTTGAATAACATAGATGGTGTGTATCATTCATTTATTTACATAAAATTATATACAGATGTGTCACAGTGCATCATCTTCTTCGATCTTAAGAAGAGACATATCTGTTTTGTTTGTTAATTAGGTAATTACTATTTATTATATACGTATTTTTTTAATAGCACCATCTGTTTCTTTTTTTCTATAAGTAGTCATTTTATCAAATCAAAATTGGTTCGCTCTCATGGTGGTACGTAGAAAAGACGCTAGATGGCACTAACACAAAAAAATTAATAAGATGGTTGTCTAATCCATTCCTAAGAATCCATAATTTCAAAACTCACCCATCAATATTATTTTTTGGGTTTATGCCATTTAGCATCTATTATACGTACCACTTTTGAGAGTCAATCAATTTTTATTCGATAAAATGACTTTTACTATAGAATGTTACTACATTCTATTGATGATGGCGCTATTACTCAAATGGGATCACTCTTTCCAAAATTATTTATAAATTAACTAATAGCAATAGAGGTGGAGCAATTTCGGATTCTGCTGGAGCATTTAAGGAGCAATTAATTTGCATACAGTTTAATTTAAAAAAGTAGATATTTTATACTTTATAGCAAAATTAAATTTTTGATACTTATATTTTTTTTAAATTATTTATAAATTAACTAATTACAATAGAGGTGGAGCAATTTCGGATTCTGCTGGAGCATTTAAGAAGAAATTAATTGGTATACAATTTAATTAAAAAAAATAATGTTCTACGCTAACTTCCTTCTGGTTATTTTTTTAAAAATTAATTATAAATTAACTAATAGCAATAGAGGTATAGCAATTTCGGATTAAGCTGGAGCATTTAAAGAGCAAATAATTGGCATACAGTTTTGTTTTAAAAACTATATATTTTCTGTTTTATAGCAAAATTAAATTTTCGATACTTAAATTTTTTAAAAATTATTTATAAATTAACTAATAGCAACAGAGGTGGAGCAAATTCGGATTCTGCTGGAGCATTTAAGGAGCAAATAATTGGCATACAGTTTAATTTTAAAACGTAGATATTTTATACTTTATAGCAAAATTAAAATTTTGATACTTAATTTTTTTTAAATTAATTATAAAATAACTAATAACAATAGAGGTGGAGCAATTTCGGATTCTGCTGGAGCATTTATGGAGCAATTAATTGGCATACAGTTTAGTTAAAAAAAAGAATGTTCTACGCTAACTTCCATCTGGTTAATTAGAGCCTTTATTAGTTTAACAGTGTATCATGATATTGGCCAGAAAATGGCATAGCTATATAACTAAAAGCATCATAATAAAATTAAAAGTCATCTAATTTTTGTATTTTTGATAAATATCGATATCCAATAAAATTAAAACACTGTTTAATAATGAGAGCTCCAATTTTGAAAGCTATTTATACATACATTAATTTCATTTTGATCATTAAGCCCGTCACAACTTTAGTTACTCTATATCCACGGCTGATCACAGGTTACTTAAAATAAGGCAACATATTTTGTAACAAACGGCATGTTTTAAAAAACTTATAAAAATGACCTCCAGACCGAATTTCGGATACTGCGGCCAATCTTAACAGATACTTGCCATGAGACAGGATGGCAGTGCAAGAGTGTTGCGAGACTTCACTTGTCTGCCGCAGGGGCAATCTAGGGTGTGGGAGTGGGGATGACCATCAATTGCCTCTTTAATTGAGATGTGTGTAGGCAAGCAGGGGCAATTTTCTAAGTCGGCCCTTCGGTAGGCCTTCGGTAGGGGCGCAAGACCTTCCTTGCTCCCTAGATCGGCCCTGCCGCTGTCGCATGTATGGCGCAATTGGGGCAATTTCAATCAGTTCGTTCGCGACTTTCGCACGGAGCACACGTGTGAGTACAAGTTACTATGGACAACAATAAAGAATGTGAAGTTTGGACACGGGTGATACAAGTGTATAAAGAGCGGATTCTTCACCCAGTATCCCCTTTTCGTCTTGTTTTGCGGTAGCACCGCAGAAAGAACATTATTTGAACGTTGTAACAAATAACAAACAACAAATAACATTACTGGGATTTGTTACTGAGTGGATATCTACCTAACCTATCATAAGGGCCAGTATGGAAAAGAAAATATTCCAATAGTATTAGAATTGCTGGAATATAAATAAAATGTCATTAACTAAATAATTAAATAAAAATTAAAAAAATTGTAATTAAATTTATTAAAACTCATCATTAGAAAACTATCCTGGCCATTTGTAACACTAGTTAAATTATAGTAACTAAGCACTAGTTAGTGAAGTTATATCACAGAATAAATTGGTTATATTAAATTATAACGAGTGAAGTTAGTCACATTTAATTGTCTTTGATAGCCTAAAAATAACGTGGCAGTTACACACCGGCATAACGTTCGCACCGTCGTCACTTGCCCTTACGCACACAGCATGCATTCCCCACTGGCATTGAGGACACACCGGCAATCGGACTACACTATCGACCTCCAGTCTGAGCAGAGGGGTGATGTGGCGGCGCTCTCGTCGCGCCACAAGCGAAACACATCGAAGCCTGAATCGCGCTAACAAAGTTCCGAAATTAAAGCAGTATATAAGCAGAATAGCTCCGAACTACCACTAGGAGCGTTGGCCGCTCCCCGGGCAGAACACCTTGCCCGGCGGGAGATCTCCCCTTTTCCTTCCACTGGTTACACACTATTTCATCGTTATCTTTGATTTTCATAAGAAAATAGAAATGAAATGGTACTGAATAATTTAATAGTTAAAATCAATTGCAATTATGATCGACAGTTAATTAATCTATCAGAAATAATTAATGTAAAAATAACACCTTTACTTTATTTTAATTGACTTTCCGTATTTAATTTTGACGTACCCCTTTTCAAATTCAAAGTATTGACTTTGAATTTGAAAAGGGGTACGTCAAAATTATTAAAAATTACTTGCAAGTTTTATAGTGATTACCGCCTCTAATTCTTACGTCGCCGGTAAACTAACTTTCGGTGCAACATGGCAGCGTTGCCAACACCAATTTGTCAAATTTCCCGAAATTTCATTTCCAATTTCCCAATCTAAGGATAAAGCTTCAACAGATTTCCCAGAAATTCCCCTCAATTTAATTTTAAGAAATTAATCAGTTTTCAATTAATTTTATAAGATTTACTTTTTAACTAACAATTTTTTTTCTTTAAGATTAAAAAATAAAGAAATGAAAAGCATTAAATGATACAAAAACGTTGCTGAAATCAATCCGAAAATTAAATGTAGTGCAATGAAGATAATTAAAAAAGGGCGTCATTTGATATTCATAAGTAATCATTTAGATTTCTTGAAATAAGGCTCTGCTTGACCCTGGCTATCAATTTTCAAAATTCCCATAATTTCACCGCATAATACCAATACCATAATACCAATCCCCAACTGACTTTAAATTCCCCGCAATTTTGGGAACTCCCCACATGTTGGCAAAGCTGACATGTGTAAATTCTACTGCGTGAGGCGACACAAGCCGGTCGGGCTAGGCATTGTTTCGCACCGAACTAGATACAGGTCGACAGTGGAGCAGTGTTGCCGTTAGATAAAAAAGAAAACCACCAAACTCTTGTCGAAAAAGCGCTATATTTTGAAAAAACCGGGGCTAAAAAAAGCGCTAAAAATCCACTAAACTTTTCGCATGGTTAATTTTTTTGGTTATAATTGAAAAGATAAGAAAAACACAATTAATGGCTTTATAATAATTTTATTTAATTGTTAAAATCAACCATGTTCAATAACTCAGTCACATTTTCGTGGTCAGTTTCATCATTATTTTTAGGTGTCATTGTCTGTGTTGTACTTTCGCCAGCTGAAGTTCCTTTTTTGTTAGTTTTTGTCATTTTATTCAGGACATTTTCCGGTAATTCGTAGGTGTGGCAAGTTTTCTTTAATAATCTCATTTGGTGCCGTATAAGCAAAATAGAATTCAATGTAACAGCTGACATTCTGTTGCGTATCTTGCACTTGACAATGTTCATTACGCTGAATACGCGCTCAATCTCAGCATTGGAATGTGAAAGCGACAAAGCAGTTGGAATGTGGAAGCGACAAAGCAGTGGTAGTCAGGTCCACTAAATCTTGGAAAGCATTAAATCCTGCCGCAATAAAATAAATAAACCTGTTTTTCTCTGTTAGTAACACGAGCGAGACAGCCATAGTAAAATCCTTTAATGTAAAAAGAGACAAAATAATAGACTAAATCAAACATTGTGATTGAGGAATACCCGACCAGAATGAACTCATATTATTTTTTCTACGTTTTTGGTTCTGGACCCTGACTTTTTGGCCTAGTTGGAGGTTGACAATATCTTTTTCAATTTTCCACCAGAATCCACTAAATTATGTTTAGCGATTGTTTTTTTGAAAAAAAGCGCTGAAGAGCTAAAAATGCGCTAGATTTAGTGCGAAAAGCACTAAAACGGCAACAGTGCAGTGGAGGGAGTGCGTCTGCGCATGGGTACAATCACGTTCTAAAGTACTACATGGTATTAGGCTATTGTTTTATAATATTATAGTAATTAATTGTTTTATTGTAGAATCATAATAGGTGTTTACTAGCTACTTAGAACTTTGGAAGAGGTTAGAATTAAAAATGGATAATGTTTACTTGAACATTATTTTTTATTTCTATCGTAAAATAATAAAGTAGTACATAACAAGAAAATTTAAGCTAACGGTGACACGCCGTCCATTATACCGTTGGAACATGGAACATGGAAGCCAGATTATCGATGGTGTGTTGGTGTTACTGGATGCTACTTCATCATCACTTTCATGTTCGCTTGACTTTCTGTCGTCAGAATCATCATCATCAATACGAATGATAAATATTTCCGTCATCAGGTCGACTATATGGTAATTTTTTCGGTATTCTTCCTCAATGCTTTTAACTTTACTGCACAATTTTCCCCATTCACCTTCTATTTACCTTTCCGTTCACTAGTTCAGTTATTAAACAATAGATATAAATAATTTTTCTTTCCTTTCTTTTTAAAACCATCGTCGCGAGTCGTGCAATGTAAGCTGTGTGTGCGACTGTATTTTAGAAGCCAACAAAGCGCGGGAAGCATGACCCAATAGCAAGCGCGCACAGTAATACTAACCAGCGTTTCCCCGTCGCGCCCGCTTCGTACCACCAATTTGATCGATAAATCGTTGTACCCAGGTTCAAGGCCAGCGTTCTTTTTACGTGACGGGACCTATAAAGAATTCGGCGTCCAAGCGTACATTAACCCTTAGTCAGCTGATTGTAATTCAGTAATTACCCTGCTGGTTTTATGTTTAAGTATTTTCATCATTTTTTTAATGAAATTATCGTTTCATTTAGCTGTACTAACATGATGGAGCATGAATAAATCTAATAAAACGTTGTGAAAAGATGATTTTTTTTCATCAGGATCGATTTTATATCTCGCCCATTATCAGAGGTATAGTTAGTACTGTCGTCTGTCTTCGTTTTCGGAAGAGTTTCACAAACACCCTGTATAAAAAAGAGCCAAGACTACATATACCGATTCATTGATATTTCGATATAACTGGCGCCATTCTCAACACATGCGTCTAGTGAGACCACAGAGTACTTTTATATATACTGAAAAGTGAGACGTACACTCTCATACTGAACGGCAGGAGTGTTGTAGAGACAGCTCCGATATTTCCCCGATCGCTGTTCACTCTAGATTGCCCCTGCGGCAGGCAAATGAGTAGCCGCCATAAGAAATCGAAACAGAAACAGAAACTTTTTTATTCAATAAAGATTATATACTGTAGGGAATGAGGGTAAACCAATAAAATCGAAATACGAACAAATGAAGGTAGAATGGAAATCTACCACTTGTTTTAGCGGTATAAAGTATCACGCAACTGACTAAGTGAGAGCAGTTGGTAATTCTACGAGTCTCATTGTCGTTACTCTGCGCGTTGGGGTATTCTACTAGTGTAAGCAAGGAAGATCTTGTAGCTGAGAGGCTGCCCTGTATTATATTGATATGGGTAGTGTTGCTGTTGGTTTGGATACTTCGGTGTTATCATGTTATTGGGTCCTGGTAGTAAGCAGGATTTGTTACCGAGTATTGTTCTTTTATTTACTTAAATAATTTTGTGAATAATTTCTAACATCACAAGTGAAATAGTTTCTTACAATACTATTATATATTGAGTAAATGATAATAATACATATAGAAAGTCACTCTTTTGTTTAATTTAAAACTGGTTCGGAAAACCTCTACTTTGGGAAGAACCAGCAAGAAACCCAGCGAGACTTTTTCTATTGAAAAAAAAAAACAGTTTACAGTCATATACACATGTTACACAATTAAATACACAAAACAAATTAGAAATAGCTTGGGTTATTATCATGCAAAAATTCCTTAATGTATACATATAATAAATCTGTATAATACTTGTGTGTTCACGATTCACCCAAAAACTACGAACGAATTTTCATTAAATTTTGTATGTAGACAGTAAACGACCGTGTATGACATATTATAGCCAACATTTTATCCTCTTACGGAAGAGTAAAAAAAGGTTGAAACTGAACGCGCCACCAACTAGTAAGGGCAGAATAACGTCTGCCAGTTCATTATATATATATTGAAAATTATCACAGCTAAGTAGAATTAAGAAGTTAACGAGTAATAGTCGACAAACTTATAAAATGCACTTGGATTAGTAAAAATTTCGTTATATTTCCATAGAAAATTACCTTTTTTTCCTCTTAATTTATTTAAGGATTAGAAAATGACCTAAATATTAATAATTTTGTAATGTAATTGTAAACTGTTAAAAATAAACATTTTATGAAGGAAACCACTTACTTATATGCTTTACTTTTTCATTTGCGGGATAGATAGGGTGTTGTTATCAAAATCAAAAAGTTTTTTAATCTTTTTTCAATACCACTCCCTATATAAGGCTGATTTGAAAATGAGTTCTTCAGTTACGATCTTCCTATTTGGGCCCATTTTTAGTCGTTATAGCGGTTAAACCGTGAATGCAGTTTTTTATGCTCATTATCGAGGAAGCCCACGTATTGTGACGGGCAACTACGGAACCCTACCTCTACATTGTGCGTGGCCCGACAGGCACTTGGCCAGTTTTCTTTATAAAACAAGGGTTACAAATGCGCACAGAGTCCACCTGATCGTAAATTAATGACACCTACATCTATCTCGATTACGAATCAAAATGAAGATGCTTTGTCACTCCTGAGGATTAAGCTGAAATGCATCGTTTCCAGTAAAAAGGGTCGCCGATTCTCTACATTTACCATACGAAACACAGCATTTTGTGAGAGCGTGGTCCTTCCTCGGCCGAGCCCAGCTAAGCTACCACCGAATGTGGTGCTGTTTAATCCTGGATATAAGATGATAATGATGACTGATGATTATCGGTGCTGTGTACAGGCCAGTGGGCGGTGACGGTGGCAGGCTCGTGCCCCGCTGCGTTGCCGGCTGACGTAGAGATGCGGCTGCGTTTTCCAGAGACACGAGCGTTTGCATCTCGCGAGCACCACCCGCGCCCCATGTCGCCCCCGCCGCCACCCCCGCCGCCGGGGTCGCGCCGCGCACCCCTCTCACCGTCGGCCTCTCGCCGCGCCGTACGTCGCACACAATAAAATGGCATTGCGTTGCACTTGCACCTCAAACCACCTAAATAATCCTACTTCATTAAATAGCTTTCCTGCATCACGTTATTTACGGAAAACAGGCCTAAATGCATTAAGTTGCTCCCTTTGGGCGATCTAAAACTTGAGACTATATGTATTAAACCATTTAAATTCGGAAACTTAGTCGTATTTAATTATTTCAGAATTACCACATTTCTAAAATGGTCTTTTAATAGTGATAATTTGAAAACGTAACGTAACGTAGAAGACAGTTAAAGAAGGCATTATTTAATTTAGTAATATGTGTTTTGTATATATTTTTTTAATACATATTATCAATAATACAATTTTTTACCATTATAAAAAAATCACTCGTACTATAAGCCCATAAAACAATACCGTATTTAAGCCACAAGTATGCATATTATGAATAGTAGGCTGCAATTGCTATCGCATAGAGGAATGACGGCATGTAATTCCTGCACACATTCTCCGCAATGCATCCTGTAGAACACCGAGAGGCTGGCTGCTCTACGCCTGTGCTCCAGAGATACAATTGCAATAGATTGGTCCTCAGCCAAATTAAGTCATCAAGAAGTCTCTTAGGATCAGAACCAATAAACGAAGGGTAACTAGGTGTCCTTGCACCCTTGCTAACCGAAGTTAATGATTGGAAAAATCTCAACCCTTAACAGAACGGAAGGTACATCCCGGAAAGTAAAAGCCGTGGTAAGCTTTTTCCGGTGACATGATCTCGGAAAAGTAATTGTTTTGGAAGAAAGTCTTTTAGCTATAATCACATACCAGCGACACGAGATACGATTGCTCTGCTTTATATTGAGCGTCGAAACAACCGATTTTGTGCGAGCTGATGAGATGCAATAATAATTTACTGTTTTCTACAATACTAATGATTGTGATACTAAATTGGTAGTAAATAGTTTTAAAAACTAATTGTATTAATCTTAAAAGATCGACTGCCTTATTTTCAACATCTTAGGCAAATTCACTTTTGCTGCTTTATCTAGTAAAAGTATCATAAGTTATTTGGCAATTTTTTAGTATTATATATTAATCTTTAAGCCAAGTATGCATCTAAAATAATTTGCAACCAATAACATGGTTCTAGGTGCATATGTGTGCGCCCAGCAGTGAACTATTACAGGCTAATAGAGAGCACAGTTTCGGCTTCACTTGAAATGTTTCAATTATTCAGTTATTAATTTACTATTTAGGTTTATCTCAAAAACTAAATGTGAAGGGAAATTTGAAATAGAACCATTCATATTTTTCCTCGTAAAAAATCGTATTTTCTTAATAAATTTTAACTAGCCCGTGTTTTTTCGCAATACTTTCTAAGTGGGCCACGTAAGTTATTTTACAATCTCTTTGGAACCTTCTTCTTTATGTCAGTTCTTATTAGGATAATTTTGTAAGATACAATACTTCAGTGGAATACCAATTGAACATTTTCGCTCAGTTCGAGAATTACTCAAACAAAAATAGGGAAACTTTTATACTAATTTATTCCAATGGCGAAGATCATTCTTACTACAGAAACTAGAACTTGACCAGAGAGAAATAGAAAATACGAGAAAATTTAAATTGAATATTAAATGCCCACCCCACCAAATGAGAACGAGGATGATATTTCCGACGTGGGCATAGGTAATAAGCTTCAACGAACGAACATGTGCAATGGTAATTGTTACTGCCAATTGGTGCTGGTGCAAACGTTGACTGATATATAAAAATAATGAAAAATTATATAATACTAGCGATCCACCCCGGCCTCGCTCGGGAGATTTCTGTATCTCGCCAACAGCACCACTCACCGGGTCCAATCATGAATCTAAACTATTCTCGAATCAACTTAATCACACATACAAAATTCCATCAAAGTTGGTCCAGCCGTTTAGTAGCAGTTCAGTCACATACACACGGACAAAAGAATTATATATATAATAAAGATTGAGGTATAAATTATCCTATCTCTTAAGTTGGACCAAACTGCACACAGTGTGCAAAATTGCATTAAAATCAGTTCAGTAGTTTAGAAGTTCATCGCGGACAAACAATGTGACACGTAGTTTTTATATATACCTAAAAGCTTGCTGACCAGGCAGATGTTGTTCTGCCCTTTCCGACGACCATTTGCATTCCTAAAAAAAACTCCTGAGATTAGAAATAAAAAAATTGAGGGTCACTTATCGGGATAAAAACTATCCTATCTCTCAAGTTGGACCAAACTGCACACATTGTGCTAAATTTCATTGAAATCAGTTCAGTAGCTTAGGAACTCATCGCGGACGTACAACGTGACACGTTATTTTTATATATAAAGATTTTCCTTTATATATGTTTTGATATTGGTGTTTCATAATTGAAAGGTTATTTAAATTTTGTTATTATTTTAACTTTATTCTCTATTTTAAAGCCTAATACTTATTAAGCTAGGCGAAATAAAAATTAGATGAACAAATTTGTTTCTTTCTACTAGGTCTGCTTTTCACTAGCACTTGAGCGCTCTTTTTTTCACTATTACTTTATTTTTATTGAATATTATGTAAAAAAAGTATTTGTTATTGTAAAGAACAGTGGTTCATGTTTGAAGCAGGTGTGATTATTGCAGGTGAAGCAAGGAGCGCGCACGCCTGATGAGACGGGCCGCTTTACTCTTACTTTGAAGAAAGAAGCGTCAGGTAGGTGGGAGGCGGGGAAGGGGGGGGGGGGTTTGACGGATATTTTAGAATAATAAAATATTCCATTTATTCTGCATACTGTGGTAGATATATACACACACAGAGAGAGAGTAGAGACGATATAATATAATTTAAAATACTTAAACATAACATGTAATCGAATTAAGTTAATTTTAAGTGTATTCCCACATTTATTACAAATATAGATGAATTCAACCCTATTTTAATTAATTTAGTTATTAAAGTATTTTAACAACGCGAAAGAGAGCAGTATTTTAAATAAACATTCCTAAGTAACTGACTAAATGCTTTTCGTCATCTTAGTCTAAGAATCTTCTTGGAACATTAATTACTCTACCATGTCTAGTATTAATAGAAGATGTTTGAGGTAAATCAGATGATATTATGTCCGAATTCAAAGTCTTCTGGGGACTATAATCCTTAATGTTAGGGTTAGTCACTGTCTTACTTCTATTGGTAGATCGGCTGGCCCTGTGCCATTCGTTTGTAACTGTAGTTAATTATAGTGGGTAAAGACTTTGTACAGCTCATACTGGTTCACCGGTAGCTGTCTGTACTTTTGCAACCCTACAATTACCATCAGCAGCTATAATTAACTTCTTTATAATGCCTAATGGCCAATATAACCGACTGGTGTCAGTTTCAATAAGAACAATATCGTTTAATTTCGGCAAATTTTGTTAACACCTATCTTTACTACAAATTAGAGTAATATATTCGTTTCTAAAACATTCTCGGAAATCTGCACGTAATTTGTTTAAATATTGTAAACGAATATTCATATTTTTTTTTGCATCAATCAGATCTAAATCGGGCATCTCACTATTATTTAAGGGATGTAAATCATCATTGGAGTAAGTGGTTTAAGAGAGTCATCAGCTGTTGCTACGTATGTCAATGGTCGGCTGTTAATGATTGCTTCGCATGTTGATAATTCAATCCAAGTTAAAGATTGTTTTCCCAAGATTCTTCTTAATATTTCCTTTATAAGGCGCTCCCACCAGGGCGCACGTGGAGGTACAAAACGCCACTTGATAGCTGGTTTTTTGATGTTCTTTTGCTGGACTTTTGCCTCTTTCTATAAATTGGCTGAACCTTGAAAATTCGTACCACAATCAGTTTGATGGCAATCATGGCATCAACTCTGTTTGATGGCAATGGTGCTTCAGCTATTTTACGTGATAGAGTCATGCTGCAGCTATATTAGTAGTATAGTTGTAGCACGAATGGGTCGGCTCGACCGGGGAAGAAACAATGCTCTCACAGAAAACCAGCGTAAAATAGCAGCTTAACGCTGCTGTGTTTCGTATGGTGAGTGTAGAGAACCGGAGACCCCTTTTACTGGCAAAGAGGCATTTCATCTTAGTCCTCACGTGTGACAACGCATCTGCATCTTGAGTCTTTATTGAGGATAGATGTAGATGTCTATAGGTCACAGTAACAGTGTTTTAACAGTGGTAGAGCCACGCGGCAGAATTGCTGTCGCACGGATGGGCCGGCTCGAACCGGGGTGGTACCACGACCTTACAGAATACCAGCGTGAAGTAGAGGTTTACCTCTGCGTTTCGATTGGTGAGTGCAGGTGGCCGGAGGCCCTTTTTACTGAAAATGAGGCATTCCATCTTAGTCCTCACGGGTGACAACGCATCTGCATTTTGATTCGCAAACGAGGATAGATGTAGATGTCTATGGGCCGCAGCAACCACTTGCCATCAGGTGGACTGTGTGCTCGTTTGTCACCCTTATCCTAAAAAAAATAACCACTTACCATCAGGTGGACTGTGTGCTCGTTTGTCACCCTATCCTATAAAAAAAAGGAACTTCGTAATGTTTTGTCTTGTAACTTACATATAACACATTTAGACACAACACTTTTAACAACACGTCTTAGATTTAAAATCCATAAGTTGTTTCTGAGGTTGGATAGCAAGAGCTGAGTTCCTGCATGATTAAATTTTTCATGTTTTTGTTGAACTAACCGCTATAAGATTTCGTTTTTTCCTGGTAGAAGTTTTGGCCTTACAAAATCCTTGTCTTCTTTACTCAACTCTAAACGTCTTTTACTCTTATTACCCCCTCGGCATCTATTTCTGTGTTAATATTATGCAACGAAAACCCCTCTGTAAAATTCTCTTTCTGTAATAATTTTATTAGTGTCTTTTCGGCATTGATATATTCATCATTTGTTATGTCTGGCTCCTTTATGTCAAACTGGATATAGTTCCGTTCTAGGTACACCTCCGATATGCACCAAATTTTTTTTACATATTTACCAACATAAATGATGAAAAACCGAAAGAGATTTTTGGCGCAAATGCCCCTGAAATTTTTTACGAGGGTTTGAAGTTTTAGATTTTTAAGACAATTTTTCATGATAAAGAGACTAAACCTCACTTTTTTACACAGGAATATTGACCCAAAGTTACTTACTACTACTTACTATTATAATATACTGTGTTTTATTTCTGAATTGTTTAAAACTGCCCAGAAATACTTGAACACTCAGAAATACTTTCAGTTGTAATAGGTTAGAAGGTTATGGCGGGAGCGAAGGCAACCTGATTTTATAGATAATATATCTGATCTGATCGAATCTGTACTAAAATTGAATCAGCATGCCTCGACTCCACGTAGCCGTGTCTGCCCTACTCCTAGAGTGTTTCTGTAAAGTCTTAGGTGCGGAGGGAGAGAGGCCCCACCTGCTTCTAAAAGTTCTTCGTATAGCCGAGATGCAATGAGCGCCCCCATAAGTTCTAGTCTTGGTAAAGACATTATTCTTTTAGCGGGGGTTACTCGATTTTTCGCTAAAACTAGTTAAAACTTGTACCTGTTCGTTTAGTATTGTTCTTAAAAACTAACATGCAGCAAAAGATGTTAGGCTGTCATCACAAAATGTATGCAGACTTGTCTGACATTTTTCTAAAGGTGCGATTGAGATATGTCTAGGGAACAGACATTGATTGATGAAATGTGCTGTACATTACCAGTTGTTGAACTCTTGGACTAACTCTTCAGGTATTTAATGGTCACAAACTATGTTATGTTGCCAAATTTTCTGCATGATAAATTTGGGTATTAAAGTTGCTGGGCAAACGAGTCCCAGTGGATCATATATATGTTGTGCCACAGCAATCACATACCTCTTCGTTATTTTCTTCGATCCTGCTTCAATAATGTTGACATTACATTTTAAATTATCTAGAATTTTATTCCATTTCATCCCAAGCACAGGAACTTCAAGAATGCTATCTATTCTGTGAGGTGCTGTTACCCATCCACGCAGATCAAACATACCTTTTACCATTATTTCCTTAGATTCAGATATAAATATATTCATTTCATATACATTATCACAAATTGCAACACAATTGTGTACATAAAAAGATTTTTTCAATTTGTTAACAGTTTTCCTGTACTATTCTTAATACTATTATACATTATTGTGGCACTCAACAAAAATGGACTACACGTTATTTCAAAAACTACTCTTTTTTGCCTATATGCAACATTTCATTACAAGTTTCTATATTTTCCCACCAGAGAAATTTCAAGTAATCTCGATCTTTTACTGCAATGGATATCTGTAAAAATTTTTGTTTTATATCAGATAATAACTCCATAAGCACCTTTTCTAACTTGTATTAATAATTTTGGTAACAACTCAATCATATTAATACCTTTATCTAAACAAACGTTAAGAGTCCATCCATTGTTGTCTATTGTAGAAGCATCAAATACTGCACGTACACGTGTTCTCATATTAACACTATGCTGTGGTAAATAGTGGCCCGTATTTGTATTTTTTTAAATTTATTTTTTATGTTTATAGGATAAGCGTGACAAACGAGCACACATTCCACCTAATGGTAAGTGGTTGCTGCGACCCATATACATCTACATCTATCCTCTATTACAAATCAAAATGCAGATGCGTTGTCACCCCTGAGGACTAAGATGGAATGCCTCATGTCTTCCAATCTTACAGAATATGATCATACAGTTTCAGGTTACCAGTTGACTTTAACTTTTTTGTGGTTGTTTCCAATCGTTTAAATGCAACTTCATAATTTGTCTTGAGTTCTGCACACCCCTCTTGCCGTTACAATGAGACTTCATAGCGTCTTTGTGCATTTACTAAAATGTTATCATTGAAAGTTTTCAAAACCTCGACTTCAGAATCCTTTTTATACTTATTTTCATAGGGGAATTCCCAATAACTCAATACTCCACAAATCAGAAAGATTTGTTTTTGAAAAGCATGAAGTGCTTCATGTATTGACTGTACTTTGAACTTTTATTAGTCTCTGTAATTTCCATCTAAATTTGCTATTAACAGCCATCAGGTTGTTATCTAAACTAAATTATGTATAATGGATCCTAAGTAATCCGAACCAATCAAGAGACTTATCTCAGTATATATAATCAAAATCACTGATCACAATATTCAAGTCTCGTAACTTCTCTAATATTTTTTCATTATTAACTTTTGGCAGGTGCCCACATTAATCAGACTGCTGTAATGCATTGATTCTAACAGAAAACCCATTGTCTAAGCTACTTACCAAAACATCAAAGCATTTATATACCGTGGCAGGCTGATCCACACCCGCAAATAATGTGTGACCTATTATTTCTGTGCCAGTCTCATGCAATCCTAATTCTTCAACAACTTTGACTTTTACATACGAACTTTGCGAACCTAGGTTTATTCTTGATAGGTGATATTGACAATGAGTGCTTGTAACAAAGTTGTCATATTAATTCTGGCACATAATGAAACATTTTCCAATGTTCCACTCTTTTCTTTCTTATGAAGTTCCGGACATAAAATCACAAAGTCTCTTTTTTCACATGTTAAACATCTAACAAAACTTTTACATTTATTAGCTATGTGACTTTTTTTAAAACATATGTAGCTTACTGCCTTTCTTTTTTATTACCTCCTTTTTATCCTCTAGGGATGTCTTATTAGCTCTACTACATTCAAAAGAATTATGACTGCTTTTGTCACAAAAACAGCAAATAACATTGAATAATTTACCTGACTCCTTTGGTTTTATATTTGACAGTTACGATACTACTGTTGGTAAGCTGCTTTTTTGTTCCCTGTGGAGAGTGTGATTAGTACAATGTAAATCGGGCCTTGCTAAATTAATTCGCTCTTGTTTCTATTTCGTTTATAAGAAAATTTAATAAACTTGTCAATTGATTACCAAGACGTGGATCATTCCAAGCAATAAGAATTGTTTCTAGAATTGCTGATTCTACAAGGGAATACAAAATAATTTCTTATTTCTGTTTAACAATACCTAACGTTTCTAAACACATAAAATATGTTTTGTCATATAATAGTCTAATAGATACTTGTTTTTTATTATTGTTTAAAACTAAACTTTCCACCAATACTCGCGCGTTACTATCTTCCTTCAATGATAGAAGGAGGTACTGATACTTATCCTCTCCAGATAATGAGTGGTCTACGTCAAGTTTCTTAAATTGGCCCCAATAAGCTAATCAGTTCTTCAGGTTATCATCAATTTTTTTTAGCTCATACTTAGGTAAGTTGTGATTCCTGACTGGCTTTACATCTTCAACCGTATCAAGAGAAATTTTTGACGACATACATACCTGTCTTTATCTGATTGTTAATTGTGTGCCATCTGTATTTATACGTATCCGCTGTATCAATTTAAATGCTGAAGGATTCTTCATCATAACTGTCGCTTTCTGACATGCGGTCTTGTATCATTTTATCTAAAGCTGTTAATTGCTCAACCTTTCTCTTAAGAAATCCAACGTCGATCATCACTTGCGAGCAATTTTCGACTTTTATATCAGCTTCCAGCTTTGACACTGTTCGCTTGAAAATTCTTCTCAGTTGCTCGCGTTCTTCTCAGTTAATATATGCACTCAAATCCTCCAAACTATTTATTTTATTATAATCTGAATCAGACTTACTTATTTGAGCACGAACTACAGCGGACATTCCGGACTTTTAATAAGTTAAATTTAATAGTTGCAATTAAAGACTTTTTCTTTGTTAATTATTTTAATGAATATAATCAAGACAACAGTTACTAGGTAATCATACGTTACTTTTTCATTTTAAAACATATGATTTACTTGACAGAAACTTTTAATAAATACTTTTAAATAATTATCCCCCGGTATGACCAGCTAATGTAATATTAAGATAACAAAAAAAAAACTAATAGTCACTAAATCACTACTGTACTTACCGATAATGAGTATTCGAATTTAAAAGATTGAAAGAAATATTTATTCAAAAAAATCTAATTACCTTTTTATTACATATATCATTAATTTATTTTTGGATTCTGATATTTCGCCGTGTCTGAAATTCCCCAATTATATGGACATGACAATCAGACGTGACGTAAGAAGGGAAAAGTTTTTAAATGTAACCAACGATCTTGATAAAATTGATGTTAAAATAATAATTACTAATATTCGATAAACTTTTTTAAAAGCGACTTCGAAGAAATAGAAAAATTAAAATAATTTCCGTATAATAGAGTGAGAGGTTGGTGCTAAGACACTCTTAGCATTTACACAAGTGTTCTTAGTTCTTTGAAATCGGAGACTAGACTTGTTTAATAATAAAAGTCTAACCTTTTGATCCTTTTGAGTGGACAAAGGAATGTCAAAAGCTCGAATGTCGTCTAAATATTACATTACAAACTTCATTTCCCATTTTTATACCCTAAGATGGAGCAGAACAGTAAGAATTTTTCTTACTGTTCTTGCTCCTTATTTATATATAATACCGAGCTACTAACGGCTCAGTACATAATATTTGCAGTTACTTAATTTGTACAAAAAAGAAATTTAAATAAAAACTTTGAATAATAAAAAAAGCGACAAAACTTCCCTTTAAGATGCGACTAATACATCATTGCATTATGTTTCTAATTGAAATTAATTAGATTTAACGAATGAATGTTAAAGTCTAACTTAAGAAAAAAAAACAAAATTCATAAAATTCTAAATACATATTCAAAACAGATTTAACTTACGAACGATTCACAAATAGCAGAGAATAATTCTGCTAATGTATAAATTTATTACACATATTATATTATTATACATATCATATTTTCTGTTTAGAGCCGATGGTGTTAATGGGACCGTCTTGTTTTTGTTTATGGCTTATTTTTACAAGGGTGAATACTGATGCACACAAAAAGCCCCCTTCTCTATTCATATTGTGATGTTTTATATTGCAATGGAACTAAAGGATGGGGCGGTCCTGATTTATATCAAAAATTGTAGGTAAAAATATCTTCTTGCTAAAATAGATCTTTTTGCTTATCTACGAAAGAGAGACCACATTTCCATTGAAGGTTGTAAACTCTTGCGTATCGTAAAGTGATCACCATAATATCCAATAATAATATAATAGCTTTTACTATTTTAAAATATTGTCTCCTTGTACCTAGATTTACATACTTACTTCGCTCGAGTCCAGTCTGGAAATGTTCGGATATTCTAAAAGATATTGATAATAATCTTAAAATAGCTGTTAAAAAATTCTAAATTTAATTTTAAATACAACAGAATAGAATAGAATAGAATATTTTTTATTCAATATACATTACATGTGTAATTCTTATTGAAAGTCATTTTTTACTTTACCACTGGTTCGAAAAAAACCCTCTGTCCTGGGAAGAACCAGCAAGAAACCCAGCGGGACTTTTTTTAAAATAAATTTTACAATATAAATAATTACGAACTATTTACAAAATTTATTTTAGAAACTGCTTGGAAGCGATCACCTCATTCCCAGGGGTTATTATCAACCATGTATTCATTTATACTATAATAACCCTTTTTATACAGTTTCAGCTTAATAAAACATTTAAACTTGGTAATAGACAGAACCTGAACACTTTCCGGGACCTTGTTGTAATAGCGTATACATTGCCCCAAGAATGAATTACTGACTCTGTGGAGTCGAGAAACTGGTATCACTAGCTTGTGTTTGTTCCTAGTGTTTACAGAATGTATATCACTTCTTTTACTAAAACTATCTTTGTTTTTGTGAACATACATTAAATTTTCGTAAATATACTGAGAGGCCAAAGTTTATATATTAATTTCTTTAAATTTATCTCTAAGAGACTCTCTCGGTTTTAGATTGTAAATAGCTCTAATGGCCCTCTTCTGTAAAACAAAAATAGTTTCTGAATCAGCCGCATTTCCCCATAGCAAAATCCCATAAGACATTATGCTATGAAAATAACTAAAATAAACTAATCTAGCTGTCTCGACACTAGTGAGACCTCTAATCTTTTTTACAGCATAGGCTGCAGAACTTAGTCTGCTTGCTAATTTGGATATATGGGGGCCCCACTGGAGCTTTGCGTCAAGAGTGATGCCAAGAAAAACAGTGGATACAACAGGGCTCAATTCCTCCCCATTTAAAAACACATTGGTATTCAGATTTTAAACATTCGTTGTTGTAAATTTAACACAATTAGTTTTATTTCCGTTCAAATGCAGATTATTAACGTTAAACCAATGCACTAATTTTGATATAGCATTATTCACTTCGTCACGTTTAAATGATTGACGTTTAAGTTTAAAAATCAAGGAAGTATCATCAGCAAATAATACTATATCATGACTATCCCCTACAAGGTGAGGTAAGTCATTAATATACACCAGAAACAGGAATGGGCCGAGAATCGAGCCCTGAGGTACACCCATTAGTACAGGTGACCCGGAAGAACTTTTACCATTGATAATAACCTTCTGTTTTCTATTACTTAAATATGAAATAATAAGTTTAAGCGCTGTGTTCTTGACACCATAGTACTGTAGCTTCCTGATTAATGTCTCATGGTGAACACAGTCGAAGGCCTTGGAAAGGTCACAAGCCTGGAACAGCCTGGACTCAAGCTACTTTACCAATAAAATTTGGTGGCATTGGTGTGAGAAATCTTTCTAGCATTGTATTGCCTGCTTTCCTTGCTTCCGTGCATAGTGTCAGTGACTTATGTAACATAATTTTAAATTATAAAGTAGACCTATGCTTTGCTACGGAGGTAAGGCAGACATGGCAAACGGTGAAAATGTTCCACTGGAAGTTAACCAACAAAAACAGTGGGATATTCCGTTGGTACGGGGCGTGCAGAAAGATTTGTTTCATAATTTCCATAGTGATCAAGATAAGGCACGCCTTCTAGCTGTTTCGACTATGGATTCTAGTCACTAGTTACACTCTTTACCATCAAGTAATTTTGGCACATTACTTGATGGGGAAAGCTTGCGCATCGCCGTAGGAATCCGACTAGGAGCGGCGCTTTGTCAACCCCAGAGTGCCCCTGTGGTAGCAGCGTCGACAAATTTGGACTTCACAGACTTTCATGTAAGAAAAGCGCTGGTAGGTTTTCACGACGCAGTTCTTTGAACGATGTCATCCGAAGGACTCTTGTCTCTATAAAAGTTCCCTCGGTTTTAGAGCCTTGTGGAATATTTAGAGACGATGGCAAGAGACCCGACGATATGACATTGGTCCCTTGGGAGAGAGGTAAAGCCCTAGTGTGGGATGCTACTTGCGTAGACACTCTGGCGGCCTCTCATCTCAGGGGTACCTCGTTTAAAGCCGGGGCGGCATCAGAGGCAGCTGAACTGAGTAAGTGGCACAAATATGACTCTCTGAGAGATGACTACATATTTGTGCCATTTGCTGTAGAGCTTATCGATCCGTGGGGTCCACGTGCGGTGAAGTTCCTAAAGGAACTCCATCTGCGGCTGGTTGTTGCTGCTGGTGATAAGAGGGCTGGTTCTTTTTTCGCTCAAAGGCTAAGTATAGCCATTCAGCTGGGAAACGCAGGCAGCGTTCTTGGCACGATACCGCGGAGAGTAGGACTATATGATAATTAAGTTTCTAGTTTTTTTATTATTATAGTTTTTAATATTGTATAGAATGTAATTTCTAATTTGTTGTGTTGTTAATTGTTTAACATACATGATTGTAAGCTGTTATTTAAATATAATATAATATATGGTATATAAGTGTAAATAAATCTTTACTTTTTTATTTCAGACTCTTCGATTCTTGCATCCAAGAGTGTGAAGAAGTCAAAAGATCCTCTGCCCGATGTAGAAACTTTCCGAGCTTCTCGCAGCAAGACGAAGAGCTCGGTCAAGGTAAAGCATTATTGTCGGTGTTGTGCATAAATGCATATTTTGGGGTAGAAGGGAATATGCTAGGATATTTCTCAACACTTTTGATAATTGGTGGATAAGACTGTGACGATCGACTCAATCGTGAAATATCCATTGAAAACGCTGAACCTAAATGTCACAGACTGGTGATGAGGAGCAACATTACCAGTGCGAGAGTATCAGTCCTACGCTCAACACCCCGGCAGCCCGACGTAACGAATATTAGTAAATCTTCTACATAATAAACATTGGCGGCTGCATTCTTAGGCATCAGTGGAATACGCATAATATTGATGTGACTATTATGTGTCTGTGTCCCTAACTTATTACTCGTATTGACATCCAGAAGGCGGTTGTTTCAGATGCGTCGAGGCTACTCCCTACACTGTTGGCTTCCAGAAGGCGATCCTACACCGATAAGGTATATTGACATATTTATATAGTTTTGTAAAAATTACATTATCAAAACGGATAAAAAGTTTTAAATGTACTTGGTTTATTTTTTCCAATGTTATTAATGTTATAAAATGTAAACAAATAGGTTAAAAATTATATAATAGGTTTGTAGTTTTACTCGAAATCAAAACTACGAGTATGTAATCATTTATAGTACGATTCTTGAATTAGCAGATTTTTGACGACACTTGTTTTTTTTTGACAATATTTATTACTCGAACGTTACTTTCACACATATTGATATATGAGACATTACATGGAAATACTTGAAAGAAGTATTCGCTTCAACAAACACAGAGATTATTCACATAGTTTTACATCTGGCATAAAGTAATGCAAAGTTACAATCTATATACGTCCTACAGCTGGGCACGGATCTTCCCTCGTTTCTGAGAGAATTTTAGGGCAAGAAATTATTCGCCGTGCTACCCGAATGTGTGTATATTTTTTTTAATTTGTTAGTCATGCAATTTTCCTAACGATGTTTTTTTCACCGCTGGGCACGAAGTAAATCAACACTTAATATTATTGCAATTACTAATTTCATTGGTACTAGCGGGGCTCGAACTCGGGTTTCACGCGTTCTGTGAAATTTGCATCGAGCGCTTAGTTACTGTGCTACCACGGTTTAATCTGGCATAAATAAGATATTTAATAATATTGATTACCATCATTAAATCCTCTCTTATGACACTCGCTGATTAAAAGATAACACTATATTTTCTCTTAACACGCTCTTACAATTTAGCAGTATAATACTGTTGTGTTTCGTAGTGTGAGCGCAGAGGACCTTTTTTAATGTAAACGAGGCATTCCTTCTTAGTACTCAGGGGCGCCAACGCATCTGTATTTTGATTCTTCATCGAGGTTAGATGTAGATTTTTACGGGCCATAGCATCCATTTACCATCGGGTGAATGTGTGCTCGTTTGTAACTCTTATTATTAAAAAAAAAACTTGGAATTTTTAAAAATGGAATAATATCCAAACTTTGATATGTATCTTTACGATTAACTGTCTATAGAAAGTCTATTTTGAAATAATTTTTTGTAAACACTGCCGGGCTATAAGAAATAATAATAATAATAATAATTCTTTATTTAGAGTAAATAGAGTATAAATAGAGAGTACAAAAAGTATAAATAGTTTAAATAGAGTATACAATTTGGTGACAGTGATTGGATATAACCAAGCGTCATATGCAGGGCCAGTAATGGGCTGTCGGTGCTGGGGTCGGCCATCGTGCCGGAGCTGAAGCCGCGCGTGCGCAGCATGAGCCAGCGGGACCTGACGCGCGCGCACCGCCTGCTCCCCGCCTATTGCCGATACTGAAACAATAAATATTGTTTATAATTACATACATGTTTTATTTCAACTTTACGTTTCTCTTATAATATTCGTCAAAAAATTATTATATCTATACAAAGAAATAAAATTAAAGTGTCTGTTTGTAATTTCAAAATAACAGCTTTTTACTAAATGTGTATGAAATTATATAAGGTACTTAGTCAAGTTGTGGGGAGCGATGGAGGCGTTTTTAAAAACTAAAATAAAACTAAGAGATGTCCGTACTGAAGCCCATGTACTCTAATAATGGCTAACTTATCCTAATACATCTTTCATGCAGACCTTATAATGTTTGCTTACTCAAGTGTCGCGATATAGGCCACACACAGGGTGCAAAGTCAGCTATAGCATTTATGTACGTATTTGTATCACTCTGTGTGGAGTTGAATCCATGACTCATCCCTCCTCAAGAGTAAAATTATCGCCATTTTCAGGAGTCCGATGATTTCGCTTAATTACCCACAGTTTATACCTAATTATAATATATCATACAAAATTATCGTTCCTAAACTAACACTTTTAATGTTAATAGCACTTGCATTTTCACTAAGATTTATTTTTTAAATTTTACTAGTTAGACCAATTGTTTAGTTTCGTCTAGATTTATACCTTTTAAACTCACTTCACTGACAATGGGAGGCTTCGAAATCTTCAATTCTGGTAAGTTAGTCATTGGGTAAATTCGGTAATTTAGATTATCTGAGGAAGATTGGTAGTATTTAAAATGAATATTTCCAATTTCGCCTTCACAGAAATCGTCTACGGTGATTATGTAAGTACCACATAACAATCCATGAGTGACGTCATTGTCGCACTTTCTGATAAGTAGCCTGTGGTTTCTCACGTGTAGTATCCAGCTTTTGAGGTTAATTCGTTGGATTTTGGTATCTTCAATGTCAACAGTATGCTGTTCACAGGCATTGAGGTTTGATTGAAAATCCATGAGCTGTTCCACTCAGCTTTGTTCTGTATGCAGCAGCTCATCTTCATTATTGCATAGGAATTGACTATCCAAATCAATTTGCTTACAGGCTCTCAGGACTAGCAAGTAATCTTTTTTTTTTCACCAATAGGTGTGGGTAGTTAGGAATAACTATAATAGTTTTGTTTGTAATAGCAATTGGCAATGAATACATTTTGAAATAACTATATGTTTTATTCCCTACTAAAGGGACCTCTAAGATAAACGTGATCTGGTTTACTTCTATAAAAGCCTTAACCTTAATACAATTTTCTAATTTAACTAAGTTATTTTCATTTACAGGATATAACAAATTTTCAGTTGTCGCGATTGATTGTAATAAATTTAACAATTCCGTAGAGTTAAAAATTGCTTGTTGCATAACAGATACCTTACTGAATGCTAGTGCAGTTTCGATTTCTCCTAGTATTACATTAATAGTTCTAAAATAACTCAAAAACATGTCAAAAATATGTACCTAAGAATAAATGGAGTTTTCTTCTTTTGTAATTAGGAATTTAACAATTCTTTCAATTCTCTTCAAGCGTTCATCTAATATTAAAGTATTGTTATGTAAGGTCTCTGTACTGTTGATGAAACTATCCAATATTTTAGAGATCAATGTAATTCTCTTATCCGACGCTATCTGATTATCATTTAGTTTAGAAATCAATGAGTGATATCGGATGGCATCATCATGATCGAAATTTCCAGTTAATATTTTTATCATATACCCAAGTGGATCAATAATGCCTCTTTTAAATCTTTTTGATGGCACAAGTTGCCGAAATTTTTCTATAGTTGCATCTCTTAAATACTCTTTCTACATGTGTTCGAATAGCTAAAAATCTAAAAATTCATGAATATATGGTTTATTGACATCTATCAACGCAATGAATTCGTCATATATACTAAAATCTAAATTACTACCTATATCTTCTAAGTTTACAGTTTTATTAATAATAAACTTAAAAAAACCCAGGATTCCTACCTGTCAAATTGGAACGTGCCTCCTTGTTCCAATTTGACAGGCAGGAATCCTGGGTTTTTTCAAGTTTTCGTAGTTGAAGACAACTGCGGAACGCTATTAGTATGACATTTCTAGGTTTAATTGTAGACTCAAATCTAAATTGGAAAGAACATATACATAAAGTGAGTAACAAAATTAACAGATTTGTATACGCGTTACATAAAATGACAAAAAATAGCAAACAAAAACATTGCGATCACAGCGTATTTCACATATGTAGCGACATATGCTTCGAAAACGATTTCGAAAGAAGCAAGGCCGGTTGTACTATTTAAGGTGTGGTGTATTTAAGGTGTGGTTATAAGCCATAATTGAGTAACTTATTACAGTAGCTGCGTCTGTACACTTTCGTTCGTATTTCGCCAATTTATATATCTCTATAACTGTGGAGTGGAATTTCTCTATCTCCTCTTGAATTCGGGTTATTCGGAGTAGTAATGTGTAATAGAATGTTATACATAGTATTATATTCTATAAACGCCAAGTGAAGAGACGTCTTCAATCTTCAATTAACAGAGGGCAGATGCAGTTGACAGCACGACGAATGATGCCTCGCCTTGTCTTCAACTCAGAATCTACATTGGTAAATGGGTAAAATTAGCGCTTCCTGAACCTTACTACACAGCCTGGCACCTAACAAATTTTTAGAAACTAGAAGTTGTACGCCAATAGATGTAGTGTTACTGCATGACCGAATGTACACACATGCGTCATAAGCTTTTTCGGACGCATCGGTGAAGACGTGTACTTCATGCGTACTAGAGTCTTCGCGAAAAACCCAACGAGGAATCTTTAAATTATTTAAAGATGTTATTGTATTTTCGAATGTCGACCAAAGGTTTCTGACCTCGAGCGATCCTTCGTCGTCCCAGTCATAGTTGTGTCCATAAACGCTGCATGACTATTTTCGCTTCGACAACGCACGGACCTTCGAGGCCTAATGGGTCAAAGAACTGACTGATAATTGAGAGGACATGACGTTTAGTAAATTTAGTGCTCGACTTTATGTTAATAGTATAAGTAAGCGAATCAGAATCGCAAGCCCAGTTAAGACCTAAAGTTTTAGATTGAGATGAATTTAAACCCTGTTCAGAAAAATGCAACGTACGAGTATTATACGATTCGTTACTGTTTGTAATTTGATTCAGAATTTGAGGATGGTTTGATCGCCATTTGCGTAAGTTAAATTTAACAGAAGATAGAACCGATTGTACCCGTTTTACTTTTTTACGTTCTACAATCTCAGCTATGGTGTTTCCTCCATTCAAATAGTCATCAACGTAGAAGTCACGTCTTATGGCTCGCAAAACCTGACTATACTAAATGTTATCAGCCAGACCTACCAGGCAATTCGTGGCTAAATAAGGAGCAGAAGCGGTACTATAGGTGACCGTATTTAATGTATAGGTTCTAAGAGGTTCTGAAGGATTAAACCGAAATATCTTTTTTGTAGAGGACGTTGAACTGGACTTAGCTCAATGGCTCTATACATCTTCTCTTGAGACCACGTATCTATGTTGACCAAAACGTATTAAAATGGAAGATAGATCGTGTTGCACTACGGGATCGACCATCTGAATGTCATTAAGAGACACGCCAGAACTGGTAGAGGCTGATGCGTCGAATACTACGCGTAGTTGAGTAGTGGTACTAGAGCTACGAATGACTCCATGATGTGGAATGAAGTGTGATCACGGAGTTTTCAAGCGTAGAAATACAGTCAGAGTTTAAACTTATATGACCTAAATGCTAATATTCTTTTATTTTATTTTATTAGGGATAACAACAGCCTTCATTCTGTGTTACATAATTCTTATAGGAAAATATTTATGCTTCAATAAGATTATATACATATATATGTATATAATCTTATTGAAGCATAAATATACACACATACATATATATACATATGTAGACATACATCAACATAATATATAATCAAATGGCCCTGTATGGGACCCCTGTGTGGGCGATGGACTTGACGGCCAGCACTCTCGCCATTCTGCGTAAACCGCAGAGGGCGATGGCCGTCAGAGTCGTCCGCGGGTATCGCACGATTTCCTACGAGGCGGCTTGCGTCCTGGCCGGATCCCCGCCCTGGGACCTAGAGGCGAAAGTACTCGCGTCATTATATCGATGGCGCGAGGAAGAGCGGGCACGGGGCTCCAGGGCGGTGCAGCGACAGAGCGCGCTGCGCCGAGAGGAGCTCCGTCAGGTCTTGGTGGCGGCATGGCGGCAAAGGCTTCTGCGCCCTACCGCCGGCCTCGCTACCGTCGAGGCGATCCGGCCAGTACTCGACGACTGGCTCGGGAGAAGGCACGGCTCCCTGTCGTTTAGGGTGACGCAAGTGCTGTCGGGGCATGGCTGCTTCGGCAAGTACCTGCGCCGCATAGACAGGGAGCCGGACGCTCGGTGCCACCACTGCGTCCATTGCGGGGAGGACACGGCGCAACACACGCTCGCCGAGTGTGTAGCTTGGGAGGAGCAGCGCCGTGTCCTCACAAATAAAGTAGGAGGCGATCTGTCGCTGCTGGCCTTAGTGCGGAAGATGGTCGGTAGCGCAGAGTCGTGGGATGCGGTGGTGTCCTTCTGCGAGGACGTGATGTCGCAGAAGGAAACTGCGGAACGGGAAAGGGAGATCTCGACTCCCTTCCCTGGTCGCAGAAGGCGCACCGGGCGCAGGAGAAGGGCGGACAACGCCCTTTTCCGGCCCCCATGAATGGGTCCAGGGGCGAGGAACTTGGGGAAGACCCCGCCACCCCTACTCGATGGACCCGAGGCGGAGGGGCGCGCGGGTATCGGCGCGCGCTCCTGAGGCGATACACGGGGTAGTTGAACACCTCACTACCCCGTGCAGGAGACGAGGCCCGGACAGACCGGGCCAGCACTAGTGTGGGGCTGCGGAAGAATTTGGATTCCCGCGGCCCCACGCGCACGTGTGAGGAGACACCGGGGTGGTTTTAGCCGGTAAGAGTTCGGCACGCCCCTCCGCCTTTCCCCAGGCGGAGGTAGTCCATGAGGATTTCCCCCCGTAAAAAAAAACAAAGGTTAGGTTAGGTTAGGTTCCCGTGTGGAGTTGCCAGAGCTCCCATCGGGCGCGTCCCCAGGTGGCGGATAGGTGAACGCCACTGAGATATGGGTGGCAGCGGGAAACCGCCGCGGACCAAAACTGGTCGTGGTTGGGCGTACCCATGGCTCCATTAGGACTAGAAACGCCCAGGGCTTAATTGCCCTAAGAGATGGGCCTTCATAGGCTTGTCGTTGCTCCCGGTATCGCTCTTTGGTTAGAGCGAACAAGGGATGCAGCACACGCGGCGATGTGCCAAGCGCACCAGTGCTGGGTGACCCCGCGCGGTAATGTGCCAAGCGCACCGATTCCGGGCGATCTCTGTGCGGCGATGTGCCAAGCGCACCTATGCCGGACAACCCGTAAGCCCACTAGGGCCCGAGGGCCCCCGCAGGGCCACGAGGAAGACAACCTCTTCAAAAATAACCCTAATCCTAAGGTCTAAGGTGCCGATGGGATGAATGGCTGGGGGGGAGCCCAATCCCAAGCCTATGGGAGGGGGGATTCAGGGACCATACCCTGTAAAAAAAAGGAAAACTATGACATGCAGTGCGACAAGAAAAATACTCCCCATGGTGGTCCTGTCAACCCTGTTGTTGGCGGGGAATCCACCCCCAGTAGCCTAACTAGGCTCTGTGGCACGCTGATGGTGGGTCTGATGGCTCGTTCGTGTCGCTCACATTGGTAGGAGGTCGAAAACGAAAAGCGAAGCCTCCGAGTACGTCAGTTGTGGCGACTAAATTCACGGCCGTCCCAGTTGCACCTCTGGAGGAGAGAGTGCGACAGGGGCTGAAACAGAAGAAGAACTATTTGATCCTTTCGTAACACCCACTAACACCAGGGCAAAGAAGAACCTTCCGGGCCCGGAAACGTTAGCCCGCGAAATGCGTTCTCACGGAGACGTGGACGACCATCCTCGCTGGTTCGGTGACGAATTGGGCTCCGTAGCCATCTACTGGGGGAGTGGTGATGGTGCCCCACCCTGCGTCCTCCTGCAAAGGGGGCGGGGCTTTGTTGCAGTGCAATGGGGCACCCTGGCTATAGTGGGATGCTATGTCTCTCCCAACAGGACACTCGCCGACTACGAGGAGTACCTGGACGAGGTGGCGGATTGCGTGCGTGGGTGCTTAACCCGTCCGTTGATCGTCCTAGGAGATTTTAACGCCCATAACAGGGCTTGGGGCAACTCTAGGGACGATCCAAAGGGAGAGACCATAATGGAATGGGTAGCTGGTCTGGACCTTCGACTAATAAATCGGGGGTCTGAGAGTACATGTGTGCGGTGGCAGGGGGAGTCCATTGTAGATCTTACATGGGCAACTCCTCCTGCAATGCGTATGCTGTCGGGATGGCGAGTTTCGACAGAGGTGGTGACACTGTCAGACCACCGCCACATCGTGTTCGATGTCGCACTTCGCCACTTCGACAGTAATTCAAGTCGTCCAGCAAGCAGCCCACCGCGGCGTTGGTGTCTCAAGGCTCGACCGAGACAAGCTCGAAGCCGCCGCCATCGTCGCAGCCTGGCCAGAAAAAGCCGAAGAGGTTCCACTCGATCCGGAAATGGAAGCAAACTGGTTCCGTGCTACGATGGCGCAAATATGCGACGTCTCGATGCCCAGGACCAGTCGTCCCAAGCGCAGGACGGTGTACTGGTGGTCGGCAGAAATTGCACACCTTCGTGCGATTTGCTTGCGGAGTCGACGCCAGTACACAAGAGCCCGAAGAAGAAGGCGAGCTCCACTTGATGAGATAGCCGGACTCTACGGGGCATACCGAGCGGCTACAAAGGCGTTACAAATCGCTATATCTAACGCCAGGTCTCGGTCCTGGAAAGAGCTCCTAGAGGGAGTCAACGCAGATCCCTGGGGGCGACCGTACAGGATGGTGCTGGGAAAACTCCGGCCATGGTCGCTGCCCTTGACGGAAACTCTCGATCCGGACCTGCTGGGAAGAGTGATTGACACGCTTTTCCCAGAGGACCGGTCAAGTCCCTCAGGTCACCTGCCGTCGACATTGGAGTGGCATGATGAGATGGAGGTGACCGTGGAGGAGCTGGACCGAGCAGTTAGCCGCTTATGAGCCCGGAACACCGCACCGGGGCCTGACGGAATTCCTGGTCGGGCTCTGGTGCTGAGTCTGGCTGCCTTGGGGGACAGGCTAAGACAGCTGTTTACCGGCTGTCTGCGGAGTGCCAAGTTCCCCACAGCATGGAAAGAAGCAAGGTTGGTCCTCTTGAAGAAGGAAGGCAGGGCCGCCGATTTTCCCTCTGCGTATCGTCCCATATGCCTGTTGGACGAGATTGGCAAATTGTTCGAAAGGATAGTTGCCACTCGGCTCAACGGACATCTGTCGCGCGTCGGTCCCGATTTGGCAGAAAGCCAATTTGGATTCCGACGGGAGCGTTCCACCATAGATGCCATTTTGCGCGTCCGCTCCCTGTCGGAACAAGTAGTATCCCTGGGTGGTGTGGCGTTGGCGATAAGTGTGGATATTGTCAACGCCTTTAATTTTCTACCCTGGGGTACAATACGGAGGGCATTAGAATACCACCAGGTGCCTGCGTACCTGCAAGGCGTAATCGGGGACTACTTGCGCGACAGGTACATTCTGTACACGGGGCAAGATGGTAGGAATACACGGAGGGAGATCAAACGTGGGGTTCCGCAGGGCTCAGTGTTGGGTCCGCTACTGTGGAACCTCGCGTACGATGCGGTTCTGCGTGTCGACCTTCCTGCTGGTGTAAATATTGTGTGCTATGCCGATGACACACTGGTGGTCGCCAGCGGGGTCACCTTCGAGGGGACCAAGGAGCTCGCTGAGCTTGGGACAGAAATCGTCGTCGCCAAAATCCACGAGTTGGGTCTAGAAATAGCGCCTTACAAGACCGAGGCCTTATGGTTTCACAAATTACCTCGGAGCAAGGAACCACCCGACTCGTGCGTCTACGTGGGTGGGTCTGTAGTCAGAGTGGGGCGGTACATGAAGTACCTGGGGCTCCACCTGGACAGTCGCTGGGGCTTCGAAGAGCACTTTGAGCGCCTAGTCCCCCGGATTGAGAGGGTGGCGGGTGGTATGCACAGACTGCTGCCCAATCTAGGGGGACCGAGGGAGGAAATACGCCGCCTCTATGCGGGGGTAGTACGGTCCGTAGCCTTATACGGGGCACCTGTGTGGGCAAAAAGGCTAGCCATCCGGCGCTGTAGATCTAAAATCTACAGTGTCCAGCGGAGAATGGCTATACGGGTCGTGCGGGGATACCGCACGATATCTTTTGAGGCGGCAACAGTCCTGGCTCGCTTCCCACCCCTAGATATACTGGCGGACATGGAGCAAAGGTGTACAACCGAATCCGCATCCTTCGTCAGAGAGGTGGCAGTGAGCCAGATGAGACGCTCGAGTCGATAAAACGGCAGGAGCGGCAGAACGCTTTGGCGATGTGGCGCACTCGACTCAACGAGGAGCGCTATGCCCACAAACGTGTTATTGGCGCAGTCCTGCCGGTCTTCGAAGCCTGGATGCAGCGACGAGTAGGAAGACTCACCTACAGACTTACACAGATAATTACCGGGCACGGGTGCTTCGGTGATTATCTGTGTAAGATCGGACGCGAAGCGACGGCGAACTGCTTCCACTGCGGTAGACAGGATCAGGACTCCGCGTCCCATACGCTGGCGGTATGTCCAGCGTGGGAACGGGAGCGAATGATCCTGGCAAACCAGGTCGGTCGGGACCTCTCCCTGCCAGCAGTCGTGTCGGCGATGTTGAGCGGGGACTCGGCATGGAGGGCCGTAGCCACCTTCTGTGAGTCCGTAATGGTCCAGAAGGAGGCTGCTGAGCGGGATCGGAGGAGGACAGATCCCGCTCGAAGACGACGTCATCTAGGCGTTCGTCACGGTCCTCCCTTTGAAGATGGTGTTCGCCTACCAGAAACGGGGCCTCTGGGGTTACAGGCGTTTGGAGCGGGGGCCTCGAATGGCCCGACGTGCTCGCGAGCGACGAGCTGCTCTTGCGGCGGAAGGGGGAGAGCCATCTGCGGTGGCCTTAAGCCAGCTGGCTCTGGATGGGGTGGACTTAGTCCTAAAGGTTGCCACCAAGTCTGGCAGCCTGAAGGGCACGTTCACCCGTGGCTTAAAGGAGGCTGCCGCGGATATTAGGGAGGCGGTTGGCATCCTCCTCAACAGGACGGCCTCTGACGAGGTCGCAAAGTTACAGGAGGAAAACAGCCGCCTCAGAAATGACTTGGAGGACCTCCGACGGCAAGTCGCTGCGCTGAGCGAAGAGCAGCAGCGACGCACGTCCACCGATGCCGCACCTGTAGTGGCCCCGACTCCCGCACCGCAACCGGCAAGCCCTCGTACCGACGAAGAGGTCGAGCGCATTGTCCGGATCTGCATGCTCCAGTGCGGGAGCATGGTTAACGCTCGGCTGGAGGCGATTTCACGGCGTCTCCCGGCGGAAATCCTCCGTCCGCCTTTGGCGGCGGACACTCGGAGAACTGAGGAGCCGCCGAGACTTGCGCCTCAAAAGGGGAAGCCCGCGGAGGGTAACAAAAAGCCCGCGGAGGGAGCTCCTTCGAGCGAGCAGCCCACGACTGTCGGGTCTAAGGGTGAGACCTGGGCAAAAGTCGTGGGCCGCAAAAAGGCCCGCAAAGCCGCCAAGAAGGCCGCAGCAGCTGCATGCGCCCCAGGCGGAACCGCAAATACGGCTCCTCAACCTGCGCGGTGGGCTGTCAAAGGCGGTCGCAAGAGACCGACTGTGCACGTTCCGCGGTCCAATGCCGTGACGCTTACGTTGCAGCCCGGAGCTGTGGAGCGTGGCGTGACGTACCAGTCGGTCATCGCTGAGGCCAAGGCCAAGATCAAATTATCAGATCTTGGCCTTCAGTCCGTCACCCTCAGGCAGGCTGCCACGGGTGCACGGCTGTTCGAGGTGGCTGGCACTGTGAGCAGCAGTGCCGAAAAGGCGGACGCACTGGCCGCCAAAATGAGGGAGGTCCTCAACCCTGAGGACGTCCGGGTCTCCAGACCAATGAAAACCGCAGAGGTGCGGATTGCTGGCCTGGATGACTCCGTGACCTCTGAGGAGGTGGTGGCGGCCGTTGCCAGAAGCGGAGAGTGTCCACCGGACAAGGTGCGGGCTGGCGATATATGCACCGACGCCTCCGGACTCGGCATGGTCTGGGTTCGGTGCCCTGTGGCGTCGGCGAAGAAGATCGCTGATAGCGGCAGATTGCTGGTAGGCTGGGTGGCGGCAAAAACCAAGCTTTTACAGCCCCGGGCTTTGCAGTGCTTCCGGTGCCTGGAAAAAGGGCACGTCCGGGCGAAGTGCACCGCTGAGGTTGACCGTAGTGACCTCTGTTTTCGCTGCGGCCAGCCTGGCCACAAGGCGGCCCTGTGCACCGCGGCGTTCAACTGCAGCCTTTGTTCTGCTGCGGGAAGGCCTGCAGAGCACAGAGTAGGCGGAGGGGCCTGTGGGGCGCCTGCCAGCAAGGCCAAAAAGAAAAAGGAAAAGAAGAGGAGCACTAAGCCTGCCGGGTTAACCTCGCTGCCCCCGCAGGCTAGCAGCTCCGCGGCCGACTCCCGGCCCAGGACCGTTGCCGAGGGGATGGAATGTCAATAATGGCACAATTCCATTCTCTCCATTTTCTCCAGGGCAACATCAACCACTGTGCCAGAGCTCAGGATCTCCTACTCCAGAGTATGGCAGAGTGGTCGATTCACGTGGCTGTGGTCGCCGAACCGTACTTCATTCCCGCCCGTGACAACTGGTTGGGATGCGCTGACGGTTTGGTGGCCATTATTGGCGAGACTCTGATCGACCCGTCTCGGGGCCGCGGCTGGGTTGCTGCGGTCTCGGGCGGCATCGTTATTGTAGGGGCGTATTTCTCCCCCAACAAGAGTCTCGCCGACTTTGAGGGTTTCCTTGTCGAGTTGGGCGCCGTCGTAGGCCGTTATCACCCTCGTCCCGTTCTGGTGCTCGGGGATCTCAACGCCAAGTCATCGGCGTGGAGATCTCCGGTCACTGACCCTCGGGGCGAGGTGCTAGAAGTGTGGACGGTGACGACTGGTCTGGTGGTCCAGAATCGGGGTTCGGAATACACGTACGTGCGGCAGCGGGGTGGGTCGATAGTGGACGTCTCGTTTGCTAGCCCCTCTGTCGCCAGCCGAGTCCGCGACTGGCGTGTCGCCGCAGAGGTGGAGACGCTGTCGGACCATCGATATATCCGGTTCGACGTCTCTGCCCAGATTACGAGCGGCCGCCATCCAACAACCCCGATTAACGACGGCCCGCGTTGGGCGCTTAAGCGCATCGACAGGGAACTACTCGAGGAAGCTGCCCTAGTTCAGTCCTGGATCTGGGAGTCGACGACGGACGGCCCCGTCGACGTCGAAGCGGTGGCGCTATGGTTTCGCGGGGCGATGACGCAGATCTGCGACGCGTCAATGCCCCGTGTCCGCCAACGGTCCGCAAAGCGCCAGGTGTACTGGTGGACCGCCGAGATCGCGCAATTGCGCATAGCGTGCGTTGCGGCTCGTCGCCGGTACACCCGATACCGGAGGCGGCGTCGACGGGATTCCGCCGAGGAGGACGCGCTGTATGAGGTGTACCGCGCGTCTAAGGAGACTCTGTGGCTGGCCATCGGCGACTCAAAATCGCGTGCCAGGGAGGAGCTGCTGGGGTCCCTAGATCGGGATCCGTGGGGGCGACCCTACCGTTGGATTCGGTGCAAGTTGCGTCCCTGGGCGCCTCCACTAACACAAAGGATGCAACCCCAGTTGCTAGAGTCGGTGTTATCGACTCTCATCCCTGAGCGAGTGGGACACGTTCCCCCGGCGATGGCTTCGCCCTCAGCCACAGACTCTCCAGAAGAGGAGAGCACCGATGTCCCCGAGGTGACGCAAGCAGAGACGAGAGTGGCCGTGTCGCGACTCCGGGCTAAGAACACAGCGCCCGGACCCGACGGAGTTCCTGGTCGAGCTCTCGTCCTGGCTCTGAAGGAGCTAGAGCCCCAGCTGAGGGGGCTCTTCACGGCATGTCTCGAGCAGGGTCAGTTTCCCAGTGTGTGGAAGGAGGGGAGGCTGGTCCTGCTCAGGAAGGAGGGGCGCCCCGCGGACTCACCGTCCGCGTACCGGCCCATAGTGCTGCTCGACGAGGCGGGTAATCTTTATGAGCGTATCATCGCAGATCGCCTCGTCAGCCACTTGTGCAGAGAGGGGCCGGACCTGGACGAGAACCAGTTTGGTTTTCGTCGCGGGCGCTCCACCATAGACGCTATTACGCGCGTGAGGGCCCTGGCGGAGGAGACAGTATCCCGGGGTGGGGTGGTGCTGGCGGTGTCCTTAGACATCTCCAACGCCTTCAACACCCTACCCTGAAGTTGCATTCGGTAGGCGCTGAATTACCATCGCGTGCCTCCCTACCTCCGCCGCACAATAGGGGCTTACCTTGAGGAGAGATGCGTTACCTATTGGGGACGTGACGGCGCTGGTCGGCGCGTCATGTCGTGCGGTGTTCCGCAGGGATCGGTCTTGGGACCGCTCCTGTGGAACATCGGCTACGACTGGGTGCTGAGAGGTGAACTCCCGTCGGGCGCCGACTTGACGTGTTATGCGGACGACACGCTCGTCACTGCCCGGGGGAGTTCGTAAAGGGAAGCAGCGTTGGTTGCCACGGCTGCGGTGTCACAAGTGGTGAACCGCATCCGGTGCCTGGGCCTGGAGGTGGCCTTAAGTAAGTCGGAGGCCATGGTGTTCCATGACCCTCGACGCGCGCCGCCGCCGGGTTCACACATCGTGGTCAGCGGGGCCCGGATAGCTGTCGAGTCCACCATGAAGTATCTGGGATTGGTGCTCGACAGCCGATGGGAATTCGGACCCCACTTCCGGCGGCTGGCGCCCAAGCTGATGGGTGCAGCGGGCGCGCTATCAACGTTGCTTCCCAACTTGGGGGGCCCGAGCGCCGCCTGTAGGCGGTTGTACGTGGGAATCGTGCGGTCCATGGCCCTGTATGGGGCCCCTGTGTGGGCGATGGACATGACGGCCAGCACTCTCGCCATTCTGCGTAAACCGCAGAGGGCGATGGCCGTCAGAGTCGCCCGCGGGTATCGCACGATTTCCTACGAGGCGGCTTGCGTCCTGGCCGGATCCCCGCCCTGGGACCTAGAGGCGAAAGTACTCGCGTCAAGGACAGGGAGCCGGACGCTCGGTGCCACCACTGCGTCCATTGCGGGGAGGACACGGCGCAACACACGCTCGCCGAGTGTGTAGCTTGGGAGGAGCAGCGCCGTGTCCACTTCGTCCACAGCCCACTTCGGATGTGTGTTGGTGGGCTGCGGTGAGAGGGGAGTCCGCACCCTCTACCGCTGCAGCCGAGGTGGAGTCGCGGAGGAAGAGGAGTGTTGGTATGGCGATGCGCCACTCGCCCTATCCTCCGCGACTCAAACGGGGCCGCACCGTTGATGCGGTGGTGGTGGGGCCGCGGGGGGAGAGGAGTGTCGGTATTGCGAGGCGCCGCTCTCCCTACCCTCCGCGGCCGAAACTAGGTTGGCGGCGGAGCCCGAGACCAGATCCGCCGCTGGGGTCGGGAAAGCGGCCGCTATTAAGCGCTTGATTTTCCTGGCCCCATGGCCTCCGCGTATCGGACTCGAGGGGGTCCGATACGCAGGTGGAGTTGGAGGCTGTGGAGGGGGGTAGCTGAACACCTCGCTACCCCGAGCAGGAGACGAGGCCCGGACAGACCGGGCCAGCACTAGTGTGGGGCTGCGGAAGAATTTGGATTCCCGCGGCCCCGCGCGCACGTGCGAGGAGGCACTGTGGGGTTTTAGCCGGTAGGAGTCCGGCATAACCTTTTGTTGCCCCCGCAGCAGAAGGTATCCATGAGGATTTCCCCACGAAAAAAAAAAAGAAAAGGTTAGGTTAGGTTCCCCCCCGAACGGGTTCCCGCCTTGTCGTGGCGGGGGGGCTTAGTAGCCGTGGATTGGTCACCCACGGTGAACAAAAAGGAACCCCTTGGCTGGCCCGTGGTGTAGGGCCGGCCCGAGGTGGCCACTCCGAGTGGGCTTGGGAAGCCCACTTCGGATGTGTGTCGGTGGACTGCGGTGAGAGGGGTGTCCGCTCCCCCTACCGCTGCAGCCGAGGTGGAGTCCCGGAGGAAGAGGAGTGTTGGTATGGCGATGCGCCACTCGCCCTATCCTCCGCGACTCAGACGGGGCCGCACCGTTAAATGATGCGGTGGTGGTGGGGCTGCGGGGGGAGAGGAGTGTCGGTATTGCGAGGCGCCGCTCTCCCTACCCTCCGCAGCCGAATCTTGGTTGGCGGCGGAGCCATAGACCAGATCTGCCGCTGGGGTCAGGAAGGCTGGTGTTTCTGAGTGCTAGTTTTTCCTGGCCCCATGGCCTTCGCGCATCGGACACGGGGGCGTCCGTTGCGCATTGGAAATTGGAGGCCGAGGAGGAGGGCGCGCCATGTGTTCTGGTGCGCCTTACCGGAGAAGGAGATGGGGGAGGAGTGGTCCTCTCCCGAGGAGGGGCCGCCATGGGGTGGCCAGCGCAGGTGAGGCCGCGGAAGTGTGCGAAAGCGTTCCCGTGGCCCTGCCAATATGCGACGAGGTTGGAACACCATGGGGTTTTAGTCGGTGCGAGTCCGACATAACCCGTCCTTGCCCCCGCGAGGCGGGTATGCGTAGGCATTTCCCCATGTAAAAAAAAAAAAAAGGTTAGGTTAGTTTAGGTTAGGTTAGGTTCCCCCCCGAACGGGTTCCCGCCTTGTCGTGGCGGGGGGGCTTAGTAGCCGTGGCTTGGTCACCCACGGTGAACAAAGAGGAACCCCTGGGCTGGCCCGTGGTGTAGGGCCGGCCCGAGGTGGCCGCTCCGAGTGGGCTTGGCAAGCCCACTTCGGATGTGTGTCGGGGGGCTGCGGTGAGAGGGGAGTCCGCACCCTCTACCGCTGCAGCCGAGGTGGAGTCGCGGAGGAAGAGGAGTGTTGGTATGGCGATGCGCCACTCGCCCTATCCTCCGCGACTCAGACGGGGCCGCACCGTAGATTGATGCGGTGGTGGTGGGGCTGCGGGGGGAGAGGAGTGCCGGTATTGCGAGGCGCCGCTCTCCCTACCCTCCGCAGCCGAATCTTGGTTGGCGGCGGAGCCATAGACCAGATCCGCCGCTGGGGTCGGGAAAGCGGGCGTTAATAAGCGCTCGATTTTCCTGGCCCCATGGCCTCCGCGCATCGGACTCGGGGGGGTCCGATACGCAGGTGGAGTTGGAGGCTGTGGAGGGGGATAGCTGAACACCTCGCTACCCCGTACAGGAGACGAGGCCCGGACAGACCGGGTCAGCACTAGTGTGGGGCTGCGGAAGAATTTTGATTCCCGCGGCCCCGCGCGCACGTGCGAGGAAGCACCGTGGGGTTTTAGCCAGTAGGAGTCCGGCATAACTTTCCGGTTGCCCCCGCAGCCGGAGGTATCCATGAGGATTTCCCCACGAAAAAAAAAAAGGTTAGGTTAGGTTAGGTTAGGTTAAGGAAAAGAAGAGGAGCACTAAGCCTGCCGGGTTAACCTCGCTGCCCCCGCAGGCTAGCAGCTCCGCGGCCGACTCCCGGCCCAGGACCGTTGCCGAGGGGATGGAATGTCAATAATGGCACAATTCCATTCTCTCCATTTTCTCCAGGGCAACATCAACCACTGTGCCAGAGCTCAGGATCTCCTACTCCAGAGCATGGCAGAGTGGTCGATTCACGTGGCTGTGGTCGCCGAACCGTACTTCATTCCCGCCCGTGACAACTGGTTGGAATGCGCTGACGGTTTGGTGGCCATTATTGTCTAGACTCTGATCGACCCGTCTCGGGGCCGCGGCTGGGTTGCTGCGGTCTCGGGCGGCATCGTTATTGTAGAGTTATTGTTGACTCTCCAGAAGAGGAGAGCACCGATGTCCCCGAGGTGACGCAAGCAGAGACGAGAGTGGCCGTGTCGCGACTCCGGGCTAAGAACACAGCGCCCGGACCCGACGGAGTTCCTGGTCGAGCTCTCGTCCTGGCTCTGAAGGAGCTAGAGCCCCAGCTGAGAGGGCTCTTCACGGCATGTCTCGAGCAGGGTCAGTTTCCCAGTGTGTGGAAGGAGGGGAGGCTGGTCCTGCTCAGGAAGGAGGGGCGCCCCGCGGACTCACCGTCCGCGTACCGGCCCATAGTGCTGCTCGACGAGGCGGGCAAACTTTTTGAGCGTATCATCGCAGATCGCCTCGTCAGCCACTTGTGCAGAGAGGGGCCGGACCTGGATGACAACCAGTTTGGTTTTCGTCGCGGGCGCTCCACCATAGACGCTATTACGCGCGTGAGGGCCCTGGCGGAGGAGACAGTATCCCGGGGTGGGGTGGTGCTGGCGGTGTCTTTAGACATCTCCAACGCTTTCAACACCCTACCCTGGAGTTGCATTCGGGAGGCGCTGAATTACCATCGCGTGCCTCCCTACCTCCGCCGCGGTGCCTGGGCCTGGAGGTGGCCCTAAGTAAGTCGGAGGCCATGGTGTTCCATGGCCCTCGACGCGCGCCGCCGTCGGTTTCACACATCGTGGTCAGCGGGGCCCGGATAGCTGTCGAGTCCACCATGAAGTATCTGGGATTGGTGCTCGACAGCCGATGGGAATTCGGACCCCACTTCCGGCGGCTGGCGCCCAAGCTGATGGGTGCAGCGGGCGCGCTATCAACGTTGCTTCCCAACTTGGGGGGCCCGAGCGCCGCCTGTAGGCGGTTGTACGTGGGAATCGTGCGGTCCATGGCCCTGTATGGGGCCCCTGTGTGGGCGATGGACATGACGGCCAGCACTCTCGCCATTCTGCGTAAACCGCAGAGGGCGATGGCCGTCAGAGTCGTCCGCGGGTATCGCACGATTTCCTACGAGGCGGCTTGCGTCCTGGCCGGATCCCCGCCCTGGGACCTAGAGGCGAAAGTACTCGCGTCATTATATCGATGGCGCGAGGAAGAGCGGGCACGGGGCTCGAGGCCGGTGCAGCGGCAGATCGCGCTGCGCCGAGAGGAGCTCCGTCAGGTCTTGGTGGCGGCATGGCGGCAAAGGCTTCTGCGCCCTACCGCCGGCCTCGCTACCGTCGAGGCGTTCCGGCCAGTACTCGACGACTGGCTCGGGAGAAGGCACGGCTCCCTGTCGTTTAGGGTGACGCAAGTGCTGTCGGGGCATGGCTGCTTAGGCAAGTACCTGCGCCGCATAGACAGGGAGCCGGACGCTCGGTGCCACCACTGCGTCCATTGCGGGGAGGACACGGCGCAACACACGCTCGCCGAGTGTGTAGCTTGAGAGGAGCAGCGCCGTGTCCTCACAAATAAATTAGGAGGCGATCTGTCGCTGCCGGCCTTAGTGCGGAAGATGGTCGGTAGCGCAGAGTCGTGGGATGCGGTGGTGTCCTTCTGCGAGGACGTGATGTCGCAGAAGGAAACTGCGGAACGGGAAAGGGAGATCTCGACTCCCTTCCCTGGCCGCAGAAGGCGCACCGGGCGCAGGAGAAGGGCGGACAACGCCCTTTTCCGGCCCCCATAAATGGGTCCAGGGGCGAGGGACTTGGGGAAGCCCCCGCCACCCCTACTCGATGGACCCGAGGCGGAGGCACGCGCGGGTGTCGGCGCGCGCCCCTGAGGCGATACACGGGGTAGTTTAACACCTCACTACCCCGTGCAGGAGACGAGGCCTGGACGGACCGGGCCAGCACTAGTGTGGGGCTGCGGAAGAATTTGGATTCCCGCGGCCCCACGCGCACGTGTGAGGAGACACCGGGGTGGTTTTAGCCGGTAAGAGTCCGGCACGCCCCTCCGCCTTTCCCCAGGCGGAGGTAGTCCATGAGGATTTCCCCCGTAAAAAAAAAAAAAAAGGTTAGGTTAGGTTAGGTTAGGTTCCCCCCCGAACGGGTTCCCGCCTTGTCGTGGCGGGGGGGCTTAGTAGCCGTGGCTTGGTCAACCACGGTGAACAAAGGGGAACCCCTTGGCTGGCCCGTGGTGTAGGGTCGGCCCGAGGTGGCCATTCCGAGTGGGCTTGGGAAGCCCACTTCGGATGTGTGTCGGTGGGATGCTGCGAGAGGGGTGTCCGCTCCCTCTATCGCTGCAGCCGAGGTGGAGTCGCGAAGGAAGAGGCGTGCTGGTATGGCGATGCGCCACTGGCCCTATCCTTCGCGACTCAGACGGGGCCGCACCGTTAAATGATGCGGTGGTGGTGGGGCTGCGGGGGAAGAGGAGTGGCGGTATTGCGAGGCGCCGCTCTCCCTACCCTCCGCAGCCGAATCTTGGTTAGCGGCGGAGCCATAGACCAGATCCGCCGCTGGGGTCAGGATAGGCTGGTGCTTCTGAGTGCTAGTTTTCCGTGGCCCCATGGCCTTGGCGCATCGGACACGGGGGCGTCCGTTGCGCATGTGAAATTGGAGGCCGAGGAGGAGGGCGCGCCATGTGTTCTGGTGCGCCTTACCTGAGAGGGAGATAGGGGAGGAGTAGTCCTCTCCCGAGGAGGGACCGCCATGTGGCGGCCAGCGCAGGTGGGGCCGCGGATGTGTGCGAAAGCGTTCCCGTGGCCCTGCCAATATGCGACGAGGTTGGAAAACCATTGGGTTTTTTTTTTTTTTTAGTCGGTGCGAGTCCGACATAACCCGTCCTTGGGAAATGCCTACGCATACGAGGCGGGTATGCGTAGGCATTTCCCCATGTAAAAAAAAAAAAGGTTAGGTTAGGTTAGGTTAGGTTCCCGTGTACAGTTGCCAGAGCTCCAATCGGGCGCGTCCCCAGGTGGCGGATAGGGGAACGCCACTCAGATATGGGTGGTAGCGGGAAACCGTCGTGGACCAAAACTGGCTGGCTGAGGGCTTGTTTGGCTAATGGAGGGCCTTCTAGTTGCTTCCTGTATCCTCTCCGTTGAGAGGAACAGAGAATGTGACATGCGCGGTGAGGTGCCAGGTGCACTCGGCTTTTGCCGACGCCGGGCAACCCGTAATCGCGGGATTCTCAGGGACCACACCCTGAAAAAAAAAAGGAAACTGAATGGGCTCAGTGTTCCCTCACCCGGTCTCTGGGCAGGCATGGGAAGAACCCGTATCGACTCTGCCACCATTCGAACCTCGGAATCCCTCTGGCGTGTCGTGGATCACGTCTCGCGGCGCCTAAGGGGCCGAGGGCTCTTGGCTTAACCGCCTGGAGTCGCGAGGATGATAACCTCTTTAAAAAATCACCCAAAGCTCAAGCGTGGCACGCCGTGAGGAGCTGCATGGCTGATGGGTAAATGTTCAGTCGTTAGCGTTGCCCTCGTCGGGGTACCGGCCGACACCCTTGACGGGTTACGCATAGGCTTATCCGGGCACAGGAGGCACTGCTCGGATGGACTGCTATTTCCTCCACACTCGTGGGATAAAACATGGAAAAATATAAAAACTTTAAAAACGTAGAGGTTGAAAAGGAGGCAGTATCAGATACTGGAAGCGGTGGAAATCGGTCGCGTGGGACGTCTTCCGCTAGGAAACGTCCAGTGTGCCGGTCTTCAGAAGAGGAAGGCCTGCCGGCTCCCAAGTTGCCGACTTCGGGGAGGGGTCGGCAGGCATCGAGAGGGGCGAGTGCTTCGCAGCCGCGGAGGGATAAGCACGGTCGGTTCGTGTGCTCCAATACCTCGGTGGCAAGTGAAGCAGAGAGCGACATGGGGTTCACTACGGAGGACCCTGGCGATGGCGGTGAAAGCTGTGCCTCGCTGGGGAGCTCAAAGGCGGAGCTCAACGCCGCCAAGAGGGAGCAGCGTAAAGCCGTCGCGGCCGACGAAGTGTCGGAAATGGCCCGACGTGCTCGCGAGCGACGTGCTGCTCTTGCGGCAGAAGGGGGAGAACCATCTGCGGTGGCCTTAAGCCAGCTGGCTCTGGATGGTGTGGACTTAGTCCTGAAGGTTGCCACCAAGTCTGGCAGCCTGAAGGGCACGTTCACCCGTGGCTTAAAGGAGGCTGCCGCGGATATTAGGGAGGCGGTTGGCATCCTCCTCAACAGGACGGCCTCTGACGAGGTCGCAAAGTTGCAGGAGGAAAACAGCCGCCTCAGAAATGACTTGGAGGACCTCCGACGGCAAGTCGCTGCGCTGAGCGAAGATCAGCAGCGACGCACGTCCACCGATGCCACACCTGTAGTGGCCCCGACTCCCGCACCGCAACCGGCAAGCCCTCGTACCGACGAAGAGGTCGAGCGCATTGTCCGGATCTGCATGCTCCAGTGCGGGAGCATGGTTAATGTTCGGCTGGAGGCGATTTCACGGCGTCTCCTGGCGGAAATCCTCCGTCCGCCTTTTGCGGCGGACACTCGGAGAACTGAGGAGCTGCCGAGACTTGCGCCTCAAAAGGGGAAGCCCGCGGAGGGTAACAAAAAGCCCGCGGAGGGAGCTCCTTCGAGCGAGCAGCCCACGACTGTCGGGTCTAAGGGTGAGACCTGGGCAAAAGTCGTGGGCCGCAAAAAGGCCCGCAAAGCCGCCAAGAAGGCCGCAGCAGCTGCATGCGCCCCAGGTGGAACCGCAAATACGGCTCCTCAACCTGCGCGGCGGACTGCCAAAGGCGGTCGAAAGAGACCGGCTGTGCACTTTCCGCGGTCCAATGCCGTGACGCTTACGTTGCAGCCCGAAGCTGTGGAGCGTGGCGTGACGTACCAGTCGGTCATCGCTGAGGCCAAGGCAAAGATCAAATTATCAGATCTTGGCCTTCAGTCCGTCACCCTCAGGCAGGCTGCCACGGGTGCACGGCTGTTCGAGGTGGCTGGCACTGTGAGCAGCAGTGCCGAAAAGGCGGACGCACTGGCCGCCAAAATGAGGGAGGTCCTCAACCCTGAGGACGTCCGGGTCTCCAGACAAATGAAAACCGCAGAGGTGCGGATTGCTGGCCTGGATGACTCCGTGACCTCTGAGGAGGTGGTGGCGGCCGTTGCCAGAAGCGGAGAGTGTCCACCGGACAAGGTGCGGGCTGGCGATATACGCATCGACGCCTCCGGACTCGGCATGGTCTGGGTTCGGTGCCCTGTGGCGTCGGCGAAGAAGATCGCTGATAGCGGCAGATTGCTGGTAGGCTGGGTGGCGGCAAGGACCAAGCTTCTACAGCCCCGGGCTTTGCAGTGCTTCCGGTGCCTGGAAAAAGGGCACGTCCGGGCGAAGTGCACCGCTGAGGTTGACCGTAGTGACCTCTGTTTTCGCTGCGGCCAGCCTGGCCACAAGGCGGCCCTGTGCACCGCGGCGTTCAACTGCAGCCTTTGTTCTGCTGCGGGAAGGCCTGCAGAGCACAGAGTAGGCGGAGGGGCCTGTGGGGCGCCTGCCAGCAAGGCCAAAAAGAAAAAGCAAAAGAAGAGGAGCACTAAGCCTGCCGGGTTAACCTCGCTGCCCCCGCAGGCTAGCAGCTCCGCGGCCGACTCCCGGCCCAGGACCGTTGCCGAGGGGATGGAATGTCAATAATTCCATTCTCTCCATTTCCTCCAGGGCAACATCAACCACTGTGCCAGAGCTCAGGATCTCCTGCTCCAGAGCATGGCAGTCGTGGGATGCAGTGGTGTCCTTCTGCGAGGACGTGATGTCGCAGAAGGAAACTACGGAACGGGAAAGGGAGATCTCGACTCCCTTTCCTGGCCGCAGAAGGTGCACCGGGCGCAGGAGAAGGGCGGACAACGCCCTTTTCCGGCCCCCATAAATGGGTCCAGGGGCGAGGGACTTGGGGAAGCCCCCGCCACCCCTACTCGATGGACCCGAGGCGGAGGCGCGCGCGGGTGTCGGTGCGCGCCCCTGAGGCGATACACGGGGTAGTTTAACACCTCACTACCCCGTGCAGGAGACGAGGCCTGGACGGACCGGGCCAGCACTAGTGTGGGGCTGCGGAAGAATTTGGATTCCCGCGGCCCCACGCGCACGTGTGAGGAGACACCGGGGTGGTTTTAGCCGGTAAGAGTCCGGCACGCCCCTCCGCCTTTCCTCAGGCGGAGGTAGTCCATGAGGATTTCCCCCCGTAAAAAAAAAAAAAAAAAAAAAGGTTAGGTTAGGTTAGGTTAGGTTAGGTTAGGTTCCCCCCCGAACGGGTTCCCGCCTTGTCGTGGCGGGGGGGCTTAGTAGCCGTGGCTTGGTCAACCACGGTGAACGAAGAGGAACCCCTTGGCTGGCCCGAGGTGTAGGGCCAGCCCGAGGTGGCCACTCCGAGTGGGCTTGGGAAGCCCACTTCGGATGTGTGTCGGGGGGCTGTGGTGAGAGGGGAGTCCGCAACCCTCTACCGCTGCAGCCGAGGTGGAGTCGCGGAGGAAGAGGAGTGTTGGTATGGCGATGCGCCACTCGCCCTATCCTCCGCGACTCAGACGGGGCCGCACCGTTGAATGATGCGGTGGTGGTGGGGCTGCGGGGGAAGAGGAGTGTCGGTATTGCGAGGCGCCGCTCTCCCTACCCTCCGCAGCCGAATCTTGGTTGGCGGCGGAGCCATAGACCAGATCCGCCGCTGGGGTCGGGAAGGCTGGTGCTTCTTAGTGCTAGTTTTTCCTGGCCCCATGGCCTTCGCGCAGCGGACACGGGGGCGTCTGTTGCGCATATGAAATTGGAGGCCGAGGAGGAGGGCGCGCCATGTGTTCTGGTGCGCCTTACCGGAGAAGGAGATGGGGGAGGAGTGGTCCTCTCCCGAGGAGGGGCCGCCATGGGGTGGCCGGCGCAGGTGGGGCCGCGGAAGTGTGCGAAAGCGTTCCCGTGGCCCTGCCAATATGCGACGAGGGTGGAACACCATGGGGTTTTAGTCGGTGCGAGTCCGACATAACCCGTCCTTGCCCCCGCGAGGCGGGTATGCGTAGGCATTTCCCCATGTAAAAAAAAAAAAAAAAAGGTTAGGTTAGGTTAGGTTAGGTTAGGTTAGGTTAGGTTTTTTTTTTTATGTTTGTATAAAACTGCTGCTGTACATGCAGCATCCTTTTTTACTAATGTGTAAAATTTATACTAAATACTTAAACGCTGTTTTTTTTTTTTTTAGTTTATTTAATATATATATATATACACATATATATATATATATATATACACATATATATATTATATATAAATATTTTGCATGCTGAATGATGAAGTTTCGAATTTAAAGAGATGGAAGGAATACTTTGAAAGCGTGTTTAAGAGTGAAGAGTCGTCTGAAATAAGTGAAATAGAAATTTCGGAAGAAGTGGAGAGAGGTAGGGAGATAAGTGTAGATGAAATAATGAAAGCAATGAAAAGCATGAAAGCAGGTAAGGCAGCCGGATATGATAGAGTATCACTCGAAATGCTAAGGGCTGGTGAGGGTGTGGTTGCAGGCCTGCTGCACACCTTGTTTAATTTATGTTGGGAACTGAAACGGGTACCGGAAGACTGGTGCAAAGCCGTTATAGTCCCAATATATAAGGGAAAGGGGTCGCAGCAGGACTGTAAAAACTACCGTGGTATCAGCTTGCTTAGCATTGTGGGTAAACTGTATGCTAAGGTGTTAATTGAAAGAGTTATGGAAGAAACTGAAGGAAAAATTTGGGATGTGCAAGCTGGATTTAGAAAGGGGATGGGGTGTACGGATCAAGTCTTTTCCATGCGCATGATAGCGGAGAAGTTTTTGGCTAAAAACCAGAAAGTTTTTTGTGCGTTCTTAGACTTGGAAAAGGCTTATGACAGAGTGGACAGGAACGTGTTATGGCAAACACTGAACTCATTTGGGTTGAGCGCTGGCTTGATACAGGCATTAAGGTCTCTTTATAGGGACTCTAGTGCTTGTGTCAGGATCAACGGGGTCTACTCGGACTGGTTTGGCATTCATAAAGGTGTCAGACAGGGATGTGTGGCTTCCCCGTGGCTGTTTAACCTATTTATGGACAGTTGTTTGCAAACTTTGAAAGTTGAAGAATGTGGGTTGAGAATGGGTGAGTCAACCGTCAAATGCCTTTTGTACGCCGATGATCAAGTCATATTTGCATCGTCGGCGGCCGAGTTGCAAATGATGGTTACTTTAATGAATTGTTCATTGAAAGAAAGGGGTATGAAAGTGAACGCAAGTAAGACGAAAGTGATGGTTTTTGAAAGAGAAGAAAGTAAAACTTTATGTAAAATAAGAATAGAAGGGGAGTTGATTGAGCAAGTGGATGAGTTTGTATATTTGGGATGTTTATTTAGCAGGGATGGTAGATATGATAAGGATATAGAACGACGAGTGAACGCAGGAAATAGAGTGAATGGGGCCCTACACGCTATTGTGAGGAGTCAGAATGTGTCAACTAAGGCACGTATGGCAATTCATAATGCTGTGTTAGTACCGACTTTAATGTATGGTAGTGAAAGTTGGGTCTGGCAGAAGAAGCATGAGAGTAGAATAAATGCTGTAGAAATGCGTTCCTTAAGGAGTATGCTAGGGCTGAATCTGAATGACAGGGTGAGAAATAGTGTAATAAGAGAAAAGTGTGGTTTGCAAGATGACGTTGTGACAAGGATTAAGAAAGGAATGCTTCGGTGGTTTGGTCACGTAGAAAGAATGAACGAGGAAAGAGTGACAAAGCAAATTTATGTTGCAGAAGTGAACGGCAGGGTCGGGAAGGGACGCCCTAGACGAAGGTTTATCGACCAGATCGGCGATACATTGAAAATGGGCCAGATTAGGAGTACCCTTAACCGACGAGCGTGTATGCGTAGATATATGGATGTGAAAGAGGCGAGAGAGGTGTGTCAGGATCGCGCCAAATGGAAGTCCGTAGTCTCTGCCTACCCCTCTGGGTGACAGGCGTGAGTGTTTATGTATGTATTTTTCTTACAAGAACTAACTATTCTAACTATTCCTTTATTACTTAAGATTTAACTATGGTATTATTTTAACTGTATTCAACATTATCTTTTTTTTTTTATACATTGATTTTACTCTTATATACTTATAACTATTGATAGTAGCTTAAAATTTTACTATTTTACTATTTTTTTTTCTTTTTCTACTTTCATTCTTACAGTGTTGTCTATAATCCAAACTGAAGTTTACTTACCTCTAAAGTTAAAATAAAGTAGTGTACTTAACTTAGATTATTAGAGAGTACAGAGGGCGCCACCCATTTTTTTTTTAATTATTATTAGTTTGCTTTTTTTTTTATTTCTCTTTTTTTTCTTTTCTTTTTTCTTTCTTTTTTTTTTTCTTTCTCTTTTTTTCCCCTTTTTTCTTTTTACAGATTCTTTTTTGTACTTTTTTTTTTCTATAATATATTCTTTTTTTTTTGAGTGGTATAGGCCAATTTATTAATATTTCTTTTGATTTATATAATAAATAATACTTTGAAAGAACAAAATCTTCCATTTATCTCTTAATGGAACACTTTGTTACTCCAACCATATAAGGCTTATCATCTTATATTATAACTTAAACTAATTTGGATCCATTAGCCTTACCCGCAGTGCGTACCACTGCTTCTGAAAACTTAAGGAAATGGGTCCGACAGTCATCGTTGTTGATTGCATGCCTTAAATTATAAACTGTAAGCATCATCCCCATCTTTTGTTCACATTCAAGTCTTTGTATGGCGAATCTAGGGCAGTCTATTAATAAATGTTCGATATTTTCTTCTTCATCGTTACTGCAAACACAAGATGGAGACTGAGCTAGCTTATATTTATATAAATAAGCCCTAAAACCTCCATGACCTGTTAGTAGTTGTACTTTTAAATTGTCTATTTTTATATGCTTGAGTGTTCTATATGCTTCTTTTATGTCCGGTAGGAATTTCTTTGTTACAGCTCCCGTAGTAGCTTCACTGTATCGTAACTGCCACTCTACGCAAGTAGAGTCCCGGGCAAGTCGCTTTGCGAAGGACAGGGGGAATTTATCGTATACTGGAGTTTGCTTGTTCGAAAGCGCAGCATATTTCGCCAGTTCATCGGCTCTTTCATTACCGGCTATTCCGATGTGTGCTTTGATCCAGCAAAGGTTAACCTCGCCTCCTTTGTCTAATAGTGACTTTATTCGATCTCGTATTTCTACAGCTAATGGATGCAGAGACGATGTATCGCTCAGGCATTCTAAGGCAGAGCGTGAATCACTTAAGATGATGCCTTTCCTTAGGTCTTTGTGTTTGTGCATCAGTTCCAATGCTCTTAAGATTGCCGTGAGTTCAGCTTGATAGACACTGCAGTAATTTTCCAGCCTGAATGTCGATTTCCGTACTTCCTGATGGTTTTTCCATACTGTTACAGCTCCTCCGACTTTACCTTGAATTTTGCTTCCGTCTGTGTATAATTTTGGTTGTTGGGAATCAGTAATTTTTTCTTCTTCTTCTGAGGTAATTATTTCAAAGGCGATACGATACCTGTCGGCTGGATGTGGTAGGTAAAATGGGTTCACTGGTTTTTCACCAATTATTCCTGGAAGTTGGGTTAGCGCCTTCCCTCGTTTTATTTCATAGAGTTTAAGATGTTCTATTGCTCTGAAATCCAGAGGAAATATGCCCGCTAGTAGAACGCTGGAAGTAAATGAGACTGTTCTATGTCCTTTGCAGATCAAGATAGCAAACATTCTTGTGATACGGTCTAGTTTCTTCTTCACATAATCCTTCTTTACCACTGCGGCCCAGGCACTTGCCGCGTATAGGATCGTTGGTTCCACTACTGCAACATAAATAGTCTTTATTATTTCGGAGTTTAGTCCCCAGTGTGATTTTGCTGTTCTAGAAACTTTTTTATATAAATTGATAGCTTTTGTTAGGGCTTCCTCAATGGGTTCTGTAAAGTTTAGATTTTTATCAATTGTGACTCCAAGTACCTTTACACTCGCTGATGGTTGGACATAAACATTCCCCATTTTTATTTGCGGCAATGCGGGAGATAGTTTTTTAGTAATTATTACTGCTTGTGTTTTCTGTGGTGCAAATTTTAGCTTATGTGTTTTCCCCCATGACACTATGTGGTCCAAGGCTGGATTCAGTTCTTCTTCAATTGCTTTGGCTGATTGGCCTTTTGCGATCACAAGTATATCGTCGGCAAACGCCTGAACGTGTACCTTCAGATGTGATGTACTTTCGAGGAGGGGATCCAGGAGAATATTCCAAAGTATAGGCCCGCAAGTAGATCCCTGAATACACCCCTTGGTGGTAGATTTGGTAACTACTGCACCTGCATATTTTAGCGTGATACTCCTCGAAGATAGGTAACTAGTAATCAGTCTCAGAATATCTTGACTCACTTGTTTTCTATGCATTTCATTTATTATTTGAGGCCACCATGCATTGTCAAATGCCCCTTCTATATCGAGGGATACCACAACAACAATCTTTTTTTCCTTGATCCCCTGTTTTATAAAGGAGATAGCGTCGTACAAGGCGTCTTCTGTACTACGTTGCGGCATGAACCCGTATTGTCGGCTGTTAAGTTTACCCTCTTTTCCCAATTGCCAAAGAAGCCTGGTTACAAAAAGTTTCTCTAATATCTTTCCAAATATAGGAAGTAAGCCAATAGGGCGGTAAGCTTTGGGAACTGTGTAGTCCTCTCTGTTCGGTTTTGGAATTATTTTATTATGGTATTTTTCCAGATCTTTGGGAAATAACCTATTTCGAGACTCTTGTTGTAGATAGCCATTAGTGTTGAAGGCATGGTCTTATATGACTGATAGCAAATATCTGACGTGATGCCATCTTCGCCAGGCGCCTTTTTGGGGTCCATTTTATCTAGAACTGCCTCTATTTCTATCTCTGTAAAACTACGATGAGAAATGGTCGTGCTTTTTCTAAGTTCTTTAGTTATTTTATCCGCTTTATCTCGTATTCTGGTTTGTTCTTCAGTATCTATGTTTTTATCGTCATCTGGGTAAAAAGATTTTGCCAATAACATTGCTGAGTCATTAGCGTTAAGAATTTCATCGCCTGATTTCAGCAGTTTGTCTTGGTTAGATGCGCTACATTTTTTTATTATTCTGTACATACTTTGCCATACAGTTTCTTTTTCTTGTTTAGTGCATAGTTCTTTCCAGCTCGTAGTTATTGCTGTCATTATATTATTAATATATTTTTCTTTTGCTTCTACAAAATCCTGGATAACGTACGGTTTTCGTCTCTCATTGGCAAATTTTATTCTTCTTCTGAGTCGTATATCTTTGCATCGTTCTGCTTCTAGCTGCGTGTTCCACCATGGTGTACAGGTTTTATATACATTCTTAGAGATAGTTGGTATGGATTTCTGGCAGGCTAATTTTACTTGTTTGACATATGAGTCCACGATATCATCCAATTCCTCTGGTGTATCTATGGTTTTTATTTTATTTTCTGTTACGTTCTCCTTTTCTAATTTTTCTTTAAGGTCGTTTCTGAAGAGAGACCAGTTTGCCTTGGCTGTATTAAATAAGCGAGTAGAATTTCTGACCGCGACACTCTGTTTATCCGTTTTGACCTTCATTTGAAATTGTATGGCTCGATGATCAGATAGTGTAACAAAATTAGGGTCAACCCTCCATCTTTCCATTTTATGTAGGATTGCCGACGTACAGCAGGTCACATCCACTATGCTGCTATATAACTTTCCTCCTCGGTATTGGTAAAAAGTGGATTCACTGCCCTGATTTAAAACATTCATATCCAGTTCAGCTATCATTTCCGATAAAAGTAAACCCCTCTTGTCCTCCGCTCTGCTCCCCCACCAGAGACTCCTTGCATTAAAGTCGCCTGTTAGGATAACGTTTTCCGTAGCCATATCATGCACAATTCTTGTTATCTTCCTTGTATCTTCTTCTATGTTACCGTCTTTCTCTAAATATACATTTATAATGCCTACTTCAAATTTTCCTATTTTAACTATAAACCCTACTATATTTTCGCTAACATGCTCTGGATTTTCTATGATTAAGTAAGTTGGATCAACAACGATGACTGCCGATTTAACCGGTTTATCTCTGTTACTAGTAGGTTTTTGAATTACGTGACGATTACAGGTTACATGTGCTTTTGCACCTACATATGGTTCTTGCAGTAGAAGTAACGCTATGCGTTGGCTTATTGCCATTTGAAGACATTCTTTAGACGCTGCCATTCCTCGGCCAAGGTTTACCTGTACTAATTTTATAGTTTGTGTATCTGCTAAGATTGAATTTGGTGCATAATTTCCAGAGGAGTATCTACTTGACTGCGATTGATCGATGTTAATATCCTGATTTACCTTAGCAATATGCTACCGAGGACCTGGCTATGCGATCCCATTTCTTCCACACTGAACATTCATTGCTGTATGCTGGGTGGCTGAGATCACCTACAAATTTGTTCCTAGTGCAGTTTGCGCAAGTTGGTGCTCCATTGCTGCGTGGACATTCTCTGCTGTCGTGGTCCTCTGCACAATATCCGCAAGTTCATTTATCTGCCCTGCATTCTCTAGCCCTATGCCCAAAGCCCATACATCGGTAGCATTGCACAACGGGAGATTGGTCTAGGGCGGGTACTATTTGGTACCCCACATGCACTCTTTGGTCTTTCAGTGCTTTCCAGACCTCAGGGCTTACTTCTAATATTATATTGTTAATTGCCGCCGTTCGCCCTTTAATTCTTCTCAATACTTTAGTCTTTATATTTTCCATTTCTATGTGTTTTAGGAGCTTAATATTTTGGTTAACTAATGCTTCTTCTAGTTTTGTATTATTAAGATCATTAGCTACTCCTATTAATTTAAGCAGTGGGTTTTTGGCTGTTGACTTTGAGACTGTTAGCTTCTTGTCCGAGTTTCTAATTGCATTTTGAAGCTTTTCTCGGTCCTCGTCATTGTCGCATGATAGTAGCACCTTCTGATTTCTTATCCTTCTTATATTGTTAACCCCCACTCCAAGTTGTACCACGTCGATGTTGTTCTTTATTGTGTTGACAACATCTTCGCTCGTATGTCTGGGATCCGATGATTCAACAACAAGAGCAAATCGTGGTGAAGTAAGTGCTTCTGGATAAGATTTTATTTGGCGAGCGGCTTGTTGTTCTTTTATTACGACATTTTTGGGACTTTCTGTTGTTTTGTTCGTTATGTTGCTGCAGTTGCATGTCTCCAGATGATTAAGCTTGTCTCTGATTTCCGCAATTGCCAGCTCTGTGCCCAAACCTGAGTTGTTCTGAAACGCACTTTGGCTCACTCCGTAATCTCTTAATTCCTTTATGTCCTCAGTGATTTTGTCTATTCTAAATAACACTGGTTCTATGGCTGTAGATATACTATCTATAGATGTTGACTGTGGGGATGTTACATTCAGGGCTCGTGTTTGCATATCCTGGATTGTATGTTTGACATTGGATATGTTGCTGGCAATATCATCAATGCGAGGATCTTTCCATGAGTTCAGAGCCAGTGCAATGTGTTCAATACTTTCTTTATCCGCTACGTTATTTTTAAAGACGTTGATGTCAGAATCTAGTTCTTTAATCTTTTCCATGATGTCATTTACTTGATTTGCTATTGACGCCAATTCTTCACTATTATGTGTTTGCCCTTGCTTTAGGTGTTCATCAGCGATGCAAGTAGGTGGTTCCTTGCTTGTTTTGGTTGATATTTCGTATATTACTTGTTTTATTTTGTATATCGCTTTGATAGGGTCATCCATTTCGTAATTTAACCACCCTCTTATCGCCTCTGTCGATTTCTGCGTTTCGTGCATTATATCTTGGATAACTTTAAGTCTTTGAGTGTAAGTGGACTGAAGCTCTGTTAGTTGTTTTGTATGTGCTCTTTCGACTCTCACCAACTCTTTCGCTGCTCGACTGCGTTCCTGTTCTAATGCCAGTCGATGACGAGAGCGTGAGTCAGAGAGTGACAGCACTGTTTCATAGAGGCCTTGTAAGCAATCATGTACCTCCTGCTTGCACTCGCGCTTCATGTTTCCGGCTTTTTCCAGGGCCTCTTTGCCAGCGAGCAAGAAGTCATTTGCCCTCTGTGTTGCGAGATCCATGGAAATGCCAGCTCTTTTGTACGCAGGTGGCAAGATGCTAGACCTCCTACTATCTCCACTTACGATGCTTTCGACATCCGACCACTCATCATCCGTGCGGTGCACTGGTTTGCATAATCCCAGAAGACCAAGCTCAGCCTCAATGTCCAAAGAAGTGCTATTGTCAGTGGCAGTTTGCGGTTCTTTTGTTTTCATCATGTTTACTTGCTCGGTCGATTCTCCCATTGTGAGATTACTTGAGTCCGACCCGTGAATGGCCTCACCTTTCGCAGTGATTCTCCTATCAATATTCTCTGCATCTTCTGCGACTTGTTGGGAAGAGGCTGCGTTGTGAATGAGGACTTTTTTTTTTTTTTTTTTTTTCGTAATTTTGGAGCTGATGAGGGACTGACTGTAGTGGCTTTGTTTTTTGCCATTTCAACACACGATTTACTAGATTTAACCGACATTATCCTCTTTTTTTTTTTTTTTTTTTTTTTATTACAGTTGATTTTAAAGCTCTATGTAGAGTCAGCAAGTTTATTACAAAGAAGAGTATGTAAGGGTGAAGCTCACTAGCAACTATGCTGAAAAACGCTGTGTCCTAGGAATCACCGTTCTGGAGTATCTTTCGCAGACTCTATGTAGAGTTAGTAGGGCGTTCAATCGATAGAGCTGAATCTTTCAATTACTTTACCGAAAACCGCAACTCGATAGGAGCCTCCGTTCCAAAGATATGGTATATTGAAATTCGACAATATGGCGGAACAAGATGGCTGACCAAATCTAGATTTTGTTTTACTGCCTCTCCAGTGCTCCTAAAATAACCGAGTTTGGGCTCAATCTTCTCAGCACGCTGTCGGCAATCCAGTTATGGCTATAAAAAGGTGTGCTCAAAAAGTGTTTGTTTATTCACCCCTAAATGATCCTCTATTTATACGAATACGTTCAATGAAAACCGCAACCTTCTACGAGTAGCGGTTATCGAGATATCTTCGAACAAAGTTTCTGACGTTTTTCCAAGATGGCGTCCGAAATTAAAATTTTGTATATCTCAGAGACGGAAAGAGATAGACCCCCCGACCTTGGTATCGCTAGATCGGTCTCGGTGCGCTCTATTGACTTATATCATTAAATTATATACTTTTTGTAATTAAATTTAAATAAAATGCAAAAATAGTAAAAATATCAATAACTTTTGACTGACAAGTCAGAAAATTTTGAAAAAAGGGTTAATTACTTGCAATTTTTTATCTGCTTCAATATATTAGCTATTTGACATTGTAGAACCTTCAGAAGTGGGACCACGTGTCCAACAAATTTTACAAAATTGAGAATATCTCAGTATTTTCTTGCGAGAAAAATCTGAGATTTTACAAAATATTAGAATATTTTTTGTACTTCATATATTCGAATTAAAAAAGATATGTTCTCGATTTACTTTTCGAGTTATTTTGTATTAAAGTTTCAAATTAATATAATTATCCGGTTATTACACTGTAAAATCTTATAGAGTGCACCGATTTTTATTTGCAATACACCAAATTAAAGGTCTTAAAAGGGACTATCAAAATACAAAATCAAATTCAGCTGCACACTTCGAATTCCCAAAACACGTGGCCACGTGGTTCCGAGAAAAACCCTTATAACTTAGTATTTTCTTACTCAAAAATTCCGGAAAAACAAAGAAAATGCGCACAGTGCAGGGCGTCAAATTTTGGGATCAAAAAAAGTATATGTAACAGCTTTAGTTTTTGCAGCGTTTAGCAAAATATGGTCAAATTTTACCTGATTTTTATGAAATTTGGCATAAACTCGCCAATATTCCTTCAGGCGAAATCGTGTACTTGCCACCACTGCATCCAACTTAAAGCCGACACTTTTCCGCACAATTTGATATATTGCACTTCACCGTGACACTAAATTAACTATTTTTCCTGATTTTTGAACGCGGAGCTCACTTAAAACGATGCTAACGATTCGACGGATGGCGCGAACTTCTCGGTTAGGTTAGGTTAGGTTAGGTTCCCGTGTGGAGTTGCCAGAGCTCCCATCGGGCGCGTCCCCAGGTGGCGGATAGGGGAACGCCACTCAGATATGGGTGGTAGCGGGAAACCGTCGCGGACCAAAACTGGCTGGGTGAGGGCTTGTTTGCATAGCGGAGGGCCTATTAGTTGCTTCCTGTATCCTCTCCCTTGAGAGGAACAGAGAATGTGACATGCGCGGTGAGGTGCCAGGTGCACTCGGCTTTTGCCGACGCCGGGCAACCCGTAATCGCGGGATTTTCAGGGACCACACCCTGTAAAAAAGGAAACTGAATGGGCTCAGTGTTCCCTAACCCGGTCTCTGGGCAGGCATGGGAAGAACCCGTATCGACTCTGCCACCATTCGAACCTCGGAATCCCTATGGCGTATCGTGGATCACGTCTCGCGGCGCCTAAGGGGCCGAGGGCTCTTGGCTTAACCGCCTGGAGTCGCGAGGATGATAACCTCTTTAAAAAATCACCCGAAGCTCAAGCGTGGCACGCCGTGAGGAGCTGCATGGCTGATGGGTTAATGTTCAGTCGTTAGCGTTGCCCCCGTCGGGGTACCGGCCGACACCCTTGACGGGTTACGCATAGGCTTATCCGGGCAAAGGGGGCTCTGCTCGGATGGACTGTTATTTCCTCCACACTCGTGGGATAAAAATGGACAAAGAAAAATATTTAAAAAAAACAGTAGAGGTAGAAAAGGCAGGATCAGATACTGGTAGCGGCGGAAATCGATCGCGTGGGACGTCTTCCGCTAGGAAACGTCCAGTGTGCCGATCGTCAGACGAGGAAGGCCTGCCGGCCCCCAAGTTGCCGACTTCGGGGAGGGGTCGGCAGGCATCGAGAGGGGCGAGTACTTCGCAGCCGCGGAGGGATAAGCACGGACGGTTCGTGTGCTCCAATACCTCGGCGGCTAGCGAAGCAGATAGTGACATGGGGTTCACTACGGAGGACCCTGGCGATGGCGGTGAAAGCTGTGCCTCGCTGGGGAGCTCAAAGGCGGAGCTCAATGCCGCCAAGAGGGAGCAGCGCAAAGCCGTCGCGGCCGACGAAGTGTCGGAAATGGCCCGACGTGCTCGCGAGCGACGAGCTGCTCTTGCGGCGGAAGGGGGAGAGCCATCTGCGGTGGCCTTAAGCCAGCTGGCTTTGGATGGGGTGGACTTAGTCCTGAAGGTTGCCACCAAGTCCGGCAGCCTGAAGGGCACGTTCACCCGTGGCTTAAAGGAGGCTGCCGCGGATATCAGGGAGGCGGTTGGCATCCTCCTCAACAGGACGGCCTCTGACGAGGTCGCAAAGTTACAGGAGGAAAACAGCCGCCTCAGAAATGACTTGGAGGACCTCCGGCGGCAAGTTGCTGCGCTAAGCGAGCAGCAGCAGCAACGCACGTCCAGCGATGCCGCACCTGTAGTGGACCCGACTCCCGCACTGCGACCGGCAAGCCCTCGTACCGACGAAGAGGTCGAGCGCATTGTCCGGCTCTGCATGCTCCAGTGCGGGAGCATGGTTAACGCTCGGCTGGAGGCAATTTCTCAGCGTCTCCCGGTGGAAATCCTCCGTCCGCCTTTAGCGGCTGACACGCGGAGGACTGAGGAGCCGCCGAGACTTGCGCCTCAAAAGGGGAAGCCCGCGGAGGGTAACAAAAAGCCCGCGGAGGGAGCTCCTCCGAGCAACCAGCCCACGACTGCCGGGTCTAAGGGTGAGACCTGGGCGAAAGTCGTGGGCCGCAAGAAGGCCCGCAAAGCCACCAAGAAGGCCGCAGCAGCCGCATGTGCCCCAGGTGGAACCGCAAAGACGGCTCCTAAACCTGCACAGCGGACTGCCAAAGGCGGTCGCAAGAGACCGGCTGTACATGTTCCGCGGTCCAACGCCGTAACAATAACGTTGCAGCCTGGAGCTGTGGAGCGTGGCGTGACGTACCAGTCGGTCATCGCCGAGGCCAAGGCCAAGATCAAATTATCTGATCTTGGCCTTCAGTCCGTAACCCTCAGGCAGGCTGCCACGGGTGCACGACTGTTCGAGGTGGCTGGCACTGTGAGCGGCAGTGCCGAAAAGGCGGACGCACTTGCCGCCAAGATGAGGGAGGTCCTCAACCCAGAGGACGTCCGGGTCTCCAGGCCAATGAAAACCGCAGAGGTGCGGATTGCTGGCCTGGACGACTCCGTGACCTCAGAGGAGGTGGTGGCGGCCGTTGCCAGAAGCGGAGAGTGTCCGCCGGACAAGGTGCGGGCTGGCGATATACGCACCGACGCCACCGGACTCGGCGCGGTCTGGGTTCGGTGCCCTGTAGCGTCGGCAAAGAAGATCGCCGATAGCGGCAGATTGCTGGTAGGCTGGGTGGCGGCAAGGACCAAGCTCTTACAGCCCCGGGCTTTGCAGTGCTTTCGGTGTCTGGAAAAAGGGCACGTCCGGGCGAAGTGCACCGCCGAGGTTGACCGTAGTGACCTCTGTTATCGCTGCGGCCAGCCTGGCCACAAGGCTGCCCTGTGCTCCGCGGCGCTCAACTGCAGCCTTTGTTCTGCTGCGGGAAGGCCAGCGGAACACAGAGTAGGCGGAAGGGCTTGTGGGGCGCCTGCCAGCAAGAAAAAGAAAAAGGAAAAGAAGAGGAGCACTAAGCCTGCCGGGTTAACCTCGCTGCCCTCGCAGGCTAGCAGCTCCGCGGCCGACTCCCGGCCCAGGACCGTTGCCGAGGGGATGGAATGTCAATAATGGCACGATTCCATTCTCTCCATTTCCTCCAGGGCAACATCAACCACTGTGCCAGAGCTCAGGATCTCCTACTCCAGAGCATGGCAGAGTGGTCGATTCACGTGGCTGTGGTCGCCGAACCGTACTTCATTCCCGCCCGTGACAACTGGTTGGGATGCGCTGACGGTTTGGTGGCCATTATTGGCGAGACTCTGAGCGACCCGTCTCGGGGCCGCGGCTGGGTTGCTGCGGTCTCGGGCGGCATCGTTATTGTAGGGGCGTATTTCTCCCCCAACAAGAGTCTCGCCGACTTTGAGGGTTTCCTTGTCGAGTTGGGCGCCGTCGTAGGCCGCTATCACCCTCGTCCCGTTCTGGTGCTCGGGGATCTCAACGCCAAGTCATCGGCGTGGGGATCTCCGGTCACTGACCCTCGGGGCGAGGTGTTAGAAGAGTGGACGGTGACGACTGGTCTGGTCGTCCTGAATCGGGGTTCGGAATACACATGCGTGCGGCAGCGGGGTGGGTCGATAGTGGACGTCTCGTTTGCTAGCCCCTCTGTCGCCAGCCGAGTCCGCGACTGGCGTGTCGCCGCAGAGGTGGAGACGCTGTCGGACCATCGGTATATCCGGTTCGACGTCTCTGCCCAGACTGCGAGCGGCCGCCATCCAACAACCCCGATTAACGACGGCCCGCGTTGGGCGCTTAAGCGCATCGACAGGGAACTACTCGAAGAAGCTGCCCTAGTCCAGTCCTGGATTCGGGAGTCGACGACGGACGGCCCCGTCGACGTCGAAGCGGTGGCGCTATGGTTTCGCGGGGCGATGACGCAGATCTGCGACGCGTCCATGCCCCGTGTCCACCAACGGTCCGCAAGGCGCCAGGTGTACTGGTGGACCGCCGAGATCGCGCAATTGCGCATAGCGTGCGTTGCGGCACGTCGCCGGTACACCCGATACCGGAGGCGGCGTCGACGGGATCCCGCCGAGGAGGACGCGCTGTATGAGGTGTACCGCGCGTCTAAGGAGACTCTGTGGCTGGCCATCGGCGACTCAAAGTCGCGTGCCAGGGAAGAGCTGCTGGGATCCCTAGATCGGGATCCGTGGGGGCGCCCCTACCGTTGGGTACGGGGCAAGTTGCGTCCCTGGGCGCCTCCACTAACACAAACGATGCAACCCCAGTTGCTAGAGGCGGTGGTATCGGCTCTCTTCCCTGAGCGAGTGGGACACGTTCCCCCGGCGATGGCTTCGCCCTCAGCCATAGACTCTCCAGAAGAGGAGAGCACCGATGTCCCCGAGGTGACGCAAACAGAGACGAGAGTGGCCGTGTCGCGACTCCGGGCTAAGAACACAGCGCCCGGACCCGACGGAGTTCCTGGTCGAGCTCTCGTCCTGGCTCTGAAGGAGCTAGAGCCCCAGCTGAGAGGGCTCTTCACGGCATGTCTCGAGCAGGGTCAGTTTCCCAGTGTGTGGAAGGAGGGGAGGCTAGTCCTGCTCAGGAAGGAGGGGCGCCCCGCGGACTCACCGTCCGCGTACCGGCCCATAGTGCTGCTCGACGAGGCGGGCAAACTTCTTGAGCGCATCATCGCAGATCGCCTCGTCAGCCACTTGTGCAGAGAGGGGCCGGACCTGGACGAGAACCAGTTTGGTTTTCGTCGCGGGCGCTCCACCATAGACGCTATTACGCGCGTGAGGGCCCTGGCGGAGGAGACAGTATCCCGGGGTGGGGTGGTGCTGGCGGTGTCCTTAGACATCTCCAACGCCTTCAACACCCTACCCTGGAGTTGTATTCGGGAGGCGCTGAATTACCATCGCGTGCCTCCCTACCTCCGCCGCACAATAGGGGCTTACCTTGAGGAGAGATGCGTTACCTATTGGGGACGTGACGGCGCTGGTCGGCGCGTTATGTCGTGCGGTGTTCCGCAGGGATCGGTCTTGGGACCGCTCCTGTGGAACATCGGCTACGACTGGGTGCTGAGAGGTGAACTCCCGTCGGGCGCCGACTTGACGTGTTATGCGGACGACACGCTCGTCACTGCCCGGGGGAGTTCGCACAGGGAAGCAGCGTTGGTTGCCACGGCTGCGGTGTCACAAGTAGTGAACCGCATCCGGCGCCTGGGCCTGGAGGTGGCCCTAAATAAGTCGGAGGCCATGGTGTTCCATGGCCCTCGACGCGCGCCGCCGCCGGGTTCACACATCGTGGTCAGCGGGGCCCGGATAGCTGTCGAGTCCACCATGAAGTATCTGGGATTGGTGCTCGACAGCCGATGGGAATTCGGACCCCACTTCCGGCGGCTGGCGCCCAAGCTGATGGGTGCAGCGGGCGCGCTATCAACGTTGCTTCCCAACTTGGGGGGCCCGAGCGCCGCCTGTAGGCGGTTGTACGTGGGAATCGTGCGGTCCATGGCCCTGTATGGGGCCCCTGTGTGGGCGATGGACATGACGGCCAGCACTCTCGCCATTCTGCGTAAACCGCAGAGGGCGATGGCCGTCAGAGTCGCCCGCGGGTATCGCACGATTTCCTACGAGGCGGCTTGCGTCCTGGCCGGATCCCCGCCCTGGGACCTAGAGGCGAAAGTACTCGCGTCATTATATCGATGGCGCGAGGAAGAGCGGGCACGGGGCTCGAGGCCGGTGCAGCGGCAGATCGCGCTGCGCCGAGAGGAGCTCCGTCAGGTCTTGGTGGCGGAATGGCGGCAAAGGCTTCTGCGCCCTACCGCAGGCCTCGCTACCGTCGAGGCGATCCGGCCAGTACTCGACGACTGGCTCGGGAGAAGGCACGGCTCCCTGTCGTTTAGGATGACGCAGGTGCTGTCGGGGCATGGCTGCTTCGGCAAGTACCTGCGCCGCATAGACAGGGAGCCGGACGCTCGGTGCCACCACTGCGTCCATTGCGGGGAGGACACGGCGCAACACACGCTCGCCGAGTGTGTAGCTTGGGAGGAGCAGCGCCGTGTCCTCACAAATAAAGTAGGAGGCGATCTGTCGCTGCCGGCCTTAGTGCAGAAGATGGTCGGTAGCGCAGAGTCGTGGGATGCAGTGGTGTCCTTCTGCGAGGACGTGATGTCGCAGAAGGAAACTGCGGAACGGGAAAGGGAGATCTCGACTCCCTTCCCCGGCCGCAGAAGGCGCACCGGGCGCAGGAGAAGGGCGGACAACGCCCTTTTCCGCCCCCCATAAATGGGTCCAGGGGCGAGGGACTTGGGGAAGCCCCCGCCACCCCTACTCGATGGACCCGAGGCGGAGGCGCGCGCGGGTGTCGGCGCGCGCCCCTGAGGCGATACACGGGGTAGTTTAACACCTCACTACCCCGTGCAGGAGACGAGGCCTGGACGGACCGGGCCAGCACTAGTGTGGGGCTGCGGAAGAATTTGGATTCCCGCGGCCCCACGCGCACGTGTGAGGAGACACCGGGGTGGTTTTAGCCGGTAAGAGTCCGGCACGCCCCTCCGCCTTTCCCCGGGCGGAGGTAGTCCATGAGGATTTCCCCCCGTAAAAAAAAAAAAAAAAAAAAAAAGGTTAGGTTAGGTTAGGTTAGGTTCCCCCCCGAACGGGTTCCCGCCTTGTCGTGGCGGGGGGGCTTAGTAGCCGTGGCTTGGTCAACCACGGTGAACAAAGAGGAACCCCTTGGCTGGCCCGAGGTGTAGGGCCTGCCCGAGGTGGCCACTCCGAGTGGGCTTGGGAAGCCCACTTCGGATGTGTGTCGGGGGGCTGCGGTGAGAGGGGAGTCCGCACCCTCTACCGCTGCAGCCGAGGTGGAGTCGCGGAGGAGGAGGAGTGTTGGTATGGCGATGCGCCACTCGCCCTATCCTCCGCGACTCTGACGGGGCCGCACCGTTAATGATGCGGTGGTGGTGGGGCTGCGGGGGGAGAGGAGTGTCGGTATTGCGAGGCGCCGCTCTCCCTACCCTCCGCAGCCGAACCTTGGTTGGCGGCGGAGCCATAGACCAGATCCGCCGCTGGGGCCAGGAAGACCGGTGCTTCTGAGTGCTAGTTTTTCCTGGCCCCATGGCCTTCGCGCATCGGACACGGGGGCGTCCGTTGCGCATGTGAAATTGGAGGCCGAGGAGGAGGGCGCGCCATGTGTTCTGGTGCGCCTTACCGGAGAGGGAAATGGGGGAGGAGTAGTCCTCTCCCGAGGAGGGGCCGCCTTGGAGTGGCCAGCGCAGGTGGGGCCGCGGAAGTGTGCGAAAGCGTTCCCGTGGCCCTGCCAATATGCGACGAGGTGGAACACCATGGGGTTTTAGTCGGTGCGAGTCCGACATAACCCGTCCTTGCCCCCGCGAGGCGGGTATGCGTAGGCATTTCCCCATGTAAAAAAAAAAAAAAAAAAAGGTTAGGTTAGGTTAGGTTAGGTTCCCCCCCGAACGGGTTCCCGCCTTGTCGTGGCGGGGGGGCTTAGTAGCCGTGGCTTGGTCAACCACGGTGAACGAAGAGGAACCCCTTGGCTGGCCCGAGGTGTAGGGCCGGCCCGAGGTGGCCACTCCGAGTGGGCTTGGGAAGCCCACTTCGGATGTGTGTCGGGGGGCTGTGGTGAGAGGGGAGTCCGCAACCCTCTACCGCTGCAGCCGAGGTGGAGTCGCGGAGGAAGAGGAGTGTTGGTATGGCGATGCGCCACTCGCCCTATCCTCCGCGACTCAGACGGGGCCGCACCGTTGAATGATGCGGTGGTGGTGGGGCTGCGGGGGGAGAGGAGTGTCGGTATTGCGAGGCGCCGCTCTCCCTACCCTCCGCAGCCGAATCTTGGTTGGCGGCGGAGCCATAGACCAGATCCACCGCTGGGGTCGGGAAGGCTGGTGCTTCTTAGTGCTAGTTTTTCCTGGCCCCATGGCCTTCGCGCATCGGACACGGGGGCGACTGTTGCGCATATGAAATTGGAGGCCGAGGAGGAGAGCGCGCCAAGTGTTCTGGTGCGCCTTACCGGAGAAGGAGATGGGGGAGGAGTGGTCCTCTCCCGAGGAGGGGCCGCCATGGGGGTGGCCGGCGCAGGTGGGGCCGCGGAAGTGTGCGAAAGCGTTCCCGTGGCCCTGCCAATATGCGACGAGGGTGGAACACCATGGGGTTTTAATCGGTGCGAGTCCGACATAACCCGTCCTTGCCCCCGCGAGGCGGGTATGCGTAGGCATTTCCCCATGTAAAAAAAAAAAAAAAAAAAGGTTAGGTTAGGTTAGGTTAGGTTAGGTTAGGTTCCCCCCCGAACGGGTTCCCGCCTTGTCGTGGCGGGGGGGCTTAGTAGCCGTGGCTTGGTCACCCACGGTGAACAAAGAGGAACCCCTTGGCTGGCCCGTGGTGTAGGGCCGGCCCGAGGTGGCCACTCCGAGTGGGCTTGGCGAGCCCACTTCGGATGTGTGTCGGGGGCTGCGGTGAGAGGGGAGTCCGCACCCTCTACCGCTGCAGCCGAGGTGGAGTCGCGGAGGAAGAGGAGTGTTGGTATGGCGATGCGCCACTCGCCCTATCCTCCGCGACTCAGACGGGGCCGCACCGTTGATTGATGCGGTGGTGGTGGGGCTGCGGGGGGAGAGGAGTGCCGGTATTGCGAGGCGCCGCTCTCCCTGCCCTCCGCAGCCGAATCTTGGTTGGCGGCGGAGCCATAGACCAGATCCGCCGCTGGGGTCAGGAAGGCTGGTGCTACTGAGTGCTAGTTTTTCCTGGCCCCATGGCCTTCGCGCATCGGACGCGGGGGCGTCCGTTGCGCATATGAAATTGGAGGCCGAGGAGGAGGGCGCGCCATGTGTTCTGGTGCGCCTTACCTGAGAGGGAGATGGGGGAGGAGTGGTCCTCTCCCGGGGAGTGGCCGCCTTGGGGCGGCCAGCGCAGGCGGGGCTGCGGAAGTGTGCGAAAGCGTTCCCGTGGCCCTGCCAATATGCGACGAGAGTGGAACACCATGGGGTTTTAGTCGGTGCGAGTCCGACATAACCCGTCCTTGCCCCCGCAAGGCGGGTATGCGTAGGCATTTCCCCATGTAAAAAAAAAAAAAAAAAAAGGTTAGGTTAGGTTAGGTTAGGTTAGGTTAGGTTAGGTTAGGTTAGGTGAGGTTCCCCCCCCGAACGGGTTCCCGCCTTGTCGTGGCGGGGGGGCTTAGTAGCCGTGGC
>CAVLGL010000089.1:35174693-35177193 GCA_963668995.1 Parnassius mnemosyne
TTAGGTTAGGTTAGGTTAGGTTAGGTTAGGTTAGGTTAGGTTAGGTTAGGTTAGGTTAGGTTAGGTTAGGTTAGGTTAGGTTAGGTTAGGTTAGGTTAGGTTAGGTTAGGTTAGGTTAGGTTAGGTTAGGTTAGGTTAGGTTAGGTTAGGTTAGGTTAGGTTAGGTTAGGTTAGGTTAGGTTAGGTTAGGTTAGGTTAGGTTAGGTTAGGTTAGGTTAGGTTAGGTTAGGTTAGGTTAGGTTAGGTTAGGTTAGGTTAGGTTAGGTTAGGTTAGGTTAGGTTAGGTTAGGTTAGGTTAGGTTAGGTTAGGTTAGGTTAGGTTAGGTTAGGTTAGGTTAGGTTAGGTTAGGTTAGGTTAGGTTAGGTTAGGTTAGGTTAGGTTAGGTTAGGTTAGGTTAGGTTAGGTTAGGTTAGGTTAGGTTAGGTTAGGTTAGGTTAGGTTAGGTTAGGTTAGGTTAGGTTAGGTTAGGTTAGGTTAGGTTAGGTTAGGTTAGGTTAGGTTAGGTTAGGTTAGGTTAGGTTAGGTTAGGTTAGGTTAGGTTAGGTTAGGTTAGGTTAGGTTAGGTTAGGTTAGGTTAGGTTAGGTTAGGTTAGGTTAGGTTAGGTTAGGTTAGGTTAGGTTAGGTTAGGTTAGGTTAGGTTAGGTTAGGTTAGGTTAGGTTAGGTTAGGTTAGGTTAGGTTAGGTTAGGTTAGGTTAGGTTAGGTTAGGTTAGGTTAGGTTAGGTTAGGTTAGGTTAGGTTAGGTTAGGTTAGGTTAGGTTAGGTTAGGTTAGGTTAGGTTAGGTTAGGTTAGGTTAGGTTAGGTTAGGTTAGGTTAGGTTAGGTTAGGTTAGGTTAGGTTAGGTTAGGTTAGGTTAGGTTAGGTTAGGTTAGGTTAGGTTAGGTTAGGTTAGGTTAGGTTAGGTTAGGTTAGGTTAGGTTAGGTTAGGTTAGGTTAGGTTAGGTTAGGTTAGGTTAGGTTAGGTTAGGTTAGGTTAGGTTAGGTTAGGTTAGGTTAGGTTAGGTTAGGTTAGGTTAGGTTAGGTTAGGTTAGGTTAGGTTAGGTTAGGTTAGGTTAGGTTAGGTTAGGTTAGGTTAGGTTAGGTTAGGTTAGGTTAGGTTAGGTTAGGTTAGGTTAGGTTAGGTTAGGTTAGGTTAGGTTAGGTTAGGTTAGGTTAGGTTAGGTTAGGTTAGGTTAGGTTAGGTTAGGTTAGGTTAGGTTAGGTTAGGTTAGGTTAGGTTAGGTTAGGTTAGGTTAGGTTAGGTTAGGTTAGGTTAGGTTAGGTTAGGTTAGGTTAGGTTAGGTTAGGTTAGGTTAGGTTAGGTTAGGTTAGGTTAGGTTAGGTTAGGTTAGGTTAGGTTAGGTTAGGTTAGGTTAGGTTAGGTTAGGTTAGGTTAGGTTAGGTTAGGTTAGGTTAGGTTAGGTTAGGTTAGGTTAGGTTAGGTTAGGTTAGGTTAGGTTAGGTTAGGTTAGGTTAGGTTAGGTTAGGTTAGGTTAGGTTAGGTTAGGTTAGGTTAGGTTAGGTTAGGTTAGGTTAGGTTAGGTTAGGTTAGGTTAGGTTAGGTTAGGTTAGGTTAGGTTAGGTTAGGTTAGGTTAGGTTAGGTTAGGTTAGGTTAGGTTAGGTTAGGTTAGGTTAGGTTAGGTTAGGTTAGGTTAGGTTAGGTTAGGTTAGGTTAGGTTAGGTTAGGTTAGGTTAGGTTAGGTTAGGTTAGGTTAGGTTAGGTTAGGTTAGGTTAGGTTAGGTTAGGTTAGGTTAGGTTAGGTTAGGTTAGGTTAGGTTAGGTTAGGTTAGGTTAGGTTAGGTTAGGTTAGGTTAGGTTAGGTTAGGTTAGGTTAGGTTAGGTTAGGTTAGGTTAGGTTAGGTTAGGTTAGGTTAGGTTAGGTTAGGTTAGGTTAGGTTAGGTTAGGTTAGGTTAGGTTAGGTTAGGTTAGGTTAGGTTAGGTTAGGTTAGGTTAGGTTAGGTTAGGTTAGGTTAGGTTAGGTTAGGTTAGGTTAGGTTAGGTTAGGTTAGGTTAGGTTAGGTTAGGTTAGGTTAGGTTAGGTTAGGTTAGGTTAGGTTAGGTTAGGTTAGGTTAGGTTAGGTTAGGTTAGGTTAGGTTAGGTTAGGTTAGGTTAGGTTAGGTTAGGTTAGGTTAGGTTAGGTTAGGTTAGGTTAGGTTAGGTTAGGTTAGGTTAGGTTAGGTTAGGTTAGGTTAGGTTAGGTTAGGTTAGGTTAGGTTAGGTTAGGTTAGGTTAGGTTAGGTTAGGTTAGGTTAGGTTAGGTTAGGTTAGGTTAGGTTAGGTTAGGTTAGGTTAGGTTAGGTTAGGTTAGGTTAGGTTAGGTTAGGTTAGGTTAGGTTAGGTTAGGTTAGGTTAGGTTAGGTTAGGTTAGGTTAGGTTAGGTTAGGTTAGGTTAGGTTAGGTTAGGTTAGGTTAGGTTAGGTTAGGTTAGGTTAGGTTAGGTTAGGTTAGGTTAGGTTAGGTTAGGTTAGGTTAGGTTAGGTTAGGTTAGGTTAGGTTAGGTTAGGTTAGGTTAGG
>CAVLGL010000089.1:35179693-35185307 GCA_963668995.1 Parnassius mnemosyne
CTTCGCTTAATATAAATGGATCTATTCTGAGATTTTGGCAGTTAATTTCATGGTCTATTCTACTTAAACTAAATTTAGGACATACCTTTATTAAGTGGATAATAGTTTGGGGCGTTATGTCGTCACATGGACAATTTTCATTTTGAACTATTTTAAATCTATGCAGGTAGCTTTTATGGAAACCATGATTTGAAAATATTTGTGTATTATAAAAGTTGGGTTTAATTTTTTCCAAAGCTGTTTGAAGTTTTTCGTAAGTGGGAAACCAAGTTTTAAGGTAAGTGCAATTTGCAGGATCATTATAATAATTTTCAGCTGTTGTAGTGATGTTGTGCTGATGTATTTTCTTAATATAACTTATTGGGAACTTCGCATAGTCAGGCACTTTATTCAATTTTGTAGCTGCTTTCGCAGCTCTATCCGCATTTTCGTTTCCAAGGATGCCATTATGTGCTTTTGTCCAAAAGAATTTGATCACTTTATTTTGTGATTGAGCTTGCATAATGTTTCGATGGATTTGAACAACTATTGGATGAGTCGTATCTGGATTACTGATTTCTAAGAGTCCGGATTTGCTGTCAGAAAATATTGTGAAGTCAAGCATTTTGTTTTCTAATATCCAGTTAGTTGCTTGTAAAATGGCAAATAACTCGGCCTGAAAAACAGAGCAGGTGTTGTGCAATTTATATTTTTTTATAATATTTAAGCCTTCAGTGTGATGAACTACTAGTGCTGCTCCAACTCCGTCTTCATTTTTACTGCCATCAGTAAATATGTTCGTTGTGGTATTAATTGTGAGTTCTTTTAAATCTTCCTGGCAAGTAATTTCAGAAAATTGTACTGATCTTCTTTTTGATGGATGTGGGAGTTCTGCTGGGGAAGCTAGTCTTTCCAATTCAATGTCGTTTGGGAGGTATTTAGATGTTTTCCGGTGCTTAGTTATTTCAATGTCGGCAAAATTTTCAATTTTAATATTTAAGAGCGGAAGTTGTGCTAGAGAGATAGCAGTTGAAGTGTTAAGGGTCCGGAAACCTCTTATAATTTTTATTGCAAAATTGCGTTGCAGAGAGAGAAGACGTTTTTGGACATATTTGTATTTTAGCGCTGGGTGCCAGATACTTGCAGCATAACACATTATCGGCTCTATTACGGCATTATAAATAGAACGGACATTCTCTGAATTTATTCCCCAAGTAGGTTTAATGAATTTAGCAAGCTTCTGATAGAGTTTGTACGACCTATTTATAATATGATCTACGTGTTTAATAAAATTTAATTTTTGATCAATGATTACTCCAAGATACTTTATTTGGCGACAAAATTGTAGTTGTTGATTATTCATTATTATTTGACATTTCCTAGCTTTGTTTGTAAATGAAATCATCTGTGTCTTTTGTGGGCCAAATTTCAATTTAACACTAATTCCCCAATCGGTTATTCTAGTAAGCGCTTCATTGGTTATATTTTCAAGTGTAGTTATGTCTTTCGACTGTGTGATTAAGAGAATGTCATCTGCAAAGGCTTGAAGGTGGCATCCCTGAGGTAGTTCAGCCGTTAAGAGTTCGTCTAAAACCAGATTCCATAGTATAGGACCGCAAACTGAACCTTGAATGCATCCTCGAGACATAGGTTTGGTACATGAACTGTCAGCAAAATCAAGCCTGACCGTTCTATCCTTAACATAATTTTGCAACAGTTTGAATAAGTTAGAGGGACAGTGTACAGTGTTGAGTTTGTGGAAAATCGCTGGCCACCACGCATTGTCGAATGCGGATTGGATGTCAAGAGATATAGCTATTACTTGTAGTTTTTTAGCTTTAGCATCTTGAATCACATCAAGTGCTTTCTGGATAGCATTAGTTGTTGATGTCTGTTCTTTAAATCCAAACTGCATATTACTCATAGTGCCTGTTATATGAAGATGATGTTTTAATCGTTTCGTAATAAGTTTTTCTAGAACCTTTCCGAAGACATTTATTAGGCCTATTGGTCTGTATGAAGATGTTGTATGTTCGCTTTTATTAGGCTTAGGTATGACTTTGATATAAGCAACTTTCCAAGCTTTTGGGAAGTACGAGAGTTGAAGGCATCTATTCATTAGCTTAGTTACCACAGATGGGAATAATTTTATGAAATTTGTACAGATATCGGCTGTGAGGTGGTCAAGACCTGGAGATTTCTTGGGGTTCATGGAGGATACTGCATTTATTATTTCGTCGACTGTGAATGGAGGTTCTGGTAGCGTTGCAGGTATTTTTTTAGATAGTCTCCTTATCGTTGTGTGCTGTGGATTTGTGTCCGGTTCATCTTCAGGAAAGTACTCTTTAAGGAAAGTTTCAGCGGTCTCTTGGGTGGTTGAGGTGTAATTACCAGATTTAGTTTTAAGAGTAGTAGGAGGCTTTGTTAGTGGTGTTGTTTTTAATAATCTATTCGTAACGCTCCAAACGTCCTCCTTTCCTTGCTTATTACAAAATTCTTTGAAGTGTTTTGTTGATTCGGCTCTTATTGCTTGCGAATATTCATTTTTTAGCCTGTCTTTTTCTGATAGTGCGTCGGTCATGGGTTTTTTATTACGCTTTAGTTGTTGTAGTTTGTGGTGGTTTTTTATAACTTTTTGTTTAAGACTCTCTAGTTTTTCATTCCACCACGGAGCTCTATGGGCGTGTTCGCCTTTTTGTGGAAACAGTTTATTGCAAACATTTTGAATAACAGACGTTAATTTTGAGACATATTTTTCAAGCTCTGTAGTGTTAAGATGCTCAATATTGATATCTAGGTCTAAGTTTTCACTAATTCGTTTTTGAAATACTTCTTTTATATCGTCCCATTTTATATTTTGTGTGTTGTACTTGAAGGTGGACAGTTTTTTGGCTCTTGTTAATGAACTTTTATTCATATGTAATTCGAAAATAATGCCATTATGACTAGATGTTGGACTACATTCTTTTGTAATTTTCCAGTTTGATATTTGATTTGGCGGTGAGTTGCAGGTGAGAGTTAGGTCTATAATTGATTCCCGATGGATGTTATGAGAGACTGTTTCAAAAGTAGGATCGGTGCCGATGTTACAAATGTTTAGATTATTGGTTGTGATCAGGTTTACAATGTTGTTTCCACGGCGGTTGGCTCGCACTGAACCCCATAGGGGGTGCCATCCATTGAAATCTCCGCCAATAATGTGTATAGAGTTTGGATTATTCTGGAGGAAGAAATCTAATGAATTGATTGTGTTTATTTCATCGTTCCTAGGTTCAACGTATGCACTAATTAAAAATACTTTTTTACCGCGGATGACAATTTGCACAATGCACAGATTTGGAGAAGAATATTCGGACATACCCAGGGTACATCCAATTTTCTGTCTTACTAGAATACATGCTTTAACATGACGATCAGTTGGGAACTGATAAATATTGTAATTAGGGCATGGATTCATAGAACTATTTTTACCTACATATGGTTCGCTGATAAAAACTACATCAATTTGATTATTGTTAATATATGTAAACATTTCGTGTGTTGCTGCATAGCCCCTGTCAAGGTTAATTTGTAAACATTTTATTGCGGGGTGATTTTTAGAGATTGTATTGTTTCTATTTCTGATGTCCATAGTCAGTCCTGTTTTTGCAGCTTTCTATCTGTTTTTGTAAGCGGGGACAAAGTAGCGACGTGGCACTATGTTGAGTATTTAAATTCAAATTATATTTCTTGCAATGTAGTGAGCAGTTGTAACAGTTGACTTTAGTTTCGTCTTTTTTGACTGGGCAATCTTTGTAGGAGTGGTCAAATGATGAGCAGTAGGAGCAAATTGTTTTGTCTTCTGTGCAATGTTTCTTCGTGTGACCGAATTTAAGGCACTTGTAACAATGAAGATACGCTGGGTGGTCTTCAGTATGTACTCTCTGATGATCAATATTTAATTTCTGTAGTTCTATAACAGTTCTCCAAATTTGAGGAGTTACCATAAAAACAGGGTTGTATAGTTTTTTATTTTTATTATTTTTTATAAAACGGAAAGTTATATCGTCAGGAGTTTTTATTTCACTTTTTATTCTTGGGTTTTGATTTATAATAATTTCTTTGAGTTCAGCTACTGGGGTGTCGATATAGACGCCCTTTAATATTATCATAGGCCTCAGTTTCTTGGCTATATCAGCGTTAACCAAGCTATCTGGCTGATTTGCGGCGTCAATAACCTTGTCCCGTTGTTCTTCGTTATCAAACTCTACTCTGAGTTTATTGTTAGATACTTGCTTGACGTCAGCGGGACTGAAGGTATAGTGCTTAAAGTGTACACTTTTCCGCCAAGCACTAATAGTATCTTGTGGAGAAGAAACTGGCTGCTTCGCACTAACAATGATTGCCGGTTTTGTTATAGGAATGGATTTCTTTACAGGCGTGGAAGATTTAACAGCGTTAGCGTACGATATGGGTGATGTAGTGGTTGAAGGTGATAGAAGTGGACGTTGCAATGGCTGAGTATATAGTTGTTGAGGTTTTTGGGTAAACTTTGAGAGCTCTTCTTTAATAGTGTTCCTGATGATTGTCACAGTTTTATTTTCGGCTGATGATATTGAATGCCGTAAAACGGTTTTCACTTGGTCGAACAATTGTTGAGAACTGCGATTAATTTCATCCAGCGATTTTTTGATGTTATCTTTATTCTGGCGCGTAACGCTTCTATTGCCGTCTAAATTTTGCTGAATAAAATGTATGTTTTCTAATATTTTTGCGAGGTATTCTTCGTTCAGATTTAACCCGGGGTCAGACCGTGCCTCTTCGTATTCGTCGTCAGTTATATGGATGGGATCTTCAGCCCTGTTAGTCGCTTTTATGAACTCTTGGCTGAGATCGACTTCAGAACAAGTATTTTTTAAAGTTGACATTTGTGTAATGTAAAACAACTTAAGTAATGAAAAGCGAGAGGGTGGGCGGAATAAACGATGACTTAAACAAAAAACTTTAGTTTTATGAATTTACTACTATTAGAAAATCGAATTATATGAAAATAAATTATTTAAATGCGAAAATATATAAAGAAAACTATGTAAAAATACGAGGGACAATAAATTATACTATATAAAAAAATCTAAATGAAAAAAAAAACGAAATTAATTATGATTTATAATGACAAGTATGAAAATTTACTTAAGTGATGAAAACAGGGAGGGTGGGAGGGCGATTTTCTCTATTTCCTTGTGTTTTATTTTACAGATTTGAGTGCAGATGGCAGTTTCTACACTAGACGGACCTTACAGAAGCAAAAAGAATGAAATAAAAGCAAAATTGAAAAAATTTAAAAATTTTATCAAAATACGACTCTAAGAAAATGAATTATATGAAAATTTGTAATTTTACTGTGAAAATTGTATAAAAAAACTATGGGGAATTAAAGGTAGTAATTAGTTACACTATATAAAAAGAAAATATGAACAGAAAAGATAATTTTTATGCAAAGTTAGAGAAGATTTTATGTTTTATTTGTGAATTTACGACTATAAAAGAATGAAAAATGTGAAAATTTATAATATAACAGTGAAAATTTAATAAGAAAACTATAGGGTAATATGGGGAGCAATTAGTTGTATTATTTAGAAAAAAAATTTGACCAAAA
>CAVLGL010000090.1:0-22500 GCA_963668995.1 Parnassius mnemosyne
CTAACCTAACCTAACCTAACCTAACCTAACCTAACCTAACCTAACCTAACCTAACCTAACCTAACCTAACCTAACCTAACCTAACCTAACCTAACCTAACCTAACCTAACCTAACCTAACCTAACCTAACCTAACCTAACCTAACCTAACCTAACCTAACCTAACCTAACCTAACCTAACCTAACCTAACCTAACCTAACCTAACCTAACCTAACCTAACCTAACCTAACCTAACCTAACCTAACCTAACCTAACCTAACCTAACCTAACCTAACCTAACCTAACCTAACCTAACCTAACCTAACCTAACCTAACCTAACCTAACCTAACCTAACCTAACCTAACCTAACCTAACCTAACCTAACCTAACCTAACCTAACCTAACCTAACCTAACCTAACCTAACCTAACCTAACCTAACCTAACCTAACCTAACCTAACCTAACCTAACCTAACCTAACCTAACCTAACCTAACCTAACCTAACCTAACCTAACCTAACCTAACCTAACCTAACCTAACCTAACCTAACCTAACCTAACCTAACCTAACCTAACCTAACCTAACCTAACCTAACCTAACCTAACCTAACCTAACCTAACCTAACCTAACCTAACCTAACCTAACCTAACCTAACCTAACCTAACCTAACCTAACCTAACCTAACCTAACCTAACCTAACCTAACCTAACCTAACCTAACCTAACCTAACCTAACCTAACCTAACCTAACCTAACCTAACCTAACCTAACCTAACCTAACCTAACCTAACCTAACCTAACCTAACCTAACCTAACCTAACCTAACCTAACCTAACCTAACCTAACCTAACCTAACCTAACCTAACCTAACCTAACCTAACCTAACCTAACCTAACCTAACCTAACCTAACCTAACCTAACCTAACCTAACCTAACCTAACCTAACCTAACCTAACCTAACCTAACCTAACCTAACCTAACCTAACCTAACCTAACCTAACCTAACCTAACCTAACCTAACCTAACCTAACCTAACCTAACCTAACCTAACCTAACCTAACCTAACCTAACCTAACCTAACCTAACCTAACCTAACCTAACCTAACCTAACCTAACCTAACCTAACCTAACCTAACCTAACCTAACCTAACCTAACCTAACCTAACCTAACCTAACCTAACCTAACCTAACCTAACCTAACCTAACCTAACCTAACCTAACCTAACCTAACCTAACCTAACCTAACCTAACCTAACCTAACCTAACCTAACCTAACCTAACCTAACCTAACCTAACCTAACCTAACCTAACCTAACCTAACCTAACCTAACCTAACCTAACCTAACCTAACCTAACCTAACCTAACCTAACCTAACCTAACCTAACCTAACCTAACCTAACCTAACCTAACCTAACCTAACCTAACCTAACCTAACCTAACCTAACCTAACCTAACCTAACCTAACCTAACCTAACCTAACCTAACCTAACCTAACCTAACCTAACCTAACCTAACCTAACCTAACCTAACCTAACCTAACCTAACCTAACCTAACCTAACCTAACCTAACCTAACCTAACCTAACCTAACCTAACCTAACCTAACCTAACCTAACCTAACCTAACCTAACCTAACCTAACCTAACCTAACCTAACCTAACCTAACCTAACCTAACCTAACCTAACCTAACCTAACCTAACCTAACCTAACCTAACCTAACCTAACCTAACCTAACCTAACCTAACCTAACCTAACCTAACCTAACCTAACCTAACCTAACCTATCCTAACCTAACCTAACCTAACCTAACCTAACCTAACCTAACCTAACCTAACCTAACCTAACCTAACCTAACCTAACCTAACCTAACCTAACCTAACCTAACCTAACCTAACCTAACCTAACCTAACCTAACCTAACCTAACCTAACCTAACCTAACCTAACCTAACCTAACCTAACCTAACCTAACCTAACCTAACCTAACCTAACCTAACCTAACCTAACCTAACCTAACCTAACCTAACCTAACCTAACCTAACCTAACCTAACCTAACCTAACCTAACCTAACCTAACCTAACCTAACCTAACCTAACCTAACCTAACCTAACCTAACCTAACCTAACCTAACCTAACCTAACCTAACCTAACCTAACCTAACCTAACCTAACCTAACCTAACCTAACCTAACCTAACCTAACCTAACCTAACCTAACCTAACCTAACCTAACCTAACCTAACCTAACCTAACCTAACCTAACCTAACCTAACCTAACCTAACCTAACCTAACCTAACCTAACCTAACCTAACCTAACCTAACCTAACCTAACCTAACCTAACCTAACCTAACCTAACCTAACCTAACCTAACCTAACCTAACCTAACCTAACCTAACCTAACCTAACCTAACCTAACCTAACCTAACCTAACCTAACCTAACCTAACCTAACCTAACCTAACCTAACCTAACCTAACCTAACCTAACCTAACCTAACCTAACCTAACCTAACCTAACCTAACCTAACCTAACCTAACCTAACCTAACCTAACCTAACCTAACCTAACCTAACCTAACCTAACCTAACCTAACCTAACCTAACCTAACCTAACCTAACCTAACCTAACCTAACCTAACCTAACCTAACCTAACCTAACCTAACCTAACCTAACCTAACCTAACCTAACCTAACCTAACCTAACCTAACCTAACCTAACCTAACCTAACCTAACCTAACCTAACCTAACCTAACCTAACCTAACCTAACCTAACCTAACCTAACCTAACCTAACCTAACCTAACCTAACCTAACCTAACCTAACCTAACCTAACCTAACCTAACCTAACCTAACCTAACCTAACCTAACCTAACCTAACCTAACCTAACCTAACCTAACCTAACCTAACCTAACCTAACCTAACCTAACCTAACCTAACCTAACCTAACCTAACCTAACCTAACCTAACCTAACCTAACCTAACCTAACCTAACCTAACCTAACCTAACCTAACCTAACCTAACCTAACCTAACCTAACCTAACCTAACCTAACCTAACCTAACCTAACCTAACCTAACCTAACCTAACCTAACCTAACCTAACCTAACCTAACCTAACCTAACCTAACCTAACCTAACCTAACCTAACCTAACCTAACCTAACCTAACCTAACCTAACCTAACCTAACCTAACCTAACCTAACCTAACCTAACCTAACCTAACCTAACCTAACCTAACCTAACCTAACCTAACCTAACCTAACCTAACCTAACCTAACCTAACCTAACCTAACCTAACCTAACCTAACCTAACCTAACCTAACCTAACCTAACCTAACCTAACCTAACCTAACCTAACCTAACCTAACCTAACCTAACCTAACCTAACCTAACCTAACCTAACCTAACCTAACCTAACCTAACCTAACCTAACCTAACCTAACCTAACCTAACCTAACCTAACCTAACCTAACCTAACCTAACCTAACCTAACCTAACCTAACCTAACCTAACCTAACCTAACCTAACCTAACCTAACCTAACCTAACCTAACCTAACCTAACCTAACCTAACCTAACCTAACCTAACCTAACCTAACCTAACCTAACCTAACCTAACCTAACCTAACCTAACCTAACCTAACCTAACCTAACCTAACCTAACCTAACCTAACCTAACCTAACCTAACCTAACCTAACCTAACCTAACCTAACCTAACCTAACCTAACCTAACCTAACCTAACCTAACCTAACCTAACCTAACCTAACCTAACCTAACCTAACCTAACCTAACCTAACCTAACCTAACCTAACCTAACCTAACCTAACCTAACCTAACCTAACCTAACCTAACCTAACCTAACCTAACCTAACCTAACCTAACCTAACCTAACCTAACCTAACCTAACCTAACCTAACCTAACCTAACCTAACCTAACCTAACCTAACCTAACCTAACCTAACCTAACCTAACCTAACCTAACCTAACCTAACCTAACCTAACCTAACCTAACCTAACCTAACCTAACCTAACCTAACCTAACCTAACCTAACCTAACCTAACCTAACCTAACCTAACCTAACCTAACCTAACCTAACCTAACCTAACCTAACCTAACCTAACCTAACCTAACCTAACCTAACCTAACCTAACCTAACCTAACCTAACCTAACCTAACCTAACCTAACCTAACCTAACCTAACCTAACCTAACCTAACCTAACCTAACCTAACCTAACCTAACCTAACCTAACCTAACCTAACCTAACCTAACCTAACCTAACCTAACCTAACCTAACCTAACCTAACCTAACCTAACCTAACCTAACCTAACCTAACCTAACCTAACCTAACCTAACCTAACCTAACCTAACCTAACCTAACCTAACCTAACCTAACCTAACCTAACCTAACCTAACCTAACCTAACCTAACCTAACCTAACCTAACCTAACCTAACCTAACCTAACCTAACCTAACCTAACCTAACCTAACCTAACCTAACCTAACCTAACCTAACCTAACCTAACCTAACCTAACCTAACCTAACCTAACCTAACCTAACCTAACCTAACCTAACCTAACCTAACCTAACCTAACCTAACCTAACCTAACCTAACCTAACCTAACCTAACCTAACCTAACCTAACCTAACCTAACCTAACCTAACCTAACCTAACCTAACCTAACCTAACCTAACCTAACCTAACCTAACCTAACCTAACCTAACCTAACCTAACCTAACCTAACCTAACCTAACCTAACCTAACCTAACCTAACCTAACCTAACCTAACCTAACCTAACCTAACCTAACCTAACCTAACCTAACCTAACCTAACCTAACCTAACCTAACCTAACCTAACCTAACCTAACCTAACCTAACCTAACCTAACCTAACCTAACCTAACCTAACCTAACCTAACCTAACCTAACCTAACCTAACCTAACCTAACCTAACCTAACCTAACCTAACCTAACCTAACCTAACCTAACCTAACCTAACCTAACCTAACCTAACCTAACCTAACCTAACCTAACCTAACCTAACCTAACCTAACCTAACCTAACCTAACCTAACCTAACCTAACCTAACCTAACCTAACCTAACCTAACCTAACCTAACCTAACCTAACCTAACCTAACCTAACCTAACCTAACCTAACCTAACCTAACCTAACCTAACCTAACCTAACCTAACCTAACCTAACCTAACCTAACCTAACCTAACCTAACCTAACCTAACCTAACCTAACCTAACCTAACCTAACCTAACCTAACCTAACCTAACCTAACCTAACCTAACCTAACCTAACCTAACCTAACCTAACCTAACCTAACCTAACCTAACCTAACCTAACCTAACCTAACCTAACCTAACCTAACCTAACCTAACCTAACCTAACCTAACCTAACCTAACCTAACCTAACCTAACCTAACCTAACCTAACCTAACCTAACCTAACCTAACCTAACCTAACCTAACCTAACCTAACCTAACCTAACCTAACCTAACCTAACCTAACCTAACCTAACCTAACCTAACCTAACCTAACCTAACCTAACCTAACCTAACCTAACCTAACCTAACCTAACCTAACCTAACCTAACCTAACCTAACCTAACCTAACCTAACCTAACCTAACCTAACCTAACCTAACCTAACCTAACCTAACCTAACCTAACCTAACCTAACCTAACCTAACCTAACCTAACCTAACCTAACCTAACCTAACCTAACCTAACCTAACCTAACCTAACCTAACCTAACCTAACCTAACCTAACCTAACCTAACCTAACCTAACCTAACCTAACCTAACCTAACCTAACCTAACCTAACCTAACCTAACCTAACCTAACCTAACCTAACCTAACCTAACCTAACCTAACCTAACCTAACCTAACCTAACCTAACCTAACCTAACCTAACCTAACCTAACCTAACCTAACCTAACCTAACCTAACCTAACCTAACCTAACCTAACCTAACCTAACCTAACCTAACCTAACCTAACCTAACCTAACCTAACCTAACCTAACCTAACCTAACCTAACCTAACCTAACCTAACCTAACCTAACCTAACCTAACCTAACCTAACCTAACCTAACCTAACCTAACCTAACCTAACCTAACCTAACCTAACCTAACCTAACCTAACCTAACCTAACCTAACCTAACCTAACCTAACCTAACCTAACCTAACCTAACCTAACCTAACCTAACCTAACCTAACCTAACCTAACCTAACCTAACCTAACCTAACCTAACCTAACCTAACCTAACCTAACCTAACCTAACCTAACCTAACCTAACCTAACCTAACCTAACCTAACCTAACCTAACCTAACCTAACCTAACCTAACCTAACCTAACCTAACCTAACCTAACCTAACCTAACCTAACCTAACCTAACCTAACCTAACCTAACCTAACCTAACCTAACCTAACCTAACCTAACCTAACCTAACCTAACCTAACCTAACCTAACCTAACCTAACCTAACCTAACCTAACCTAACCTAACCTAACCTAACCTAACCTAACCTAACCTAACCTAACCTAACCTAACCTAACCTAACCTAACCTAACCTAACCTAACCTAACCTAACCTAACCTAACCTAACCTAACCTAACCTAACCTAACCTAACCTAACCTAACCTAACCTAACCTAACCTAACCTAACCTAACCTAACCTAACCTAACCTAACCTAACCTAACCTAACCTAACCTAACCTAACCTAACCTAACCTAACCTAACCTAACCTAACCTAACCTAACCTAACCTAACCTAACCTAACCTAACCTAACCTAACCTAACCTAACCTAACCTAACCTAACCTAACCTAACCTAACCTAACCTAACCTAACCTAACCTAACCTAACCTAACCTAACCTAACCTAACCTAACCTAACCTAACCTAACCTAACCTAACCTAACCTAACCTAACCTAACCTAACCTAACCTAACCTAACCTAACCTAACCTAACCTAACCTAACCTAACCTAACCTAACCTAACCTAACCTAACCTAACCTAACCTAACCTAACCTAACCTAACCTAACCTAACCTAACCTAACCTAACCTAACCTAACCTAACCTAACCTAACCTAACCTAACCTAACCTAACCTAACCTAACCTAACCTAACCTAACCTAACCTAACCTAACCTAACCTAACCTAACCTAACCTAACCTAACCTAACCTAACCTAACCTAACCTAACCTAACCTAACCTAACCTAACCTAACCTAACCTAACCTAACCTAACCTAACCTAACCTAACCTAACCTAACCTAACCTAACCTAACCTAACCTAACCTAACCTAACCTAACCTAACCTAACCTAACCTAACCTAACCTAACCTAACCTAACCTAACCTAACCTAACCTAACCTAACCTAACCTAACCTAACCTAACCTAACCTAACCTAACCTAACCTAACCTAACCTAACCTAACCTAACCTAACCTAACCTAACCTAACCTAACCTAACCTAACCTAACCTAACCTAACCTAACCTAACCTAACCTAACCTAACCTAACCTAACCTAACCTAACCTAACCTAACCTAACCTAACCTAACCTAACCTAACCTAACCTAACCTAACCTAACCTAACCTAACCTAACCTAACCTAACCTAACCTAACCTAACCTAACCTAACCTAACCTAACCTAACCTAACCTAACCTAACCTAACCTAACCTAACCTAACCTAACCTAACCTAACCTAACCTAACCTAACCTAACCTAACCTAACCTAACCTAACCTAACCTAACCTAACCTAACCTAACCTAACCTAACCTAACCTAACCTAACCTAACCTAACCTAACCTAACCTAACCTAACCTAACCTAACCTAACCTAACCTAACCTAACCTAACCTAACCTAACCTAACCTAACCTAACCTAACCTAACCTAACCTAACCTAACCTAACCTAACCTAACCTAACCTAACCTAACCTAACCTAACCTAACCTAACCTAACCTAACCTAACCTAACCTAACCTAACCTAACCTAACCTAACCTAACCTAACCTAACCTAACCTAACCTAACCTAACCTAACCTAACCTAACCTAACCTAACCTAACCTAACCTAACCTAACCTAACCTAACCTAACCTAACCTAACCTAACCTAACCTAACCTAACCTAACCTAACCTAACCTAACCTAACCTAACCTAACCTAACCTAACCTAACCTAACCTAACCTAACCTAACCTAACCTAACCTAACCTAACCTAACCTAACCTAACCTAACCTAACCTAACCTAACCTAACCTAACCTAACCTAACCTAACCTAACCTAACCTAACCTAACCTAACCTAACCTAACCTAACCTAACCTAACCTAACCTAACCTAACCTAACCTAACCTAACCTAACCTAACCTAACCTAACCTAACCTAACCTAACCTAACCTAACCTAACCTAACCTAACCTAACCTAACCTAACCTAACCTAACCTAACCTAACCTAACCTAACCTAACCTAACCTAACCTAACCTAACCTAACCTAACCTAACCTAACCTAACCTAACCTAACCTAACCTAACCTAACCTAACCTAACCTAACCTAACCTAACCTAACCTAACCTAACCTAACCTAACCTAACCTAACCTAACCTAACCTAACCTAACCTAACCTAACCTAACCTAACCTAACCTAACCTAACCTAACCTAACCTAACCTAACCTAACCTAACCTAACCTAACCTAACCTAACCTAACCTAACCTAACCTAACCTAACCTAACCTAACCTAACCTAACCTAACCTAACCTAACCTAACCTAACCTAACCTAACCTAACCTAACCTAACCTAACCTAACCTAACCTAACCTAACCTAACCTAACCTAACCTAACCTAACCTAACCTAACCTAACCTAACCTAACCTAACCTAACCTAACCTAACCTAACCTAACCTAACCTAACCTAACCTAACCTAACCTAACCTAACCTAACCTAACCTAACCTAACCTAACCTAACCTAACCTAACCTAACCTAACCTAACCTAACCTAACCTAACCTAACCTAACCTAACCTAACCTAACCTAACCTAACCTAACCTAACCTAACCTAACCTAACCTAACCTAACCTAACCTAACCTAACCTAACCTAACCTAACCTAACCTAACCTAACCTAACCTAACCTAACCTAACCTAACCTAACCTAACCTAACCTAACCTAACCTAACCTAACCTAACCTAACCTAACCTAACCTAACCTAACCTAACCTAACCTAACCTAACCTAACCTAACCTAACCTAACCTAACCTAACCTAACCTAACCTAACCTAACCTAACCTAACCTAACCTAACCTAACCTAACCTAACCTAACCTAACCTAACCTAACCTAACCTAACCTAACCTAACCTAACCTAACCTAACCTAACCTAACCTAACCTAACCTAACCTAACCTAACCTAACCTAACCTAACCTAACCTAACCTAACCTAACCTAACCTAACCTAACCTAACCTAACCTAACCTAACCTAACCTAACCTAACCTAACCTAACCTAACCTAACCTAACCTAACCTAACCTAACCTAACCTAACCTAACCTAACCTAACCTAACCTAACCTAACCTAACCTAACCTAACCTAACCTAACCTAACCTAACCTAACCTAACCTAACCTAACCTAACCTAACCTAACCTAACCTAACCTAACCTAACCTAACCTAACCTAACCTAACCTAACCTAACCTAACCTAACCTAACCTAACCTAACCTAACCTAACCTAACCTAACCTAACCTAACCTAACCTAACCTAACCTAACCTAACCTAACCTAACCTAACCTAACCTAACCTAACCTAACCTAACCTAACCTAACCTAACCTAACCTAACCTAACCTAACCTAACCTAACCTAACCTAACCTAACCTAACCTAACCTAACCTAACCTAACCTAACCTAACCTAACCTAACCTAACCTAACCTAACCTAACCTAACCTAACCTAACCTAACCTAACCTAACCTAACCTAACCTAACCTAACCTAACCTAACCTAACCTAACCTAACCTAACCTAACCTAACCTAACCTAACCTAACCTAACCTAACCTAACCTAACCTAACCTAACCTAACCTAACCTAACCTAACCTAACCTAACCTAACCTAACCTAACCTAACCTAACCTAACCTAACCTAACCTAACCTAACCTAACCTAACCTAACCTAACCTAACCTAACCTAACCTAACCTAACCTAACCTAACCTAACCTAACCTAACCTAACCTAACCTAACCTAACCTAACCTAACCTAACCTAACCTAACCTAACCTAACCTAACCTAACCTAACCTAACCTAACCTAACCTAACCTAACCTAACCTAACCTAACCTAACCTAACCTAACCTAACCTAACCTAACCTAACCTAACCTAACCTAACCTAACCTAACCTAACCTAACCTAACCTAACCTAACCTAACCTAACCTAACCTAACCTAACCTAACCTAACCTAACCTAACCTAACCTAACCTAACCTAACCTAACCTAACCTAACCTAACCTAACCTAACCTAACCTAACCTAACCTAACCTAACCTAACCTAACCTAACCTAACCTAACCTAACCTAACCTAACCTAACCTAACCTAACCTAACCTAACCTAACCTAACCTAACCTAACCTAACCTAACCTAACCTAACCTAACCTAACCTAACCTAACCTAACCTAACCTAACCTAACCTAACCTAACCTAACCTAACCTAACCTAACCTAACCTAACCTAACCTAACCTAACCTAACCTAACCTAACCTAACCTAACCTAACCTAACCTAACCTAACCTAACCTAACCTAACCTAACCTAACCTAACCTAACCTAACCTAACCTAACCTAACCTAACCTAACCTAACCTAACCTAACCTAACCTAACCTAACCTAACCTAACCTAACCTAACCTAACCTAACCTAACCTAACCTAACCTAACCTAACCTAACCTAACCTAACCTAACCTAACCTAACCTAACCTAACCTAACCTAACCTAACCTAACCTAACCTAACCTAACCTAACCTAACCTAACCTAACCTAACCTAACCTAACCTAACCTAACCTAACCTAACCTAACCTAACCTAACCTAACCTAACCTAACCTAACCTAACCTAACCTAACCTAACCTAACCTAACCTAACCTAACCTAACCTAACCTAACCTAACCTAACCTAACCTAACCTAACCTAACCTAACCTAACCTAACCTAACCTAACCTAACCTAACCTAACCTAACCTAACCTAACCTAACCTAACCTAACCTAACCTAACCTAACCTAACCTAACCTAACCTAACCTAACCTAACCTAACCTAACCTAACCTAACCTAACCTAACCTAACCTAACCTAACCTAACCTAACCTAACCTAACCTAACCTAACCTAACCTAACCTAACCTAACCTAACCTAACCTAACCTAACCTAACCTAACCTAACCTAACCTAACCTAACCTAACCTAACCTAACCTAACCTAACCTAACCTAACCTAACCTAACCTAACCTAACCTAACCTAACCTAACCTAACCTAACCTAACCTAACCTAACCTAACCTAACCTAACCTAACCTAACCTAACCTAACCTAACCTAACCTAACCTAACCTAACCTAACCTAACCTAACCTAACCTAACCTAACCTAACCTAACCTAACCTAACCTAACCTAACCTAACCTAACCTAACCTAACCTAACCTAACCTAACCTAACCTAACCTAACCTAACCTAACCTAACCTAACCTAACCTAACCTAACCTAACCTAACCTAACCTAACCTAACCTAACCTAACCTAACCTAACCTAACCTAACCTAACCTAACCTAACCTAACCTAACCTAACCTAACCTAACCTAACCTAACCTAACCTAACCTAACCTAACCTAACCTAACCTAACCTAACCTAACCTAACCTAACCTAACCTAACCTAACCTAACCTAACCTAACCTAACCTAACCTAACCTAACCTAACCTAACCTAACCTAACCTAACCTAACCTAACCTAACCTAACCTAACCTAACCTAACCTAACCTAACCTAACCTAACCTAACCTAACCTAACCTAACCTAACCTAACCTAACCTAACCTAACCTAACCTAACCTAACCTAACCTAACCTAACCTAACCTAACCTAACCTAACCTAACCTAACCTAACCTAACCTAACCTAACCTAACCTAACCTAACCTAACCTAACCTAACCTAACCTAACCTAACCTAACCTAACCTAACCTAACCTAACCTAACCTAACCTAACCTAACCTAACCTAACCTAACCTAACCTAACCTAACCTAACCTAACCTAACCTAACCTAACCTAACCTAACCTAACCTAACCTAACCTAACCTAACCTAACCTAACCTAACCTAACCTAACCTAACCTAACCTAACCTAACCTAACCTAACCTAACCTAACCTAACCTAACCTAACCTAACCTAACCTAACCTAACCTAACCTAACCTAACCTAACCTAACCTAACCTAACCTAACCTAACCTAACCTAACCTAACCTAACCTAACCTAACCTAACCTAACCTAACCTAACCTAACCTAACCTAACCTAACCTAACCTAACCTAACCTAACCTAACCTAACCTAACCTAACCTAACCTAACCTAACCTAACCTAACCTAACCTAACCTAACCTAACCTAACCTAACCTAACCTAACCTAACCTAACCTAACCTAACCTAACCTAACCTAACCTAACCTAACCTAACCTAACCTAACCTAACCTAACCTAACCTAACCTAACCTAACCTAACCTAACCTAACCTAACCTAACCTAACCTAACCTAACCTAACCTAACCTAACCTAACCTAACCTAACCTAACCTAACCTAACCTAACCTAACCTAACCTAACCTAACCTAACCTAACCTAACCTAACCTAACCTAACCTAACCTAACCTAACCTAACCTAACCTAACCTAACCTAACCTAACCTAACCTAACCTAACCTAACCTAACCTAACCTAACCTAACCTAACCTAACCTAACCTAACCTAACCTAACCTAACCTAACCTAACCTAACCTAACCTAACCTAACCTAACCTAACCTAACCTAACCTAACCTAACCTAACCTAACCTAACCTAACCTAACCTAACCTAACCTAACCTAACCTAACCTAACCTAACCTAACCTAACCTAACCTAACCTAACCTAACCTAACCTAACCTAACCTAACCTAACCTAACCTAACCTAACCTAACCTAACCTAACCTAACCTAACCTAACCTAACCTAACCTAACCTAACCTAACCTAACCTAACCTAACCTAACCTAACCTAACCTAACCTAACCTAACCTAACCTAACCTAACCTAACCTAACCTAACCTAACCTAACCTAACCTAACCTAACCTAACCTAACCTAACCTAACCTAACCTAACCTAACCTAACCTAACCTAACCTAACCTAACCTAACCTAACCTAACCTAACCTAACCTAACCTAACCTAACCTAACCTAACCTAACCTAACCTAACCTAACCTAACCTAACCTAACCTAACCTAACCTAACCTAACCTAACCTAACCTAACCTAACCTAACCTAACCTAACCTAACCTAACCTAACCTAACCTAACCTAACCTAACCTAACCTAACCTAACCTAACCTAACCTAACCTAACCTAACCTAACCTAACCTAACCTAACCTAACCTAACCTAACCTAACCTAACCTAACCTAACCTAACCTAACCTAACCTAACCTAACCTAACCTAACCTAACCTAACCTAACCTAACCTAACCTAACCTAACCTAACCTAACCTAACCTAACCTAACCTAACCTAACCTAACCTAACCTAACCTAACCTAACCTAACCTAACCTAACCTAACCTAACCTAACCTAACCTAACCTAACCTAACCTAACCTAACCTAACCTAACCTAACCTAACCTAACCTAACCTAACCTAACCTAACCTAACCTAACCTAACCTAACCTAACCTAACCTAACCTAACCTAACCTAACCTAACCTAACCTAACCTAACCTAACCTAACCTAACCTAACCTAACCTAACCTAACCTAACCTAACCTAACCTAACCTAACCTAACCTAACCTAACCTAACCTAACCTAACCTAACCTAACCTAACCTAACCTAACCTAACCTAACCTAACCTAACCTAACCTAACCTAACCTAACCTAACCTAACCTAACCTAACCTAACCTAACCTAACCTAACCTAACCTAACCTAACCTAACCTAACCTAACCTAACCTAACCTAACCTAACCTAACCTAACCTAACCTAACCTAACCTAACCTAACCTAACCTAACCTAACCTAACCTAACCTAACCTAACCTAACCTAACCTAACCTAACCTAACCTAACCTAACCTAACCTAACCTAACCTAACCTAACCTAACCTAACCTAACCTAACCTAACCTAACCTAACCTAACCTAACCTAACCTAACCTAACCTAACCTAACCTAACCTAACCTAACCTAACCTAACCTAACCTAACCTAACCTAACCTAACCTAACCTAACCTAACCTAACCTAACCTAACCTAACCTAACCTAACCTAACCTAACCTAACCTAACCTAACCTAACCTAACCTAACCTAACCTAACCTAACCTAACCTAACCTAACCTAACCTAACCTAACCTAACCTAACCTAACCTAACCTAACCTAACCTAACCTAACCTAACCTAACCTAACCTAACCTAACCTAACCTAACCTAACCTAACCTAACCTAACCTAACCTAACCTAACCTAACCTAACCTAACCTAACCTAACCTAACCTAACCTAACCTAACCTAACCTAACCTAACCTAACCTAACCTAACCTAACCTAACCTAACCTAACCTAACCTAACCTAACCTAACCTAACCTAACCTAACCTAACCTAACCTAACCTAACCTAACCTAACCTAACCTAACCTAACCTAACCTAACCTAACCTAACCTAACCTAACCTAACCTAACCTAACCTAACCTAACCTAACCTAACCTAACCTAACCTAACCTAACCTAACCTAACCTAACCTAACCTAACCTAACCTAACCTAACCTAACCTAACCTAACCTAACCTAACCTAACCTAACCTAACCTAACCTAACCTAACCTAACCTAACCTAACCTAACCTAACCTAACCTAACCTAACCTAACCTAACCTAACCTAACCTAACCTAACCTAACCTAACCTAACCTAACCTAACCTAACCTAACCTAACCTAACCTAACCTAACCTAACCTAACCTAACCTAACCTAACCTAACCTAACCTAACCTAACCTAACCTAACCTAACCTAACCTAACCTAACCTAACCTAACCTAACCTAACCTAACCTAACCTAACCTAACCTAACCTAACCTAACCTAACCTAACCTAACCTAACCTAACCTAACCTAACCTAACCTAACCTAACCTAACCTAACCTAACCTAACCTAACCTAACCTAACCTAACCTAACCTAACCTAACCTAACCTAACCTAACCTAACCTAACCTAACCTAACCTAACCTAACCTAACCTAACCTAACCTAACCTAACCTAACCTAACCTAACCTAACCTAACCTAACCTAACCTAACCTAACCTAACCTAACCTAACCTAACCTAACCTAACCTAACCTAACCTAACCTAACCTAACCTAACCTAACCTAACCTAACCTAACCTAACCTAACCTAACCTAACCTAACCTAACCTAACCTAACCTAACCTAACCTAACCTAACCTAACCTAACCTAACCTAACCTAACCTAACCTAACCTAACCTAACCTAACCTAACCTAACCTAACCTAACCTAACCTAACCTAACCTAACCTAACCTAACCTAACCTAACCTAACCTAACCTAACCTAACCTAACCTAACCTAACCTAACCTAACCTAACCTAACCTAACCTAACCTAACCTAACCTAACCTAACCTAACCTAACCTAACCTAACCTAACCTAACCTAACCTAACCTAACCTAACCTAACCTAACCTAACCTAACCTAACCTAACCTAACCTAACCTAACCTAACCTAACCTAACCTAACCTAACCTAACCTAACCTAACCTAACCTAACCTAACCTAACCTAACCTAACCTAACCTAACCTAACCTAACCTAACCTAACCTAACCTAACCTAACCTAACCTAACCTAACCTAACCTAACCTAACCTAACCTAACCTAACCTAACCTAACCTAACCTAACCTAACCTAACCTAACCTAACCTAACCTAACCTAACCTAACCTAACCTAACCTAACCTAACCTAACCTAACCTAACCTAACCTAACCTAACCTAACCTAACCTAACCTAACCTAACCTAACCTAACCTAACCTAACCTAACCTAACCTAACCTAACCTAACCTAACCTAACCTAACCTAACCTAACCTAACCTAACCTAACCTAACCTAACCTAACCTAACCTAACCTAACCTAACCTAACCTAACCTAACCTAACCTAACCTAACCTAACCTAACCTAACCTAACCTAACCTAACCTAACCTAACCTAACCTAACCTAACCTAACCTAACCTAACCTAACCTAACCTAACCTAACCTAACCTAACCTAACCTAACCTAACCTAACCTAACCTAACCTAACCTAACCTAACCTAACCTAACCTAACCTAACCTAACCTAACCTAACCTAACCTAACCTAACCTAACCTAACCTAACCTAACCTAACCTAACCTAACCTAACCTAACCTAACCTAACCTAACCTAACCTAACCTAACCTAACCTAACCTAACCTAACCTAACCTAACCTAACCTAACCTAACCTAACCTAACCTAACCTAACCTAACCTAACCTAACCTAACCTAACCTAACCTAACCTAACCTAACCTAACCTAACCTAACCTAACCTAACCTAACCTAACCTAACCTAACCTAACCTAACCTAACCTAACCTAACCTAACCTAACCTAACCAGTTGCACTCCAAACGCCGTCCCGTACGCAGCATTTTTATATCGCTCCGCGCTCTAAAAATCAAAGTGTCGGGTCAAAGTGCTCCAAATTAAAAGATCTATATATCTTTAGACGCGTCTCGTCGAGACGAAGACAGTGGTGTAATAAAAAAGTGACAAAAGTGATCTGTGAAAAAAGTTATCACCGAAAAACTGGTTTTTATAACCTGCAATAGTTTCAAAACGAAACGTAGCTCGATTTAGATCGAGAACATACTGTTTTTATAGTGTCAAAAGAAGCGCCTTGACAAGCTTAATAGACTAGGCAAATCAGAAAAATTTTCCGACACCAGCGCACCGAAATATTGGGGAAAAACAAAAACCACGTGGCCACGTGTTTTTTCACTGAAGGCCGTGCGGCTGATTCTGACGACGGAATATTGAAGAGGACTTCGAGACGAAGCGTCTGACACCTCGATCATCAAAATCAGACCAGAAACACCGGAGATATCACGCCTTGAAGATACCGATTTTCAGGAGGGACTTTCAAAGGTGAATAACTCTGGTTTTTCAGTGACGGCATATATATTTATAGACTCTAATTAAAAGAGGAACTTTAGTTTTAACTTACTGTATAAAAATTTTTAAATTTGGAGTGAATTTAGTAATATTAAGAAATTTTATAAAATTTAGGTCCAAACACGTGGTGGCTGAAGGACCCTCGGGACATTCCTGAAAATATTGTCAGAAATTTTGTTATCATACAGACTATATTCCAAAATTTTTTCAAAATTGTCCCGACATATTTACAAGATTTAGAGCCTTTTTGCGGTTGTTGGTTTTCGTTACACAATTTTCAAAATTCTAAAACTCAAAATTTTTTCAGGAATCAAAATTTAGTAATTGTAAATTATAATACACCAACTAATACATTATCTACCATAAATTTTTCAGAATTTTCGGATAAGTAGTTTCTAAGTTATAAATTTATTTGTGTGAGCTGGGAGGTCCTGCAAACCGCACGAAAACTTGTTTTTCAGTTTTCAGGAGAACGGAGCCTCCTAGCTCAATTCTGACAATTTTTTCGGGGGCCCCCCCCCCTAACCCCCCCCCACACTATCCACTAAAGGGATAGTCTTCGGACCCTCCCGGATCATTTGGACAAAGTTTCATCCCCCTACCCCAAAGTTGACATATTGACTTAGTCTCTGGGGGATGAAAAACTTAAAACTGTTATAGTGCAATAACTACCGCACCGATCCGGACGGGGTTTTTTCTAAAATTAACCATAATTGCCGAACTTTTAGATCACACATAGACGGACTCTACATAGAGTCTATGTATATTATTTTAGTTTTATAAATTAGACATTGAGACTTTCTTTACAACTAAATATTATTAGAATAAGATAAATAAGTGTTATAGACTAATTTAAACAAAAGAGACTCTTGGTAGAGCCAAGATTTTTCTTTTTTGAGAGAAATTTTTTATTTTATTTTTTATTTTATTTTAGTTTATTATATTAGATTATTACTACTACTGACAGCAGTACTCATAAAGAGACTCTACATAGAGTTTATGTACAGTAATTATAAAAAATTATAAGTTAGACCTTAAGACTTTCTCTACATTTTTAGTGTATTCTTATAACTTTATACTTACCTCTATTGACAGCAGTTCGTATAAATAGACTCTACATAGAGTTTAGGTATACTAATACTAAATTAATAAGTTAGACCTAGGGACGTTCTCTTCAATTCAATAGTAATAGAATAAGATTAGTTAGTAGTAACGAGAGACTTAGAGAAAAGAGACTCTTGGTAGAGCCAAGTTGTTTTCCAGTAACAATTTAAATTTTTTTTTTTTTTTGTTTATTGTTTATTTTATTTTATTGTATAATATTCTTATTCTTTATTTCTTTATTTCTTTATTTTTTAATTGTAGAACTCAAAAACAGACTCTACATAGAGTCAGACAGATTTGTATTAAATTGTACAAATAAACATTTTTCTGAAATATAGACGTCTAGCCACTCTGTATAGTGGCATATACAACGAGGTAGAGTCGAGACTCTACAGGAAATTTTTTGTTACATTATTTTAGTTTCGGTTTTATTGGTTGCTTACTATATGGTTGGAGATTGGACTGAGGCCTAACCTGAACTCGTGACAGTCGTGTCGAACTGCAAAAACATATAGTTAGTTTTATTTAATTTTAATTTTACTTCATTTTATATATATTTTTACAACTTATACAAATTTACATTTTAAAATAATTTTATACAACTTTTACAATTTTAATTTTATTATTTCGATTTGAGACGCGTTCCCCTTAGACATGTTCGGCATCCGTACCCCCGTCAAAAAGGCAGAAACCAGTGCTAGAGACATGAGTCCTCAAGACTCGCCAGCTAGGACAGAGAAGGCAGGACCTTCTCCAAAAATTAACCAGAGCACGCTGGCTACCAGCGTCAGGAGAAGTATAGGAGAATGGGAGACGGGGGGAAAAGCAGACACAGCAACCACAGCACACAAATCCCCTAAAAAGACAGCACCAGTCGCGCGTCCTAAATTAAAAATTACAACATCACAGGAAAGTAAGGGAGCAACCCGTAAAACATCAGAGCAGGCAACAGAAGGCTCACCAAAGACAGAAACTGCTAAATACGCAGATCGTCTGACGGAGGCCCGGGCCTGTCTCACGAAAGCCAAGCTGCACCTTAGCAATTCCCGAAACCTGCGAACAGACATAAAAAATGAAGTGACGCAGGCCATTGAAAGGCTCTATCAATTAGTCAAAGAAGCAGAGACAAGAAAATGTACAGGAATAGAGAATAAGTCAAAAGAGCAAGAGAAAAGGGAAGAAAGACAAGAAGATGAATATAAAATAACACAACTAGAAGAACAGAACAAACTAATAAAGAAGTTAGAGGAACACGGGAGATTGCTGGAAGAAAACAATAAAGAGATCGAAAAATTGAGAGACGAAATGAAAAAACAGGAAAATAAGACAGAAAGAGGGACGTACGCGAATGTACTGGCGGGGAAACCGAGCAGACTACCCACTGAAACTGTGGCTATGCACTCGGTGGCCATTACATCGACCAATGAAATGGAGACAGGAGATCAGGTAATGGAAAAGATTAGGAAAGTGATAAATGCGAAAGAGGAGGGCCTTAGGATAGATAAAATAAGAAAGGCGAGAGATAGGAAAGTAATAGTGGGATGCTGCACCCAAGAAGAAATAAATCGGGTAAAAGAAAAATTAAGGAATGCGAACGAACACCTTAATGTGGAAGAAATAAAAAATAAGGACCCACTGATAATATTGAGAGACGTATTGCAGTACAATAAAGATGAAGAAATTGTCAAAGCAATAAGAGCCCAGAACAAGCAACTCTTTAGAGACATAAAAGATAACGAAGATAGGATGGAAATAAAATATAAGAAGAGAACTAGAAACCCGCACACGTCCCACATTGTGATGAGGGTCTCGCCGCTGCTGTGGAACCGCCTCACAGAGACTGGAGCGATCCACATAGATCTCCAACGAGTGAGGGTAGAAGACCAATCCCCACTCGTCCAGTGCTCAAAGTGCTTGGGATACGGACACACCAAGCGAGTATGCAACGAGACGCAAGAGGTCTGTAGCCACTGCGGAGGCCCGCACCTAAGAACTGAGTGTGCCGACTGGCTATCGGGAGAAGCACCATCGTGCAAAAACTGCATAAAGGCTAAAATGGACAGGAACGACCACAATGCGTTCAGCTCAGACTGCCCGGTGAGAAGGAGATGGGAGACCTTGGCAAGATCCACCGTAGCCTATTGCTAAGGTGGTCCCAAGGTCTGCCGGAGACTTCGATTCGGGCAGCCACCGGTATCACGCTATCCAGGCCAACTTGCAGAGATGTGAGTTAGCCACTGCCGAATTGATCACCGAGGCGACCTGGAGAAAAACATCTTTCGCGTTGGTCCAGGAACCTTACATCGGTCGCATTGGAGAAATGAAGCACTACCCAGGGACACGAATAATACAATGTCACAGAGAACCCAACACTGGAAGGGTTATCAAGGCTGCCATTGTATTGTTCGACGACACCATTGACGTAACCCAGTGTCCCGACCTAACAACTGAAAATATCGCAGTCGCCAAGTTGAGGACAGGGACCTGGGAGATGGCAGTGGTGTCTGTCTATCTGGAGGGTGATAAGCCAATCGACCCATACCTGGACGTGATCAAAAAGGCAGTGGAAGCCTCAGGGACTGGAAGCGTGATACTCGGTGGAGACGTGAACGCATGGAACACCTGGTGGGGTAGCCGGGAGACGGACACAAGGGGAACAGACTTGGCCGCCAGACTCGACGAATTGGAGCTTCATATACTCAATAGAGGATCGGATCCCACCTTTGATATTGTCAGAGGTGGGAGAAGATTCTCTAGTTGCGTGGACATAACTACCTGCTCGACGAGCCTATTAGGGAGGGTAGAAAACTGGAGGCTTTCTGAAGAAATAACTGTTTCGGACCACAGAGCAATCCTGTTCGATATAAATCTTGAAAAATCAATTGGAACAGATGTATGTAGAACAACAAGGAAGTACAATACAAAAAGGGCAAACTGGAGTGAGTTTCGTGAGAAACTCCTCCAGCTTTGGAACAGTAAAACACTAAACAAAAAAGAAATAGACAAAATAGAATTAAGAGAAGAATTAGAAATAAAAATAGAAGAGGTAACAAAAACAATCACTGATGTAGCAGACAAACATATGTCCAAATTGAAGAACAGGAAGCGAATAGGATTGCCCTGGTGGACCGACGAGTTAACACAGTTTAAGAAGAAAGTCTCCAGGCTAAAACGTCGAATATCATGTGCAGCACCAGTTCGTCGTGAATGGGTTGTGGAGCAGTACCTCAGCGCTAAAGAGGAGTACCAGCTGGAAGTCAAGAGGGCCCAAACTTCCAGTTGGAAGGAGTTCTGCAGCAAGCAAGAGCGAGAGTCAATGTGGGACGGGGTTTATAGAGTCATAGGCCGTACAACCAAGAGGCATGAGGACATTCCCTTAATCATAAATGGCATAACCATGGGGAATCAGGAATCAGCTAAGGTGCTGGCAGATACTTTTTACCCAGAAGATGACACCAGGGGTGACAACATTGGACACAGACAAATGAGAGAAGCGGCGAAAGCGGTAAATGAAGGGTCACATGATGATTCATGTGACCCACCTTTTACGATAGAGGAGTTGATGTGGTCTGTGTCTAGTTTTAACCCCAAAAAGGCACCAGGGAGGGACGGCCTCACGGCCGATATTTGTTCAAGGGCTATTTCTCTGTACCCGGCAATGTTTTTGGCAATAGTCAATAAATGTCTCAATCTGGCACACTTTCCTAAAATATGGAAAGAGGCGGTCGTAGTGGTGCTGCGAAAGCCTGGGAAAGAGAACTACACGCATCCCAAATCCTACAGACCTATAGGACTGCTGCCTGTGCTCGGGAAAATCTTCGAAAAAATGCTAGTCCAACGAATAAAATGGCACATAGTACCCACAATCAGCCAGAGACAGTACGGGTTTATGCCGCAGCGTAGTACCGAGGACTCCCTCTATGACATGATGCAGTTACTAAAA
>CAVLGL010000090.1:27500-30000 GCA_963668995.1 Parnassius mnemosyne
AACCTAACCTAACCTAACCTAACCTAACCTAACCTAACCTAACCTAACCTAACCTAACCTAACCTAACCTAACCTAACCTAACCTAACCTAACCTAACCTAACCTAACCTAACCTAACCTAACCTAACCTAACCTAACCTAACCTAACCTAACCTAACCTAACCTAACCTAACCTAACCTAACCTAACCTAACCTAACCTAACCTAACCTAACCTAACCTAACCTAACCTAACCTAACCTAACCTAACCTAACCTAACCTAACCTAACCTAACCTAACCTAACCTAACCTAACCTAACCTAACCTAACCTAACCTAACCTAACCTAACCTAACCTAACCTAACCTAACCTAACCTAACCTAACCTAACCTAACCTAACCTAACCTAACCTAACCTAACCTAACCTAACCTAACCTAACCTAACCTAACCTAACCTAACCTAACCTAACCTAACCTAACCTAACCTAACCTAACCTAACCTAACCTAACCTAACCTAACCTAACCTAACCTAACCTAACCTAACCTAACCTAACCTAACCTAACCTAACCTAACCTAACCTAACCTAACCTAACCTAACCTAACCTAACCTAACCTAACCTAACCTAACCTAACCTAACCTAACCTAACCTAACCTAACCTAACCTAACCTAACCTAACCTAACCTAACCTAACCTAACCTAACCTAACCTAACCTAACCTAACCTAACCTAACCTAACCTAACCTAACCTAACCTAACCTAACCTAACCTAACCTAACCTAACCTAACCTAACCTAACCTAACCTAACCTAACCTAACCTAACCTAACCTAACCTAACCTAACCTAACCTAACCTAACCTAACCTAACCTAACCTAACCTAACCTAACCTAACCTAACCTAACCTAACCTAACCTAACCTAACCTAACCTAACCTAACCTAACCTAACCTAACCTAACCTAACCTAACCTAACCTAACCTAACCTAACCTAACCTAACCTAACCTAACCTAACCTAACCTAACCTAACCTAACCTAACCTAACCTAACCTAACCTAACCTAACCTAACCTAACCTAACCTAACCTAACCTAACCTAACCTAACCTAACCTAACCTAACCTAACCTAACCTAACCTAACCTAACCTAACCTAACCTAACCTAACCTAACCTAACCTAACCTAACCTAACCTAACCTAACCTAACCTAACCTAACCTAACCTAACCTAACCTAACCTAACCTAACCTAACCTAACCTAACCTAACCTAACCTAACCTAACCTAACCTAACCTAACCTAACCTAACCTAACCTAACCTAACCTAACCTAACCTAACCTAACCTAACCTAACCTAACCTAACCTAACCTAACCTAACCTAACCTAACCTAACCTAACCTAACCTAACCTAACCTAACCTAACCTAACCTAACCTAACCTAACCTAACCTAACCTAACCTAACCTAACCTAACCTAACCTAACCTAACCTAACCTAACCTAACCTAACCTAACCTAACCTAACCTAACCTAACCTAACCTAACCTAACCTAACCTAACCTAACCTAACCTAACCTAACCTAACCTAACCTAACCTAACCTAACCTAACCTAACCTAACCTAACCTAACCTAACCTAACCTAACCTAACCTAACCTAACCTAACCTAACCTAACCTAACCTAACCTAACCTAACCTAACCTAACCTAACCTAACCTAACCTAACCTAACCTAACCTAACCTAACCTAACCTAACCTAACCTAACCTAACCTAACCTAACCTAACCTAACCTAACCTAACCTAACCTAACCTAACCTAACCTAACCTAACCTAACCTAACCTAACCTAACCTAACCTAACCTAACCTAACCTAACCTAACCTAACCTAACCTAACCTAACCTAACCTAACCTAACCTAACCTAACCTAACCTAACCTAACCTAACCTAACCTAACCTAACCTAACCTAACCTAACCTAACCTAACCTAACCTAACCTAACCTAACCTAACCTAACCTAACCTAACCTAACCTAACCTAACCTAACCTAACCTAACCTAACCTAACCTAACCTAACCTAACCTAACCTAACCTAACCTAACCTAACCTAACCTAACCTAACCTAACCTAACCTAACCTAACCTAACCTAACCTAACCTAACCTAACCTAACCTAACCTAACCTAACCTAACCTAACCTAACCTAACCTAACCTAACCTAACCTAACCTAACCTAACCTAACCTAACCTAACCTAACCTAACCTAACCTAACCTAACCTAACCTAACCTAACCTAACCTAACCTAACCTAACCTAACCTAACCTAACCTAACCTAACCTAACCTAACCTAACCTAACCTAACCTAACCTAACCTAACCTAACCTAACCTAACCTAACCTAACCTAACCTAACCTAACCTAACCTAACCTAACCTAACCTAACCTAACCTAACCTAACCTAACCTAACCTAACCTAACCTAACCTAACCTAACCTAACCTAACCTAACCTAACCTAACCTAACCTAACCT
>CAVLGL010000090.1:40000-70000 GCA_963668995.1 Parnassius mnemosyne
TAACCTAACCTAACCTAACCTAACCTAACCTAACCTAACCTAACCTAACCTAACCTAACCTAACCTAACCTAACCTAACCTAACCTAACCTAACCTAACCTAACCTAACCTAACCTAACCTAACCTAACCTAACCTAACCTAACCTAACCTAACCTAACCTAACCTAACCTAACCTAACCTAACCTAACCTAACCTAACCTAACCTAACCTAACCTAACCTAACCTAACCTAACCTAACCTAACCTAACCTAACCTAACCTAACCTAACCTAACCTAACCTAACCTAACCTAACCTAACCTAACCTAACCTAACCTAACCTAACCTAACCTAACCTAACCTAACCTAACCTAACCTAACCTAACCTAACCTAACCTAACCTAACCTAACCTAACCTAACCTAACCTAACCTAACCTAACCTAACCTAACCTAACCTAACCTAACCTAACCTAACCTAACCTAACCTAACCTAACCTAACCTAACCTAACCTAACCTAACCTAACCTAACCTAACCTAACCTAACCTAACCTAACCTAACCTAACCTAACCTAACCTAACCTAACCTAACCTAACCTAACCTAACCTAACCTAACCTAACCTAACCTAACCTAACCTAACCTAACCTAACCTAACCTAACCTAACCTAACCTAACCTAACCTAACCTAACCTAACCTAACCTAACCTAACCTAACCTAACCTAACCTAACCTAACCTAACCTAACCTAACCTAACCTAACCTAACCTAACCTAACCTAACCTAACCTAACCTAACCTAACCTAACCTAACCTAACCTAACCTAACCTAACCTAACCTAACCTAACCTAACCTAACCTAACCTAACCTAACCTAACCTAACCTAACCTAACCTAACCTAACCTAACCTAACCTAACCTAACCTAACCTAACCTAACCTAACCTAACCTAACCTAACCTAACCTAACCTAACCTAACCTAACCTAACCTAACCTAACCTAACCTAACCTAACCTAACCTAACCTAACCTAACCTAACCTAACCTAACCTAACCTAACCTAACCTAACCTAACCTAACCTAACCTAACCTAACCTAACCTAACCTAACCTAACCTAACCTAACCTAACCTAACCTAACCTAACCTAACCTAACCTAACCTAACCTAACCTAACCTAACCTAACCTAACCTAACCTAACCTAACCTAACCTAACCTAACCTAACCTAACCTAACCTAACCTAACCTAACCTAACCTAACCTAACCTAACCTAACCTAACCTAACCTAACCTAACCTAACCTAACCTAACCTAACCTAACCTAACCTAACCTAACCTAACCTAACCTAACCTAACCTAACCTAACCTAACCTAACCTAACCTAACCTAACCTAACCTAACCTAACCTAACCTAACCTAACCTAACCTAACCTAACCTAACCTAACCTAACCTAACCTAACCTAACCTAACCTAACCTAACCTAACCTAACCTAACCTAACCTAACCTAACCTAACCTAACCTAACCTAACCTAACCTAACCTAACCTAACCTAACCTAACCTAACCTAACCTAACCTAACCTAACCTAACCTAACCTAACCTAACCTAACCTAACCTAACCTAACCTAACCTAACCTAACCTAACCTAACCTAACCTAACCTAACCTAACCTAACCTAACCTAACCTAACCTAACCTAACCTAACCTAACCTAACCTAACCTAACCTAACCTAACCTAACCTAACCTAACCTAACCTAACCTAACCTAACCTAACCTAACCTAACCTAACCTAACCTAACCTAACCTAACCTAACCTAACCTAACCTAACCTAACCTAACCTAACCTAACCTAACCTAACCTAACCTAACCTAACCTAACCTAACCTAACCTAACCTAACCTAACCTAACCTAACCTAACCTAACCTAACCTAACCTAACCTAACCTAACCTAACCTAACCTAACCTAACCTAACCTAACCTAACCTAACCTAACCTAACCTAACCTAACCTAACCTAACCTAACCTAACCTAACCTAACCTAACCTAACCTAACCTAACCTAACCTAACCTAACCTAACCTAACCTAACCTAACCTAACCTAACCTAACCTAACCTAACCTAACCTAACCTAACCTAACCTAACCTAACCTAACCTAACCTAACCTAACCTAACCTAACCTAACCTAACCTAACCTAACCTAACCTAACCTAACCTAACCTAACCTAACCTAACCTAACCTAACCTAACCTAACCTAACCTAACCTAACCTAACCTAACCTAACCTAACCTAACCTAACCTAACCTAACCTAACCTAACCTAACCTAACCTAACCTAACCTAACCTAACCTAACCTAACCTAACCTAACCTAACCTAACCTAACCTAACCTAACCTAACCTAACCTAACCTAACCTAACCTAACCTAACCTAACCTAACCTAACCTAACCTAACCTAACCTAACCTAACCTAACCTAACCTAACCTAACCTAACCTAACCTAACCTAACCTAACCTAACCTAACCTAACCTAACCTAACCTAACCTAACCTAACCTAACCTAACCTAACCTAACCTAACCTAACCTAACCTAACCTAACCTAACCTAACCTAACCTAACCTAACCTAACCTAACCTAACCTAACCTAACCTAACCTAACCTAACCTAACCTAACCTAACCTAACCTAACCTAACCTAACCTAACCTAACCTAACCTAACCTAACCTAACCTAACCTAACCTAACCTAACCTAACCTAACCTAACCTAACCTAACCTAACCTAACCTAACCTAACCTAACCTAACCTAACCTAACCTAACCTAACCTAACCTAACCTAACCTAACCTAACCTAACCTAACCTAACCTAACCTAACCTAACCTAACCTAACCTAACCTAACCTAACCTAACCTAACCTAACCTAACCTAACCTAACCTAACCTAACCTAACCTAACCTAACCTAACCTAACCTAACCTAACCTAACCTAACCTAACCTAACCTAACCTAACCTAACCTAACCTAACCTAACCTAACCTAACCTAACCTAACCTAACCTAACCTAACCTAACCTAACCTAACCTAACCTAACCTAACCTAACCTAACCTAACCTAACCTAACCTAACCTAACCTAACCTAACCTAACCTAACCTAACCTAACCTAACCTAACCTAACCTAACCTAACCTAACCTAACCTAACCTAACCTAACCTAACCTAACCTAACCTAACCTAACCTAACCTAACCTAACCTAACCTAACCTAACCTAACCTAACCTAACCTAACCTAACCTAACCTAACCTAACCTAACCTAACCTAACCTAACCTAACCTAACCTAACCTAACCTAACCTAACCTAACCTAACCTAACCTAACCTAACCTAACCTAACCTAACCTAACCTAACCTAACCTAACCTAACCTAACCTAACCTAACCTAACCTAACCTAACCTAACCTAACCTAACCTAACCTAACCTAACCTAACCTAACCTAACCTAACCTAACCTAACCTAACCTAACCTAACCTAACCTAACCTAACCTAACCTAACCTAACCTAACCTAACCTAACCTAACCTAACCTAACCTAACCTAACCTAACCTAACCTAACCTAACCTAACCTAACCTAACCTAACCTAACCTAACCTAACCTAACCTAACCTAACCTAACCTAACCTAACCTAACCTAACCTAACCTAACCTAACCTAACCTAACCTAACCTAACCTAACCTAACCTAACCTAACCTAACCTAACCTAACCTAACCTAACCTAACCTAACCTAACCTAACCTAACCTAACCTAACCTAACCTAACCTAACCTAACCTAACCTAACCTAACCTAACCTAACCTAACCTAACCTAACCTAACCTAACCTAACCTAACCTAACCTAACCTAACCTAACCTAACCTAACCTAACCTAACCTAACCTAACCTAACCTAACCTAACCTAACCTAACCTAACCTAACCTAACCTAACCTAACCTAACCTAACCTAACCTAACCTAACCTAACCTAACCTAACCTAACCTAACCTAACCTAACCTAACCTAACCTAACCTAACCTAACCTAACCTAACCTAACCTAACCTAACCTAACCTAACCTAACCTAACCTAACCTAACCTAACCTAACCTAACCTAACCTAACCTAACCTAACCTAACCTAACCTAACCTAACCTAACCTAACCTAACCTAACCTAACCTAACCTAACCTAACCTAACCTAACCTAACCTAACCTAACCTAACCTAACCTAACCTAACCTAACCTAACCTAACCTAACCTAACCTAACCTAACCTAACCTAACCTAACCTAACCTAACCTAACCTAACCTAACCTAACCTAACCTAACCTAACCTAACCTAACCTAACCTAACCTAACCTAACCTAACCTAACCTAACCTAACCTAACCTAACCTAACCTAACCTAACCTAACCTAACCTAACCTAACCTAACCTAACCTAACCTAACCTAACCTAACCTAACCTAACCTAACCTAACCTAACCTAACCTAACCTAACCTAACCTAACCTAACCTAACCTAACCTAACCTAACCTAACCTAACCTAACCTAACCTAACCTAACCTAACCTAACCTAACCTAACCTAACCTAACCTAACCTAACCTAACCTAACCTAACCTAACCTAACCTAACCTAACCTAACCTAACCTAACCTAACCTAACCTAACCTAACCTAACCTAACCTAACCTAACCTAACCTAACCTAACCTAACCTAACCTAACCTAACCTAACCTAACCTAACCTAACCTAACCTAACCTAACCTAACCTAACCTAACCTAACCTAACCTAACCTAACCTAACCTAACCTAACCTAACCTAACCTAACCTAACCTAACCTAACCTAACCTAACCTAACCTAACCTAACCTAACCTAACCTAACCTAACCTAACCTAACCTAACCTAACCTAACCTAACCTAACCTAACCTAACCTAACCTAACCTAACCTAACCTAACCTAACCTAACCTAACCTAACCTAACCTAACCTAACCTAACCTAACCTAACCTAACCTAACCTAACCTAACCTAACCTAACCTAACCTAACCTAACCTAACCTAACCTAACCTAACCTAACCTAACCTAACCTAACCTAACCTAACCTAACCTAACCTAACCTAACCTAACCTAACCTAACCTAACCTAACCTAACCTAACCTAACCTAACCTAACCTAACCTAACCTAACCTAACCTAACCTAACCTAACCTAACCTAACCTAACCTAACCTAACCTAACCTAACCTAACCTAACCTAACCTAACCTAACCTAACCTAACCTAACCTAACCTAACCTAACCTAACCTAACCTAACCTAACCTAACCTAACCTAACCTAACCTAACCTAACCTAACCTAACCTAACCTAACCTAACCTAACCTAACCTAACCTAACCTAACCTAACCTAACCTAACCTAACCTAACCTAACCTAACCTAACCTAACCTAACCTAACCTAACCTAACCTAACCTAACCTAACCTAACCTAACCTAACCTAACCTAACCTAACCTAACCTAACCTAACCTAACCTAACCTAACCTAACCTAACCTAACCTAACCTAACCTAACCTAACCTAACCTAACCTAACCTAACCTAACCTAACCTAACCTAACCTAACCTAACCTAACCTAACCTAACCTAACCTAACCTAACCTAACCTAACCTAACCTAACCTAACCTAACCTAACCTAACCTAACCTAACCTAACCTAACCTAACCTAACCTAACCTAACCTAACCTAACCTAACCTAACCTAACCTAACCTAACCTAACCTAACCTAACCTAACCTAACCTAACCTAACCTAACCTAACCTAACCTAACCTAACCTAACCTAACCTAACCTAACCTAACCTAACCTAACCTAACCTAACCTAACCTAACCTAACCTAACCTAACCTAACCTAACCTAACCTAACCTAACCTAACCTAACCTAACCTAACCTAACCTAACCTAACCTAACCTAACCTAACCTAACCTAACCTAACCTAACCTAACCTAACCTAACCTAACCTAACCTAACCTAACCTAACCTAACCTAACCTAACCTAACCTAACCTAACCTAACCTAACCTAACCTAACCTAACCTAACCTAACCTAACCTAACCTAACCTAACCTAACCTAACCTAACCTAACCTAACCTAACCTAACCTAACCTAACCTAACCTAACCTAACCTAACCTAACCTAACCTAACCTAACCTAACCTAACCTAACCTAACCTAACCTAACCTAACCTAACCTAACCTAACCTAACCTAACCTAACCTAACCTAACCTAACCTAACCTAACCTAACCTAACCTAACCTAACCTAACCTAACCTAACCTAACCTAACCTAACCTAACCTAACCTAACCTAACCTAACCTAACCTAACCTAACCTAACCTAACCTAACCTAACCTAACCTAACCTAACCTAACCTAACCTAACCTAACCTAACCTAACCTAACCTAACCTAACCTAACCTAACCTAACCTAACCTAACCTAACCTAACCTAACCTAACCTAACCTAACCTAACCTAACCTAACCTAACCTAACCTAACCTAACCTAACCTAACCTAACCTAACCTAACCTAACCTAACCTAACCTAACCTAACCTAACCTAACCTAACCTAACCTAACCTAACCTAACCTAACCTAACCTAACCTAACCTAACCTAACCTAACCTAACCTAACCTAACCTAACCTAACCTAACCTAACCTAACCTAACCTAACCTAACCTAACCTAACCTAACCTAACCTAACCTAACCTAACCTAACCTAACCTAACCTAACCTAACCTAACCTAACCTAACCTAACCTAACCTAACCTAACCTAACCTAACCTAACCTAACCTAACCTAACCTAACCTAACCTAACCTAACCTAACCTAACCTAACCTAACCTAACCTAACCTAACCTAACCTAACCTAACCTAACCTAACCTAACCTAACCTAACCTAACCTAACCTAACCTAACCTAACCTAACCTAACCTAACCTAACCTAACCTAACCTAACCTAACCTAACCTAACCTAACCTAACCTAACCTAACCTAACCTAACCTAACCTAACCTAACCTAACCTAACCTAACCTAACCTAACCTAACCTAACCTAACCTAACCTAACCTAACCTAACCTAACCTAACCTAACCTAACCTAACCTAACCTAACCTAACCTAACCTAACCTAACCTAACCTAACCTAACCTAACCTAACCTAACCTAACCTAACCTAACCTAACCTAACCTAACCTAACCTAACCTAACCTAACCTAACCTAACCTAACCTAACCTAACCTAACCTAACCTAACCTAACCTAACCTAACCTAACCTAACCTAACCTAACCTAACCTAACCTAACCTAACCTAACCTAACCTAACCTAACCTAACCTAACCTAACCTAACCTAACCTAACCTAACCTAACCTAACCTAACCTAACCTAACCTAACCTAACCTAACCTAACCTAACCTAACCTAACCTAACCTAACCTAACCTAACCTAACCTAACCTAACCTAACCTAACCTAACCTAACCTAACCTAACCTAACCTAACCTAACCTAACCTAACCTAACCTAACCTAACCTAACCTAACCTAACCTAACCTAACCTAACCTAACCTAACCTAACCTAACCTAACCTAACCTAACCTAACCTAACCTAACCTAACCTAACCTAACCTAACCTAACCTAACCTAACCTAACCTAACCTAACCTAACCTAACCTAACCTAACCTAACCTAACCTAACCTAACCTAACCTAACCTAACCTAACCTAACCTAACCTAACCTAACCTAACCTAACCTAACCTAACCTAACCTAACCTAACCTAACCTAACCTAACCTAACCTAACCTAACCTAACCTAACCTAACCTAACCTAACCTAACCTAACCTAACCTAACCTAACCTAACCTAACCTAACCTAACCTAACCTAACCTAACCTAACCTAACCTAACCTAACCTAACCTAACCTAACCTAACCTAACCTAACCTAACCTAACCTAACCTAACCTAACCTAACCTAACCTAACCTAACCTAACCTAACCTAACCTAACCTAACCTAACCTAACCTAACCTAACCTAACCTAACCTAACCTAACCTAACCTAACCTAACCTAACCTAACCTAACCTAACCTAACCTAACCTAACCTAACCTAACCTAACCTAACCTAACCTAACCTAACCTAACCTAACCTAACCTAACCTAACCTAACCTAACCTAACCTAACCTAACCTAACCTAACCTAACCTAACCTAACCTAACCTAACCTAACCTAACCTAACCTAACCTAACCTAACCTAACCTAACCTAACCTAACCTAACCTAACCTAACCTAACCTAACCTAACCTAACCTAACCTAACCTAACCTAACCTAACCTAACCTAACCTAACCTAACCTAACCTAACCTAACCTAACCTAACCTAACCTAACCTAACCTAACCTAACCTAACCTAACCTAACCTAACCTAACCTAACCTAACCTAACCTAACCTAACCTAACCTAACCTAACCTAACCTAACCTAACCTAACCTAACCTAACCTAACCTAACCTAACCTAACCTAACCTAACCTAACCTAACCTAACCTAACCTAACCTAACCTAACCTAACCTAACCTAACCTAACCTAACCTAACCTAACCTAACCTAACCTAACCTAACCTAACCTAACCTAACCTAACCTAACCTAACCTAACCTAACCTAACCTAACCTAACCTAACCTAACCTAACCTAACCTAACCTAACCTAACCTAACCTAACCTAACCTAACCTAACCTAACCTAACCTAACCTAACCTAACCTAACCTAACCTAACCTAACCTAACCTAACCTAACCTAACCTAACCTAACCTAACCTAACCTAACCTAACCTAACCTAACCTAACCTAACCTAACCTAACCTAACCTAACCTAACCTAACCTAACCTAACCTAACCTAACCTAACCTAACCTAACCTAACCTAACCTAACCTAACCTAACCTAACCTAACCTAACCTAACCTAACCTAACCTAACCTAACCTAACCTAACCTAACCTAACCTAACCTAACCTAACCTAACCTAACCTAACCTAACCTAACCTAACCTAACCTAACCTAACCTAACCTAACCTAACCTAACCTAACCTAACCTAACCTTTTTTTTTTTTTTTTTTTTTTTTACGGGGGGAAATCCTCATGGACTACCTCCGCCCGGGGAAAGGCGGAGGGGCGTGCCGGACTCTTACCGGCTAAAACCACCCCGGTGTCTCCTCACACGTGCGCGTGGGGCCGCGGGAATCCAAATTCTTCCGCAGCCCCACACTAGTGCTGGCCCGGTCCGTCCAGGCCTCGTCTCCTGCACGGGGTAGTGAGGTGTTAAACTACCCCGTGTATCGCCTCAGGGGCGCGCGCCGACACCCGCGCGCGCCTCCGCCTCGGGTCCATCGAGTAGGGGTGGCGGGGGCTTCCCCAAGTCCCTCGCCCCTGGACCCATTTATGGGGGGCGGAAAAGGGCGTTGTCCGCCCTTCTCCTGCGCCCGGTGCGCCTTCTGCGGCCGGGGAAGGGAGTCGAGATCTCCCTTTCCCGTTCCGCAGTTTCCTTCTGCGACATCACGTCCTCGCAGAAGGACACCACTGCATCCCACGACTCTGCGCTACCGACCATCTTCTGCACTAAGGCCGGCAGCGACAGATCGCCTCCTACTTTATTTGTGAGGACACGGCGCTGCTCCTCCCAAGCTACACACTCGGCGAGCGTGTGTTGCGCCGTGTCCTCCCCGCAATGGACGCAGTGGTGGCACCGAGCGTCCGGCTCCCTGTCTATGCGGCGCAGGTACTTGCCGAAGCAGCCATGCCCCGACAGCACCTGCGTCACCCTAAACGACAGGGAGCCGTGCCTTCTCCCGAGCCAGTCGTCGAGTACTGGCCGGATCGCCTCGACGGTAGCGAGGCCTGCGGTAGGGCAGGTCGAGCCCCGTGCCCGCTCTTCCTCGCGCCATCGATATAATGACGCGAGTACTTTCGCCTCTAGGTCCCAGGGCGGGGATCCGGCCAGGACGCAAGCCGCCTCGTAGGAAATCGTGCGATACCCGCGGGCGACTCTGACGGCCATCGCCCTCTGCGGTTTACGCAGAATGGCGAGAGTGCTGGCCGTCATGTCCATCGCCCACACAGGGGCCCCATACAGGGCCATGGACCGCACGATTCCCACGTACAACCGCCTACAGGCGGCGCTCGGGCCCCCCAAGTTGGGAAGCAACGTTGATAGCGCGCCCGCTGCACCCATCAGCTTGGGCGCCAGCCGCCGGAAGTGGGGTCCGAATTCCCATCGGCTGTCGAGCACCAATCCCAGATACTTCATGGTGGACTCGACAGCTATCCGGGCCCCGCTGACCACGATGTGTGAACCCGGCGGCGGCGCGCGTCGAGGGCCATGGAACACCATGGCCTCCGACTTATTTAGGGCCACCTCCAGGCCCAGGCGCCGGATGCGGTTCACTACTTGTGACACCGCAGCCGTGGCAACCAACGCTGCTTCCCTGTGCGAACTCCCCCGGGCAGTGACGAGCGTGTCGTCCGCATAACACGTCAAGTCGGCGCCCGACGGGAGTTCACCTCTCAGCACCCAGTCGTAGCCGATGTTCCACAGGAGCGGTCCCAAGACCGATCCCTGCGGAACACCGCACGACATGACGCGCCGACCAGCGCCGTCACGTCCCCAATAGGTAACGCATCTCTCCTCAAGGTAAGCCCCTATTGTGCGGCGGAGGTAGGGAGGCACGCGATGGTAATTCAGCGCCTCCCGAATACAACTCCAGGGTAGGGTGTTGAAGGCGTTGGAGATGTCTAAGGACACCGCCAGCACCACCCCACCCCGGGATACTGTCTCCTCCGCCAGGGCCCTCACGCGCGTAATAGCGTCTATGGTGGAGCGCCCGCGACGAAAACCAAACTGGTTCTCGTCCAGGTCCGGCCCCTCTCTGCACAAGTGGCTGACGAGGCGATCTGCGATGATGCGCTCAAGAAGTTTGCCCGCCTCGTCGAGCAGCACTATGGGCCGGTACGCGGACGGTGAGTCCGCGGGGCGCCCCTCCTTCCTGAGCAGGACCAGCCTCCCCTCCTTCCACACACTGGGAAACTGACCCTGCTCGAGACATGCCGTGAAGAGCCCTCTCAGCTGGGGCTCTAGCTCCTTCAGAGCCAGGACGAGAGCTCGACCAGGAACTCCGTCGGGTCCGGGCGCTGTGTTCTTAGCCCGGAGTCGCGACACGGCCGCTCTCGTCTCTGTTTGCGTCACCTCGGGGACATCGGTGCTCTCCTCTTCTGGAGAGTCTGTGGCTGAGGGCGAAGCCATCGCCGGGGGAACGTGTCCCACTCGCTCAGGGAAGAGAGCCGATACCACCGCCTCTAGCAACTGGGGTTGCATCGTTTGTGTTAGTGGAGGCGCCCAGGGACGCAACTTGCCCCGTACCCAACGGTAGGGGCGCCCCCACGGATCCCGATCTAGGGATCCCAGCAGCTCTTCCCTGGCACGCGACTTTGAGTCGCCGATGGCCAGCCACAGAGTCTCCTTAGACGCGCGGTACACCTCATACAGCGCGTCCTCCTCGGCGGGATCCCGTCGACGCCGCCTACGGTATCGGGTGTACCGGCGACGTGCCGCAACGCACGCTATGCGCAATTGCGCGATCTCGGCGGTCCACCAGTACACCTGGCGCCTTGCGGACCGTTGGTGGACACGGGGCATGGACGCGTCGCAGATCTGCGTCATCGCCCCGCGAAACCATAGCGCCACCGCTTCGACGTCGACGGGGCCGTCCGTCGTCGACTCCCGAATCCAGGACTGGACTAGGGCAGCTTCTTCGAGTAGTTCCCTGTCGATGCGCTTAAGCGCCCAACGCGGGCCGTCGTTAATCGGGGTTGTTGGATGGCGGCCGCTCGCAGTCTGGGCAGAGACGTCGAACCGGATATACCGATGGTCCGACAGCGTCTCCACCTCTGCGGCGACACGCCAGTCGCGGACTCGGCTGGCGACAGAGGGGCTAGCAAACGAGACGTCCACTATCGACCCACCCCGCTGCCGCACGCATGTGTATTCCGAACCCCGATTCAGGACGACCAGACCAGTCGTCACCGTCCACTCTTCTAACACCTCGCCCCGAGGGTCAGTGACCGGAGATCCCCACGCCGATGACTTGGCGTTGAGATCCCCGAGCACCAGAACGGGACGAGGGTGATAGCGGCCTACGACGGCGCCCAACTCGACAAGGAAACCCTCAAAGTCGGCGAGACTCTTGTTGGGGGAGAAATACGCCCCTACAATAACGATGCCGCCCGAGACCGCAGCAACCCAGCCGCGGCCCCGAGACGGGTCGCTCAGAGTCTCGCCAATAATGGCCACCAAACCGTCAGCGCATCCCAACCAGTTGTCACGGGCGGGAATGAAGTACGGTTCGGCGACCACAGCCACGTGAATCGACCACTCTGCCATGCTCTGGAGTAGGAGATCCTGAGCTCTGGCACAGTGGTTGATGTTGCCCTGGAGGAAATGGAGAGAATGGAATCGTGCCATTATTGACATTCCATCCCCTCGGCAACGGTCCTGGGCCGGGAGTCGGCCGCGGAGCTGCTAGCCTGCGAGGGCAGCGAGGTTAACCCGGCAGGCTTAGTGCTCCTCTTCTTTTCCTTTTTCTTTTTCTTGCTGGCAGGCGCCCCACAAGCCCTTCCGCCTACTCTGTGTTCCGCTGGCCTTCCCGCAGCAGAACAAAGGCTGCAGTTGAGCGCCGCGAACCTAACCTAACCTAACCTAACCTAACCTAACCTAACCTAACCTAACCTAACCTAACCTAACCTAACCTAACCTAACCTAACCTAACCTAACCTAACCTAACCTAACCTAACCTAACCTAACCTAACCTAACCTAACCTAACCTAACCTAACCTAACCTAACCTAACCTAACCTAACCTAACCTAACCTAACCTAACCTAACCTAACCTAACCTAACCTAACCTAACCTAACCTAACCTAACCTAACCTAACCTAACCTAACCTAACCTAACCTAACCTAACCTAACCTAACCTAACCTAACCTAACCTAACCTAACCTAACCTAACCTAACCTAACCTAACCTAACCTAACCTAACCTAACCTAACCTAACCTAACCTAACCTAACCTAACCTAACCTAACCTAACCTAACCTAACCTAACCTAACCTAACCTAACCTAACCTAACCTAACCTAACCTAACCTAACCTAACCTAACCTAACCTAACCTAACCTAACCTAACCTAACCTAACCTAACCTAACCTAACCTAACCTAACCTAACCTAACCTAACCTAACCTAACCTAACCTAACCTAACCTAACCTAACCTAACCTAACCTAACCTAACCTAACCTAACCTAACCTAACCTAACCTAACCTAACCTAACCTAACCTAACCTAACCTAACCTAACCTAACCTAACCTAACCTAACCTAACCTAACCTAACCTAACCTAACCTAACCTAACCTAACCTAACCTAACCTAACCTAACCTAACCTAACCTAACCTAACCTAACCTAACCTAACCTAACCTAACCTAACCTAACCTAACCTAACCTAACCTAACCTAACCTAACCTAACCTAACCTAACCTAACCTAACCTAACCTAACCTAACCTAACCTAACCTAACCTAACCTAACCTAACCTAACCTAACCTAACCTAACCTAACCTAACCTAACCTAACCTAACCTAACCTAACCTAACCTAACCTAACCTAACCTAACCTAACCTAACCTAACCTAACCTAACCTAACCTAACCTAACCTAACCTAACCTAACCTAACCTAACCTAACCTAACCTAACCTAACCTAACCTAACCTAACCTAACCTAACCTAACCTAACCTAACCTAACCTAACCTAACCTAACCTAACCTAACCTAACCTAACCTAACCTAACCTAACCTAACCTAACCTAACCTAACCTAACCTAACCTAACCTAACCTAACCTAACCTAACCTAACCTAACCTAACCTAACCTAACCTAACCTAACCTAACCTAACCTAACCTAACCTAACCTAACCTAACCTAACCTAACCTAACCTAACCTAACCTAACCTAACCTAACCTAACCTAACCTAACCTAACCTAACCTAACCTAACCTAACCTAACCTAACCTAACCTAACCTAACCTAACCTAACCTTGCACCGTCTACCAGGCAGAGTTGCTGGCCATACTTGAAGCAACGAGATATGCTTTTAAAAACCCAGCACAAAACTGCAACATTTACAGTGACTCGAGGTCTGCTCTCGAAACAATTGTTCAAGACGTCTCCCTCCATCCCCTAGCGGTGGAAGCTAGAAACAACATTTTAAAAATAAATAAACATAGCAAAACCTTAAATATGTTTTGGGTTAAAGCTCACGCAGGATTGGAGGGAAACGAGAGAGCAGACCAGTTAGCTAAAGAAGCAGCCACAAAAAGTAAAAAGAAACCGAATTATGACAAGTGTCCGGTTTCATACGTCAAGCGACAGATACGATTGGAGTCGCTTGACGAATGGAACCGGCGCTATAAGGAAGGGGAAACAGCGAGTACAACAAAAGTGTTCTTCCCAGATGCTATACAGGCATATAGCATAATTAGGAAAATAGACATGGATCCTATGACGGTCCAAGTCATGACAGGCCATGGGGGCTTCTCTGACTATCTGTATAAATTTAAGTGTAAGGAGAGCCCAGCATGTGCCTGTGATGCAACAAAAAATGAGGATATAATACACATCATAACGGAATGTCCCATATTCAGTAGACAAAGAAGCGATATAGAAATAGAGTTAGATATAAAAGTAAGCAAAGAAAATGTAAATGAGATAATTAAAAATAAGCACAGTAGATATAAGTTCTTAAGATATTGTAAACAAATAGCTAATAAAATAGTATATAAAAACAAATAGAAAAAGAAAAGGGTACTGTCACATAATATATGCTATTATATAATGTAAACAGTCCCACAAAAACAAATAGAAATAAGAATTTAAATGTAATGATAAGATAAATGTAAGCTTAAATGTAAATAGATAGAAAAATATGTAATCTTAAAATATAAAATAATAAAAGAAAAGAAAATAAAAAAGGTGAAAAAAGAAACACCCATTGATGAACAAAGTCCCTGATCTCCTCATGTCAGGGGAACTAGAAATAAAAAAAAAAAAAAAAAAAAAAAAAAAAAAAAAAAAAAAAAAAAAAACCTAACCTAACCTAACCTAACCTAACCTAACCTAACCTAACCTAACCTAACCTAACCTAACCTAACCTAACCTAACCTAACCTAACCTAACCTAACCTAACCTAACCTAACCTAACCTAACCTAACCTAACCTAACCTAACCTAACCTAACCTAACCTAACCTAACCTAACCTAACCTAACCTAACCTAACCTAACCTAACCTAACCTAACCTAACCTAACCTAACCTAACCTAACCTAACCTAACCTAACCTAACCTAACCTAACCTAACCTAACCTAACCTAACCTAACCTAACCTAACCTAACCTAACCTAACCTAACCTAACCTAACCTAACCTAACCTAACCTAACCTAACCTAACCTAACCTAACCTAACCTAACCTAACCTAACCTAACCTAACCTAACCTAACCTAACCTAACCTAACCTAACCTAACCTAACCTAACCTAACCTAACCTAACCTAACCTAACCTAACCTAACCTAACCTAACCTAACCTAACCTAACCTAACCTAACCTAACCTAACCTAACCTAACCTAACCTAACCTAACCTAACCTAACCTAACCTAACCTAACCTAACCTAACCTAACCTAACCTAACCTAACCTAACCTAACCTAACCTAACCTAACCTAACCTAACCTAACCTAACCTAACCTAACCTAACCTAACCTAACCTAACCTAACCTAACCTAACCTAACCTAACCTAACCTAACCTAACCTAACCTAACCTAACCTAACCTAACCTAACCTAACCTAACCTAACCTAACCTAACCTAACCTAACCTAACCTAACCTAACCTAACCTAACCTAACCTAACCTAACCTAACCTAACCTAACCTAACCTAACCTAACCTAACCTAACCTAACCTAACCTAACCTAACCTAACCTAACCTAACCTAACCTAACCTAACCTAACCTAACCTAACCTAACCTAACCTAACCTAACCTAACCTAACCTAACCTAACCTAACCTAACCCAACTACAAATTCGTTAATAACTTTCCTGAAAATTGGTCTTTTTCGTTGAAATTTTCTCTGAATAGTGTAATCAATTAGCCCCCATATATCCCAGTAGTTTTCTTCGTTAATATTTGCCGTGAAATAATTAAATTTCGTGTTTTTATCCTATTATAGTTGTAAATTCGTGAATAAAACATAAATTCTTCTCTAACTTTGTTGAAAATTGATCTTTTCTCTTCATATTTTCTTTTAATATAGTATAATTAACTGCTCCCTGTAATTCTCTGTATTTTTTTCATAAAATTTTCATTGTTTTATAACAAATTTTCAATTAATCCGTTTCTTATAGTCGTAATTTTATAAAATTTTTAAACTTTTTTAAATCTTCGTTTTTTTCGCTCTTTTTGCACTTATTAGGTCCGTTCTGTGTAGAAACTGCCATCTGCACCCTAATCTGTAACATAAAACACGCGGAATTAGAGAAATTCGCCACTTACCTAAACCGAGGTATAGTGGTGGATCGATACATTTATATTAATTCAACTACAAATTCGTTAATAACTTTCCTGAAAATTGGTCTTTTTCGTTGAAATTTTCTCTGAATAGTGTAATCAATTAGCCCCCATATATCCCAGTAGTTTTCTTCGTTAATATTTGCCGTGAAATAATTAAATTTCGTGTTTTTATCCTATTATAGTTGTAAATTCGTGAATAAAACATAAATTCTTCTCTAACTTTGTTGAAAATTGATCTTTTCTCTTCATATTTTCTTTTAATATAGTATAATTAACTGCTCCCTGTAATTCTCTGTATTTTTTTCATAAAATTTTCATTGTTTTATAACAAATTTTCAATTAATCCGTTTCTTATAGTCGTAATTTTATAAAATTTTTAAACTTTTTTAAATCTTCGTTTTTTTCGCTCTTTTTGCACTTATTAGGTCCGTTCTGTGTAGAAACTGCCATCTGCACCCTAATCTGTAACATAAAACACGCGGAATTAGAGAAATTCGCCACTTACCTAAACCGAGGTATAGTGGTGGATCGATACATTTATATTAATTCAACTACAAATTCGTTAATAACTTTCCTGAAAATTGGTCTTTTTCGTTGAAATTTTCTCTGAATAGTGTAATCAATTAGCCCCCATATATCCCAGTAGTTTTCTTCGTTAATATTTGCCGTGAAATAATTAAATTTCGTGTTTTTATCCTATTATAGTTGTAAATTCGTGAATAAAACATAAATTCTTCTCTAACTTTGTTGAAAATTGATCTTTTCTCTTCATATTTTCTTTTAATATAGTATAATTAACTGCTCCCTGTAATTCTCTGTATTTTTTTCATAAAATTTTCATTGTTTTATAACAAATTTTCAATTAATCCGTTTCTTATAGTCGTAATTTTATAAAATTTTTAAACTTTTTTAAATCTTCGTTTTTTTCGCTCTTTTTGCACTTATTAGGTCCGTTCTGTGTAGAAACTGCCATCTGCACCCTAATCTGTAACATAAAACACGCGGAATTAGAGAAATTCGCCACTTACCTAAACCGAGGTATAGTGGTGGATCGATACATTTATATTAATTCAACTACAAATTCGTTAATAACTTTCCTGAAAATTGGTCTTTTTCGTTGAAATTTTCTCTGAATAGTGTAATCAATTAGCCCCCATATATCCCAGTAGTTTTCTTCGTTAATATTTGCCGTGAAATAATTAAATTTCGTGTTTTTATCCTATTATAGTTGTAAATTCGTGAATAAAACATAAATTCTTCTCTAACTTTGTTGAAAATTGATCTTTTCTCTTCATATTTTCTTTTAATATAGTATAATTAACTGCTCCCTGTAATTCTCTGTATTTTTTTCATAAAATTTTCATTGTTTTATAACAAATTTTCAATTAATCCGTTTCTTATAGTCGTAATTTTATAAAATTTTTAAACTTTTTTAAATCTTCGTTTTTTTTCGCTCTTTTTGCACTTATTAGGTCCGTTCTGTGTAGAAACTGCCATCTGCACCCTAATCTGTAACATAAAACACGCGGAATTAGAGAAAATCGCCCTCCCACCCTCCCGGTTTTCATTACTTAAGTAGATTTATTAGATAATTATATCGATTTTTATTGATTTATTAATTTTCTTTAAGTTATGATTTTTTATTTGGTATATATGAAAACTGATAGTGTATTGTAAACTATGGCTCCTATAGAATCAGATAATCTTCTGCCAGTCAGTGCTGCCAACGTCAAAGATATAGACTCATACATTGAAACTGTAAATAAGCTTAGCAATTGTATCTCAAACGCTATTTACGAAGGAAAAAGCGTCACTGCCCTCAACAAAAAATTCATATTATTAGCTGCAGACGAAATACGTAGATGCACATCTACACTTGCCATCTTAAAGTCAGTAGAAACGCCTGCTTTAGACGAAAAACTTAAAAGCGAAATTATAACAAGTGTTCGCGAGGAAATAAAACAATTAAAATCGGAATTGGCACCTTCCCTTTTGCCCGTCAAAGCCACTTACGCGAACGTTGCAGCAGCGAAAATAAATAAGCCATCGATAATACTACAATCGACAGATCCCAACACTAAGCCGCAAGAAGTGCTAAACAAGTGGAGAAAAAGTGTATCTTTTAAGAAGGAAACTTACGCTCCAGCTAAAGTACAAACAGGATTCAACGGAAAAGTAAGAATTGAATTTGACACTAAGTCGCAGTGCCAAGAAACCATAGCTCGTATCAATAAAATAGAAGGATTGCAAGCAGAAGAAAGTAAAAGACGTCCACCATTAGTGATACTAAAAGGCATCTCAAAAGATATTGAAAAGAACGAGTTGACAGATATAATTGAACATCAAAACTCTCTACCCAAAGGCAACATCCGTCTCTGCTTTGCTACTTCAAATAGAAACGAAAACTTATACAACGCTGTTTTCGAAGTAAAACCGGAATTATTCAAGAGTGTTATAGATATCGGACGCATTGCAATTGACCACCAGCGAGTACATATAGAGCCGTATTCCCGATTTTTACAGTGCTATAAGTGTTTACTGTTCGGCCACACGAAAAATAAGTGTACTTCAGAAACGTACCGCTGTGCACACTGTGCTTCTGAGGAACATAACATAGCCTCTTGCCCCTTTAAGGAAACAGAAAATAAACGCAAGTGTTTCAATTGCCACAACTTTAATATTAAAAGCAATAGCAAAGTCGACACAAATCATATAGCGACTAACACTAAAGTGTGTCCTCGAATTAAAACTCTTAAAAATAAAATTGATGAACAGACTGATTATGGACAATAGACAATCCACATTTTCACATACCTCTGACGAGCAAAGATCGCAACCACTTAACTCTGAAACACTTAAAATAATTCAAATCAACCTTGACAAAAGTTATGTTAGCCACTATGAATTTATAAATTACTTTGTTAACAACAACTACGATATAGGCCTCATATCTGAACCCTATGTAGGTAATCTTAATACCGTTAAAAATGTTCAGGGATTCGACATATATCAATTTACAAACAATGAACGTGTAAAAGCATGCATCATCGTGAGGACGAGCCTTGGTTCAATTCTAGGTATACGTGAATTCTCAACAGCTAACATGTGTGTTGTGCAGCTTCTTAATAATAAATATCATTTATTTCTTGCCAGTGTTTACGTAGAGCCTACTAATGATATAAACAACACGCTAAATCACTTGGAACATTTTCTCAAGAGTCACGTCAACAAGCATATCATAATTGGAGGTGATTTTAATGGATGGCATACTGCTTGGGGCTCAAATATTTCTAATAAAAGAGGCCGTAGTGTTCACGATATAATTATGTCAAACGATTTGATATTACTCAATGACGGTAAATTTCCAACCTTTGAGACGGTGACCCATGGGGCAAGCCGTACTTCATTCATAGATTTGACGATGACATCAGCGAATATATCAAATAAAATTTATGGTTGGCAGGTAAATATGAATGCATGTCCTACATCGGAGCATAATGCCATAGACTTCTTTTTAAAACTTAATAATGATACGTTACATCGAAAAAAGAAACCCACCACTTACAGATACAACACCAAAAATGCTGATTGGTCCTCTTTCTCTAATCAGATAAAAACGGTAATGAAAAAAGAACAGTTAGCAACTAAAAACATAGAACTATTTAACGAACAGGACATAGATAATTACATAAAGGACATAACAAATGTTATTCAAAAAGTCAGCAGCAAAGTGTTTAAACATAAAGGAATAGCTAAAACATATATACCATGGTGGAATTCTGACCTAGAAAGACTTAAACTTGGCGTAATCAAACTGCATCACAGAATTCAAACACTAAAGCGTAGCAAGAAACCACTAGACAATATATTACTGGAAAGAAAACAGTTAAAACAAGAATATTTGGACGCCATTAGGAAAGCATCTACGGAACATTTTAAGGAATTTTGCAGCAAGCAAGGGAAGGAAAATGTCTGGTCGTTAACAAATAGGCTTTTGAAGAATTCTCCACAACCTGTTCTTCCATGTACAATGCGAATAAATTCATCAAACTTCACCACATCATCTAAAGAAACGGCTCATGTGCTCCTAAACAAGTTTTATCCTAATGACACTGAGGACGACACGGAGATACAAAAACAACTTAGACAAAGTATGTCTTGTGAACCAAGCACCTCAGATGACCGTTTCTTTACAGAAGAAGAAGTAATCGACTGTCTCAAAACAATCAATCCAAATAAAGCTCCAGGAAACGACCACCTAACTGCGGATATTTGCTTAGCATTCACCACAATATATAAAACAGCCATAAATAAACTACTAAACCGATGTTTTGAAATATCTTACTTTCCAAAGCAATGGAAAATTGCACATGCCATCATACTTCCTAAATTTAATAAATCAGACTTATCCGATCCTTCCTCTTATCGCCCTATTGGTCTTATAAATGTATTCGGTAAACTTTTTGAGAAATTGTTAAGTAAAAGACTAACATATCACATAAACATCAACAATAAAACAAACCCAAAACAATTTGGATTTAAAGAACAGCTATCCACAAGTCACGCACTCAAAAATGCGGTTGATATTATTAGTGCAGCAAAGAGTAAAAAGGAATTAGTAATTGCCGTTTCATTAGACATACAAGCGGCATTTGATAATGCTTGGTGGCCTATCTTATTTAAACGATTAACAGAAATTAAATGTCCAAGAAATATATATAAAATTATACTTAATTATATAAAGGATCGCTTAGTCACGTTAAATTACGCCGACGTCACTGTAAATAAAACTATGACCAGAGGATGCATTCAGGGTTCGGTCTGCGGCCCCATATTCTGGAACCTAATTCTCAATGACCTCTTTAACATACCACTACCCGAAGGATGTCATCTGCAAGCCTTTGCAGACGATGTCTTGCTAATCGTAGCACACAAAAATGTAAGTATACTTCAAATGACCGCAAACTCAGCCCTTAAGTCGATCTCTGAATGGGGCAAAGAAGCTAAGCTTAGATTTGGTCCAAACAAAACACAATTAATAACGTTTACCCCCAAAGCCAAAATGGCAAACATTGTAATGTCTGGTATAACCTTAGAGTTCAGCAAACAAATCAAACTCCTAGGTGTAATCATTGACAGAAACCTGAAATTCATTGAACATGCAAAGTATATAACAAACAAAGCTCTTAGCATATACAAAAAACTTTGTATATATGTAAGGCCAACATGGGGAATACACCCAGAAAATATTGAAATAATATACAGGCAGGTCATAGAACCCATAATCACTTATGCGGCAGGCATTTGGGGAGATGCTACCAAATTTAAAGTAGTAAGGGACAAATTAATATCCCTACAGCGTGGATTCGCCATCAAGATTATAAGAGCTTTCAGAACAGTATCTGCCTCTGCTGCAATATCCTTAGCCTTACTCACTCCACTTCATTTAAAAGTATCAGAAGTTGCTAACATAGAAACATCCAAATTATCTGGAAAAACAGAGTTTCTACCCGATGACATTGCCATGGAGAAACCATTGCCCCCATCACAACTCCTTCATCCAGCTGACAGAAAAACCATCGAAATTAATATGGCAACTACAAAAGAAGATATTGATAATTGCAATAACCATATGACAAAAATATTCACAGATGGAAGCAAGCATCATGATGGTAGTACAGGCGCAGCATTTGTAGTACAAATTAATAATGAAATAAAAATACGCAAGAAATATAAACTACACCCAAGCTGCAATGTATTTCAAGCGGAACTCTTGGCTATAGAAAGAGCTTGCAAATGGGCTATTCAAACAGGTACACATAATCTTACAATCCTTACAGACTCCCTTTCAGGCTTGAAAGAAATACAAAATAAAGACAGTACCAACCCATTCGTAGTATCTATACATAAAAGTATACACCAAATATATAACACAGGAACAATTAACTTTACTTGGGTTAAAGCACACACAGGCTTGACCGGGAACGAAGAAGCAGATGTAACAGCTAAAAAAGCAGCCAGTTCCCACAGTAGATATGAATATGACAAGACCCCTTTAAGCTACTTAAAATATAATTTAAAACAAATAACTTTAAGCAATGCTGATTCTTTTTACAAAACCTCCATACAAGGACAACATACAAAAAGTATATGTCCTGATCTTGAGTCCATACAAAATCTATGGGAAGCTGTTAAACCCTCCTTTGAATTTACACAATTTTTGACTGGACATGGATTTAATCTATCGTACTTGTACAGATTTAAAATAAAATCAACTAATAAATGCCCATGTAACGACAACTCGGAACAAACATTCAAGCACTTAATAGAAGAATGTCCTAGGTACTCAAACACTCGGAACGATCACATAATTATTTGCAGTAGCTTGAATATAACAGACGTCTTCAGCATAAATAAAATAATAAGCAAGGAATCTTCAGTCATATCATACACCAAACATATTAAAACTATTATTAGAACCCTTAAGGACTTTAACAAACATGTAATATAGATACTCTGAAAATCAAAGCAAAGTTGAAATTTCTGTAACTAAAACTCTAATTCGTGTACCGAATAATCCTACTTCTAAGTTTTGTATAAATGTACTATTTCATAAATAATAACATATTGTAAAAATGTAGTAATAAAATGTAACTTTTGTGTCGCCCGTATCCAATAGCGGGGGCAAATCAATTATAAAAGTAGGTCAATTTGAACCAATAAATACCCAGTCCCGGTGGTGTAACCGAGACTGGACATAAAAAAAAAAAAAAAAAAAACCTAACCTAACCTAACCTAACCTAACCTAACCTAACCTAACCTAACCTAACCTAACCTAACCTAACCTAACCTAACCTAACCTAACCTAACCTAACCTAACCTAACCTAACCTAACCTAACCTAACCTAACCTAACCTAACCTAACCTAACCTAACCTAACCTAACCTAACCTAACCTAACCTAACCTAACCTAACCTAACCTAACCTAACCTAACCTAACCTAACCTAACCTAACCTAACCTAACCTAACCTAACCTAACCTAACCTAACCTAACCTAACCTAACCTAACCTAACCTAACCTAACCTAACCTAACCTAACCTAACCTAACCTAACCTAACCTAACCTAACCTAACCTAACCTAACCTAACCTAACCTAACCTAACCTAACCTAACCTAACCTAACCTAACCTAACCTAACCTAACCTAACCTAACCTAACCTAACCTAACCTAACCTAACCTAACCTAACCTAACCTAACCTAACCTAACCTAACCTAACCTAACCTAACCTAACCTAACCTAACCTAACCTAACCTAACCTAACCTAACCTAACCTAACCTAACCTAACCTAACCTAACCTAACCTAACCTAACCTAACCTAACCTAACCTAACCTAACCTAACCTAACCTAACCTAACCTAACCTAACCTAACCTAACCTAACCTAACCTAACCTAACCTAACCTAACCTAACCTAACCTAACCTAACCTAACCTAACCTAACCTAACCTAACCTAACCTAACCTAACCTAACCTAACCTAACCTAACCTAACCTAACCTAACCTAACCTAACCTAACCTAACCTAACCTAACCTAACCTAACCTAACCTAACCTAACCTAACCTAACCTAACCTAACCTAACCTAACCTAACCTAACCTAACCTAACCTAACCTAACCTAACCTAACCTAACCTAACCTAACCTAACCTAACCTAACCTAACCTAACCTAACCTAACCTAACCTAACCTAACCTAACCTAACCTAACCTAACCTAACCTAACCTAACCTAACCTAACCTAACCTAACCTAACCTAACCTAACCTAACCTAACCTAACCTAACCTAACCTAACCTAACCTAACCTAACCTAACCTAACCTAACCTAACCTAACCTAACCTAACCTAACCTAACCTAACCTAACCTAACCTAACCTAACCTAACCTAACCTAACCTAACCTAACCTAACCTAACCTAACCTAACCTAACCTAACCTAACCTAACCTAACCTAACCTAACCTAACCTAACCTAACCTAACCTAACCTAACCTAACCTAACCTAACCTAACCTAACCTAACCTAACCTAACCTAACCTAACCTAACCAGTTGCACTCCAAACGCCGTCCCGTACGCAGCATTTTTATATCGCTCCGCGCTCTAAAAATCAAAGTGTCGGGTCAAAGTGCTCCAAATTAAAAGATCTATATATCTTTAGACGCGTCTCGTCGAGACGAAGACAGTGGTGTAATAAAAAAGTGACAAAAGTGATCTGTGAAAAAAGTTATCACCGAAAAACTGGTTTTTATAACCTGCAATAGTTTCAAAACGAAACGTAGCTCGATTTAGATCGAGAACATACTGTTTTTATAGTGTCAAAAGAAGCGCCTTGACAAGCTTAATAGACTAGGCAAATCAGAAAAATTTTCCGACACCAGCGCACCGAAATATTGGGGAAAAACAAAAACCACGTGGCCACGTGTTTTTTCACTGAAGGCCGTGCGGCTGATTCTGACGACGGAATATTGAAGAGGACTTCGAGACGAAGCGTCTGACACCTCGATCATCAAAATCAGACCAGAAACACCGGAGATATCACGCCTTGAAGATACCGATTTTCAGGAGGGACTTTCAAAGGTGAATAACTCTGGTTTTTCAGTGACGGCATATATATTTATAGACTCTAATTAAAAGAGGAACTTTAGTTTTAACTTACTGTATAAAAATTTTTAAATTTGGAGTGAATTTAGTAATATTAAGAAATTTTATAAAATTTAGGTCCAAACACGTGGTGGCTGAAGGACCCTCGGGACATTCCTGAAAATATTGTCAGAAATTTTGTTATCATACAGACTATATTCCAAAATTTTTTCAAAATTGTCCCGACATATTTACAAGATTTAGAGCCTTTTTGCGGTTGTTGGTTTTCGTTACACAATTTTCAAAATTCTAAAACTCAAAATTTTTTCAGGAATCAAAATTTAGTAATTGTAAATTATAATACACCAACTAATACATTATCTACCATAAATTTTTCAGAATTTTCGGATAAGTAGTTTCTAAGTTATAAATTTATTTGTGTGAGCTGGGAGGTCCTGCAAACCGCACGAAAACTTGTTTTTCAGTTTTCAGGAGAACGGAGCCTCCTAGCTCAATTCTGACAATTTTTTCGGGGGCCCCCCCCCCTAACCCCCCCCCACACTATCCACTAAAGGGATAGTCTTCGGACCCTCCCGGATCATTTGGACAAAGTTTCATCCCCCTACCCCAAAGTTGACATATTGACTTAGTCTCTGGGGGATGAAAAACTTAAAACTGTTATAGTGCAATAACTACCGCACCGATCCGGACGGGGTTTTTTCTAAAATTAACCATAATTGCCGAACTTTTAGATCACACATAGACGGACTCTACATAGAGTCTATGTATATTATTTTAGTTTTATAAATTAGACATTGAGACTTTCTTTACAACTAAATATTATTAGAATAAGATAAATAAGTGTTATAGACTAATTTAAACAAAAGAGACTCTTGGTAGAGCCAAGATTTTTCTTTTTTGAGAGAAATTTTTTATTTTATTTTTTATTTTATTTTAGTTTATTATATTAGATTATTACTACTACTGACAGCAGTACTCATAAAGAGACTCTACATAGAGTTTATGTACAGTAATTATAAAAAATTATAAGTTAGACCTTAAGACTTTCTCTACATTTTTAGTGTATTCTTATAACTTTATACTTACCTCTATTGACAGCAGTTCGTATAAATAGACTCTACATAGAGTTTAGGTATACTAATACTAAATTAATAAGTTAGACCTAGGGACGTTCTCTTCAATTCAATAGTAATAGAATAAGATTAGTTAGTAGTAACGAGAGACTTAGAGAAAAGAGACTCTTGGTAGAGCCAAGTTGTTTTCCAGTAACAATTTAAATTTTTTTTTTTTTTTTTTTGTTTATTGTTTATTTTATTTTATTGTATAATATTCTTATTCTTTATTTCTTTATTTCTTTATTTTTTAATTGTAGAACTCAAAAACAGACTCTACATAGAGTCAGACAGATTTGTATTAAATTGTACAAATAAACATTTTTCTGAAATATAGACGTCTAGCCACTCTGTATAGTGGCATATACAACGAGGTAGAGTCGAGACTCTACAGGAAATTTTTTGTTACATTATTTTAGTTTCGGTTTTATTGGTTGCTTACTATATGGTTGGAGATTGGACTGAGGCCTAACCTGAACTCGTGACAGTCGTGTCGAACTGCAAAAACATATAGTTAGTTTTATTTAATTTTAATTTTACTTCATTTTATATATATTTTTACAACTTATACAAATTTACATTTTAAAATAATTTTATACAACTTTTACAATTTTAATTTTATTATTTCGATTTGAGACGCGTTCCCCTTAGACATGTTCGGCATCCGTACCCCCGTCAAAAAGGCAGAAACCAGTGCTAGAGACATGAGTCCTCAAGACTCGCCAGCTAGGACAGAGAAGGCAGGACCTTCTCCAAAAATTAACCAGAGCACGCTGGCTACCAGCGTCAGGAGAAGTATAGGAGAATGGGAGACGGGGGGAAAAGCAGACACAGCAACCACAGCACACAAATCCCCTAAAAAGACAGCACCAGTCGCGCGTCCTAAATTAAAAATTACAACATCACAGGAAAGTAAGGGAGCAACCCGTAAAACATCAGAGCAGGCAACAGAAGGCTCACCAAAGACAGAAACTGCTAAATACGCAGATCGTCTGACGGAGGCCCGGGCCTGTCTCACGAAAGCCAAGCTGCACCTTAGCAATTCCCGAAACCTGCGAACAGACATAAAAAATGAAGTGACGCAGGCCATTGAAAGGCTCTATCAATTAGTCAAAGAAGCAGAGACAAGAAAATGTACAGGAATAGAGAATAAGTCAAAAGAGCAAGAGAAAAGGGAAGAAAGACAAGAAGATGAATATAAAATAACACAACTAGAAGAACAGAACAAACTAATAAAGAAGTTAGAGGAACACGGGAGATTGCTGGAAGAAAACAATAAAGAGATCGAAAAATTGAGAGACGAAATGAAAAAACAGGAAAATAAGACAGAAAGAGGGACGTACGCGAATGTACTGGCGGGGAAACCGAGCAGACTACCCACTGAAACTGTGGCTATGCACTCGGTGGCCATTACATCGACCAATGAAATGGAGACAGGAGATCAGGTAATGGAAAAGATTAGGAAAGTGATAAATGCGAAAGAGGAGGGCCTTAGGATAGATAAAATAAGAAAGGCGAGAGATAGGAAAGTAATAGTGGGATGCTGCACCCAAGAAGAAATAAATCGGGTAAAAGAAAAATTAAGGAATGCGAACGAACACCTTAATGTGGAAGAAATAAAAAATAAGGACCCACTGATAATATTGAGAGACGTATTGCAGTACAATAAAGATGAAGAAATTGTCAAAGCAATAAGAGCCCAGAACAAGCAACTCTTTAGAGACATAAAAGATAACGAAGATAGGATGGAAATAAAATATAAGAAGAGAACTAGAAACCCGCACACGTCCCACATTGTGATGAGGGTCTCGCCGCTGCTGTGGAACCGCCTCACAGAGACTGGAGCGATCCACATAGATCTCCAACGAGTGAGGGTAGAAGACCAATCCCCACTCGTCCAGTGCTCAAAGTGCTTGGGATACGGACACACCAAGCGAGTATGCAACGAGACGCAAGAGGTCTGTAGCCACTGCGGAGGCCCGCACCTAAGAACTGAGTGTGCCGACTGGCTATCGGGAGAAGCACCATCGTGCAAAAACTGCATAAAGGCTAAAATGGACAGGAACGACCACAATGCGTTCAGCTCAGACTGCCCGGTGAGAAGGAGATGGGAGACCTTGGCAAGATCCACCGTAGCCTATTGCTAAGGTGGTCCCAAGGTCTGCCGGAGACTTCGATTCGGGCAGCCACCGGTATCACGCTATCCAGGCCAACTTGCAGAGATGTGAGTTAGCCACTGCCGAATTGATCACCGAGGCGACCTGGAGAAAAACATCTTTCGCGTTGGTCCAGGAACCTTACATCGGTCGCATTGGAGAAATGAAGCACTACCCAGGGACACGAATAATACAATGTCACAGAGAACCCAACACTGGAAGGGTTATCAAGGCTGCCATTGTATTGTTCGACGACACCATTGACGTAACCCAGTGTCCCGACCTAACAACTGAAAATATCGCAGTCGCCAAGTTGAGGACAGGGACCTGGGAGATGGCAGTGGTGTCTGTCTATCTGGAGGGTGATAAGCCAATCGACCCATACCTGGACGTGATCAAAAAGGCAGTGGAAGCCTCAGGGACTGGAAGCGTGATACTCGGTGGAGACGTGAACGCATGGAACACCTGGTGGGGTAGCCGGGAGACGGACACAAGGGGAACAGACTTGGCCGCCAGACTCGACGAATTGGAGCTTCATATACTCAATAGAGGATCGGATCCCACCTTTGATATTGTCAGAGGTGGGAGAAGATTCTCTAGTTGCGTGGACATAACTACCTGCTCGACGAGCCTATTAGGGAGGGTAGAAAACTGGAGGCTTTCTGAAGAAATAACTGTTTCGGACCACAGAGCAATCCTGTTCGATATAAATCTTGAAAAATCAATTGGAACAGATGTATGTAGAACAACAAGGAAGTACAATACAAAAAGGGCAAACTGGAGTGAGTTTCGTGAGAAACTCCTCCAGCTTTGGAACAGTAAAACACTAAACAAAAAAGAAATAGACAAAATAGAATTAAGAGAAGAATTAGAAATAAAAATAGAAGAGGTAACAAAAACAATCACTGATGTAGCAGACAAACATATGTCCAAATTGAAGAACAGGAAGCGAATAGGATTGCCCTGGTGGACCGACGAGTTAACACAGTTTAAGAAGAAAGTCTCCAGGCTAAAACGTCGAATATCATGTGCAGCACCAGTTCGTCGTGAATGGGTTGTGGAGCAGTACCTCAGCGCTAAAGAGGAGTACCAGCTGGAAGTCAAGAGGGCCCAAACTTCCAGTTGGAAGGAGTTCTGCAGCAAGCAAGAGCGAGAGTCAATGTGGGACGGGGTTTATAGAGTCATAGGCCGTACAACCAAGAGGCATGAGGACATTCCCTTAATCATAAATGGCATAACCATGGGGAATCAGGAATCAGCTAAGGTGCTGGCAGATACTTTTTACCCAGAAGATGACACCAGGGGTGACAACATTGGACACAGACAAATGAGAGAAGCGGCGAAAGCGGTAAATGAAGGGTCAC
>CAVLGL010000090.1:2647500-2650000 GCA_963668995.1 Parnassius mnemosyne
TGTGTGCTCTGCACAGGTGCTACTCTGTGCACAGTACACAGTACGAGCTGCGCACGCTGCACGCCGTGCTGCCCGCCTCCGCGCCCGCGCTCTTCACCGCCGTGCAGGTGAGTGTGTGTGTGTGTGTGTGCTCTGCACAGGTGCTACTCTGTGCACAGTACACAGTACGAGCTGCGCACGCTGCACGCCGTGCTGCCCGCCTCCGCGCCCGTGCTCTTCACCGCCGTGCAGGTGAGTGTGTGTGTGTGTGTGTGTGTGTGTGTGTGCTCTGCACAGGTGCTACTCTGTGCACAGTACACAGTACGAGCTGCGCACGCTGCACGCCGTGCTGCCCGCCTCCGCGCCCGCGCTCTTCACCGCCGTGCAGGTGAGTGTGTCTGTGTGTGTGTGTCTGTGCTCTGCACAGGTGCTACTCTGTGCACAGTAAACAGTACGAGCTGCGCACGCTGCACGCCGTGCTGCCCGCCTCCGCGCCCGCGCTCTTCACCGCCGTGCAGGTGAGTGTGTGTGTGTGTGTGTGTGTGTGTGTGTGTGTGTGTGTGTGTGTGTGTGTGTGTGCTCTGCACAGGTGCTACTCTGTGCACAGTACACAGTACGAGCTGCGCACGCTGCACGCCGTGCTGCCCGCCTCCGCGCCCGCGCTCTTCACCGCCGTGCAGGTGTGTGTGTGTGTGTGTGTGTGTGTGCTCTGCACAGGTGCTACTCTGTGCACAGTACACAGTACGAGCTGCGCACGCTGCACGCCGTGCTGCCCGCCTCTGCGCCCGCGCTCTTCACCGCCGTGCAGGTGAGTGTGTGTGTGTGTGTGTGTGTGTGTGTGTGTGTGTGTGTGTGTGTGTGTGTGTGTGTGCTCTGCACAGGTGCTACTCTGTGCACAGTACACAGTACGAGCTGCGCACGCTGCACGCCGTGCTGCCCGCCTCCGCGCCCGCGCTCTTCACCGCCGTGCAGGTGAGTGTGTGTGTGTGTGTGTGTGTGTGCTCTGCACAGGTGCTACTCTGTGCACAGTACACAGTACGAGCTGCGCACGCTGCACGCCGTGCTGCCCGCCTCCGCGCCCGCGCTCTTCACCGCCGTGCAGGTGAGTGTGTGTGTGTGTGTGTGTGTGTGCTCTGCACAGGTGCTACTCTGTGCACAGTACACAGTACGAGCTGCGCACGCTGCACGCCGTGCTGCCCGCCTCCGCGCCCGCGCTCTTCACCGCCGTGCAGGTGAGTGTGTGTGTGTGTGTGTGTGTGTGTGTGTGTGTGTTCTGCACAGGTGCTACTCTGTGCACAGTACACAGTACGAGCTGCGCACGCTGCACGCCGTGCTGCCCGCCTCCGCGCCCGCGCTCTTCACCGCCGTGCAGGTGAGTGTGTGTGTGTGTGTGTGTGTGTGTGTGTGTGTGTGTGTGTGTGCTCTGCACAGGTGCTACTCTGTGCACAGTACACAGTACGAGCTGCGCACGCTGCACGCCGTGCTGCCCGCCTCCGCGCCCGCGCTCTTCACCGCCGTGCAGGTGTGTGTGTGTGTGTGTGTGTGTGCTCTGCACAGGTGCTACTCTGTGCACAGTACACAGTACGAGCTGCGCACGCTGCACGCCGTGCTGCCCGCCTCCGCGCCCGCGCTCTTCACCGCCGTGCAGGTGAGTGTGTGTGTGTGTGTGTGTGTGTGTGTGTGTGTGTGTGCTCTGCACAGGTGCTACTCTGTGCACAGTACACAGTACGAGCTGCGCACGCTGCACGCCGTGCTGCCCACCTCCGCTCCCGCGCTCTTCACCGCCGTGCAGGTGAGTGTGTGTGTGTGTGTGTGTGTGTGTGTGTGTGTGTGTGTGTGTGTGCTCTGCACAGGTGCTACTCTGTGCACAGTACACAGTACAAGCTGCGCACGCTGCACGCCGTGCTGCCTGCCTCCGCGCCCGCGCTCTTCACCGCCGTGCAGGTGAGTGTGTGTGTGTGTGTGTGTGTGCTCTGCACAGGTGCTACTCTGTGCACAGTACACAGTACGAGCTGCGCACGCTGCACGCCGTGCTGCCCGCCTCCGCGCCCGTGCTCTTCACCACCGTGCAGGTGAGTGTGTGTGTGTGTGTGTGTGTGTGTGTGTGTGTGTGTGTGCTCTGCACAGGTGCTACTCTGTGCACAGTACACAGTACGAGCTGCGCACGCTGCACGCCGTGCTGCCCGCCTCCGCGCCCGCGCTCTTCACCGCCGTGCAGGTGAGTGTGTGTGTGTGTGTGTGTGTGCTCTGCACAGGTGCTACTCTGTGCACAGCACACAGTACGAGCTGCGCACGCTGCACGCCGTGCTGCCCGCCTCCGCGCCCGTGCTCTTCACCGCCGTGCAGGTGAGTGTGTGTGTGTGTGTGTGTGTGTGCTCTGCACAGGTGCTACTCTGTGCACAGTACACAGTACGAGCTGCGCACGCTGCACGCCGTGCTGCCCGCCTCCGCGCCCGCGCTCTTCACCGCCGTGCAGGTGAGTGTGTGTGTGTGTGTGTGTGTGCTCTGCACAGGTGCTACT